>ULGX01000004.1:952633-1027648 GCA_900519075.1 Yarrowia bubula
CACAGAACGACTACGAGTACGACCACGACTACGACTACGAGAGAAGAAGAACATATTTACGAGTCAATTGGCCCTGGACGGGATTATTTAGATAAACCCCTACGGGGAGAAATAGCTTAATGTATCTTCAGAATTAAAAAAAAACGGATTTCACCATAACTCGCTGGATATTGAAGTTTGGAGGCTGCGACAAGTTTCGTGTGACTATGAATGTCCAGAAGTACCTCTCAGAGTCATTTGATATGGTAAAAACCAGCCACTATGACATGTTTGGTAGCCTTTTTGAAATATGTCTTGTAGAAATGTGTTTGGATCCTGATCAGGTGAATACATATATGAGTGATAGGGAAGTCTCTAAGTTTGTATAAATCAGTGTATGTAACGTATATGTAGCGTATTTAGTAGCATGGGATTTCTTCTACCTTCGTTTAGCATACATTAAAAGATTATACAGTATTCAAAGGCACCCAAAGAGTGCCCAAGCTCGCTACAACAACAAAACTCTTATCATACATATCTTTAACCGTTGAAAAGTACATTAAATAGTTTCTTACAGCTTAGAATCCCCTCAAGTCTTCCTACTGGCCCTTCTCTCACAAGCATGTTTGATACACTCACTCATGCCAGTGTTACCATCTCGAGAAAAGCCGTCCACTACACCCTTTAGATCACCCTGTCCCTTTTCTTGGCTCATTTTGAACTTGGCCTCTTGCCTCGTTATCTGGATTTCTATTCCAATAATTTTCTGCAGTTGATTATCAATATGCTGTTCTGGAGCGTCAGCAACTTTCCAGTTTGACCCAGAATTTGCTTCCTGCTCATCAACAAGCTGATTAAGCTGGCTTAGTAAGAACTCACGCGTCTCCTTGTTGTTTTCATGATACACTGTAACTTTTCCATAGCAATGGACTGCTGCGAAGTTCCAAGTAGGAGCCACTTTTCCAGTAGAAGGCTTGGTTTCAACATAATAACGAGGAGGAACGTATGCCTCAGTGTCCATGAAGGTCACCAGAACTTCAGGGTTCTTATCAGCAGCTGAAACAAGCTGTTTAGCCTGTGGATTGATCTTGTGTAGATGAGCACGAAGAACTCCATATTCCCCATACTCCGGACCTGTAACAAGAACAAAAGGGATATGGTTAGCTTGGAAATCACCAAGACTAGTGAAAAGAGTTCCCAGAGTTTGGTCTCTGATAAGCTGCTGTTGAATAGCAAGGTCGGGTTCGTTGTTGAATGGCAAAATGAACATGGCTGTGAGTTGCTTGCAATCAATTGATGTGTTACAGCCGTTCAATATCCTCAATTGAGCAGGTTGTGTGGTTGTGGCGCTAACCTCGATTGTGCAATTACGTTTGACGAAACTAAGATGACTAATTGGGTTTATCCATGGTAGGAACGCGGCAGTTAGTGAAAGATTAATAGCCGCTTATGGGTAAATAAGAGGCATTTAACCTCCTCACGTTTCATTGATACGGGTACCTGGTACTGTACCGTTATCAGGTCCACCTTGTCCACATTTTGAAATATCAAACTTTAAATCCACTATTGCTTGAGCCACAAAACCTTAAATATATATTTGATCCCGATCATGCATGTCCATATATAATAAGCAGGATCTTACCCAGAAGCATCAACAAGGTGTTGTAATCATAATCGCAGGCTAGGGTCGCATTACTGTAGCCAATTTGGTGCTAGTATGAGATCGAAGACTACACTCGGAATCATCTAGCTACAGCACTGCAATTCATACCAAACAGATATTTGGTAGCAATTCCATATCAAGGATTCTCTAATTGGTAGATATCATCTCATCCAACAGAATTTCAAGAAGCTCATCATCGGAAACGTCAGAGAAGGTATCGAAATTGCTAGTGTCAGTAAACTCAGCTGCAGGGTGGTCGTCCAGAATTTCTTGAATCTCTTCAGGAATGGTGTCCGTTCCGTCTTTACTGTTGGTAGAAACGGTGCTGATAAATCGTACTTTTTTGAAGTTTGGTTTTTGTGACATGTGGTTAATAACACAAGTTACTGTATCAGTACTTTTTGAGTGTTAGGAAGAAACATGAAGTGTTAGGTGGGTTAAAGTTCATAATCAAGGTTTAGATAAGGTGAGGCGAGGATACTTATTTACTTTTTATTTATTAGATATCAACTAACTAATCTTCCCCATAGTGATCATAAACAGTGTCATCTTCGGCAACATAGTAATCATAGTCATCAACGTAGTAATAGTCACCTGCGTCATGTTCATCATAATCATTATAGCCGAAGTAACACCTGTTGGCATTCCTTTCGCTGATTGTCATGTTCGAAAATGACGCTGATAAGTTGTTGCTAGGAAAGATGAGGGCAATTTCTTTAGAAAACTCATAATGGCTTTGTAGATATTCTGAGGAGTACTGCCACACTCCAACAGAGCCCTCTGAAACACCCACCATTCTAAAATACTGTTTGTTTGACCAACACAAAATCTTGTGATCTCTCAGGTCGATGAGTGCAGAGACGAAACCAAGTTCATCATAGATAACACCATACTGAGTGTATGTGAGGTCCTGTTCAACGTTATAGCATTCGGAGTAGAGTAGATCACTGTAATTTGATGACAGCGTACTCTTGACCTCTACATCATTGTCTCCCACGCACACGTCAAACACATGTCCATCATACAGGAGTGTACCAGAAGGAATCTCATTAAGGTCAGAGTGTCTGTCAACAGAGGAAGAGAAGTCTTGAGATACAACTGTGGTATCCGACCACTGATCATAATCATGAGTGAAGAGAACGTTGCTACCTACAACTTGTAGCCTGAAAGAGACATGTTTAGGGAAAGGAATGATTTTAAAAGCATCTGAGTATTTGACTACTAGCTCTGTCTTCAGGGAATGATAGAAGACTGCTGTTGTTAATTCATTCGTGCGTTTCTGCCTAAGCAGATCCTTAATTTCAGGAGGTTCTTCACAGAACAGCTTCATCTCAGTGTACACTTCTTCCAGTAGAACAGTTGCAGGACGAGTCTCTGTGCCCTTTGGGTCAGTCAAGCTCAGAAATTTATCTCCAACAAATATCCCTTTATTTGTGTAGACAATTGTATGCTGGTCAGATTTGCATAAGCAGTGGAAGTCATCAGGAAGGGGTTTGTCAGTGAATACTTCACATTTCAGATTTTTTGGGAACTTCCTTGTGTCAGTATTGACGTATTTCAGAAGACGAGATTTCCACGTTGTTTCTTGGCAGTATTTTGGGTCAAAATAAGGGCATTTCTTGAGCAAGACATGCTTGAAAGTGGTATCCAAGAGTTGAACCACTTGAGAGAACGAAACAACGTCTTTGCAGTCAAGAAGAGAGCAGATTCTGTCCAGAATTTCAGGCGGCAGCATCTTTGAGGAAGAAGACGGTGGCAAACCATTACCAGTAATCCGTAATTAGTACAGCAATTAGTTTGTCTCAGTTTTAGCTAAAGTATAAGCGAAGCTCTAGGTTCATTTGTAGCTACGATTAATCACAATTTATTTACAAATTATTCCGCAACTCGGTCCCACTCACGGTACATGTCGTCATAGTCTTCATTCTGATTTTCAGCGTGGTAATGAAAATGAGACCTGTGGGTGTTTTGGAAAACAGACATTTTCATTTCCATGAGCACGTTGGATAAGGAAATCCAGATTTCTTCTTCTTCTTCCTCTTCGTTGGATTCTAGCAAGACTCTCACTTGATAAGGGAGCTTCGTTTCATGTTGTAGTAAATGTTTCTCTTTCAAGTACTCAACAGAATATTGCCATACACCAAGACAGCCCCCTGACACTCCAACAAGCTTGAGATGAGTCTGTTTCACTAAATCGACAGCTCCAGTTCCTGGGGCAGCCAACGATAACACTGTATGAGCCTTTAAATCGATCACTCCAGCAACAAGTCCATAGCCATCGAATACCACACCATAACGAGTATATAAAGTGTCTTGTTCGACATCAAAATAATGACTGCTGAAGTATTTTTGAACAATAGGCGTTAGAGATTTAGTACTCTGCACAGTAGGACCTGGACCCATAACCACGTCAAACACATGTCCATCATAGAGCAACATACCTGCAAAGTTGAAAGGCCAAGGGTTTCTTCGGGGAATGTCTGGAATATCTAGAATATCCCTAGAAGACATTTTAACTGTGCTATATGAGTCTCCTGAGTGAGAAAAAAGCACCCTTTGGCCCACAACTTGTAGTCTGAACGAAACTTCTCTCTCAAATGAAGCGACCCCATGAGTTTCGTCGTCTCTTCCTCGGCTGATGTCATTGATGATCAAATTGGTATGGTTGAGGTTATAAAAGACAGTTGCAACCAGATCTCCTCTACACGTTTGACGCAGCAGTTCTCCTGGAGTGCGTAGCAGCATGCCATTGTAGTGGACAATATTAGGATAGCCCTCCTTAAAAGTTGCTTTAGGAGGCATGGGTGGTGTATCCTTAGAGTCTGACAGATTGAGAAAATCGTCGTTGATGAATAATCCAGTATCTGTGTACACAAGACCGTTTTCCTGGTCAATGTTTTTGCACAAACAGTGAAAGTCTTCAGGAAGGGGAGTGTCTGTGAATGTCTTGCATCTCAGATCGTTGGTGAACGGCTTGGTGTCGTTGTAGGCATATTTCAGAAGACGACGTTTCCATGTTTCTTCTTGACTGTACTCAGGGTCAAAGTAGGCACACTCTTTAAACAGGACATCCTTAAGAGTTGTTTCAGAGAGTGGAACCACTTGACACAACGACACGATATCTGTAAAGCACAAATGCGAAGAGATTTTGTCGAAAATTTCCACTGGCAACATGTTGGACAAGGTGGCAAAAAACTATCTTTGAACTTCTAATGTTTTAGTGGAGCTACGAAGCCTAGAGCTATTTAAACATGGTTTAGTGTGGTTCAAGGAGAGTTTAGCGTTAGTCTGGACTGATGGTAACTACGGTCACTCACTCTGTTCAAGATGCAGAGCATTACGTCACCTCTAATTCTGACATTTACTGAAGCTTTACGCCTTTAGTTGAAGTTTGTTAACAAAGTTCAATAAATATTTAATCAACTGGCTCTCCTCATAAACCTCCTGGCTGAGCTCCACATGCTCTTCTTTTTGGCTCTCTCTTCTCTAGCATAGTGAAACATCTTATCCACCTCTTCGGGCATATCACATGTATGCTGTTCTCTAAACTTATCATCCAAATACTTTTTTGAGAACTTCCAAACACCTACTTTTCCCTCTGAAATACCCACAATCTTCAAATGAGACTCTGTGGGAAACTCTGCAAATCCGTCTCTGTATGTGAAAACGTCAGTTTCGTTGATTTCAGACAATTTCATCATTTTGTGCTGCTTCAAATCAACAAAAGCACACACAAAACCGTTGCCATTGTATACCAAAGCATACTCTACATTCCGCTCATCCTGCTCCACCTTGTGAAACTTGTTCAATGTCCATTCTGGTGGTTTAGGAACCAATCCTTTGGTACTCTGAACAAGAACCTCTTTATTAGTGTCCAACATGACATCGAAAACATGACCATCGTAGAATAACATACCTGCGGGAGGTCTAACAATACAAAAGAAACGATCAGAGAAGTAGGACTTTCTTTGCTCACCATTCACCACACAAAATGTTGTGATGCCTGGTCCCGAGAAAGCCATCATGACATTAGATCCCACCACCTGTAGTTTGAACGAAACTTCCAGCAACTTGCCTCCAAACTCTTGTCCATCCTTGAAAGTGTGCAAATATAACCCCCCCTTTGCATCCCGATATACCACTGTCATAATCTGTGGTGTGCATCTCTTCATGACAATCGTTCCTGGAACATGAAGCCTCAAATCGTTGTATTGGACTGCAGTTTTTGACCTAGAAACACGAGCTCGAGGTGGATAACAGGGTATAATCACATCAGGTGACTTTCTCAGGTAGACAAACATGCCCTTGAGAAACACTCCTTTGTCGTTATACACGAAATGCTTATTCAGGTCCACATCGCTGCAAAGACACTGAAAGTCGCCGGGAAGAGGGGTATCTATGTAAACAGGACACTCCAGTGTCGGATGAAACACTCTAGTGTCAAATTTCAAAAAATTCGACGCAGAGCTTCTCCAATCATCCCATTGGCTGTACCGGATATCATAAAACGGGCACTCTTTGAAAAGCGCTTTTTTGAAACTAGTGTCGAGGATCAGGTGACCTAGAGCTCTCCCCAGTTTCACCACCTCTGAGAGCTCCAGATGTGTGCAAATTTCGTCGAGAATCTCGGGTGGTAGCATGGGTGGGTGGGTTAAACTGGTCAAAAAAATAAAATTTAACTTTACTTAAGCGGCTCTTTGTTTGGGAACAAGGGTCTGATAAGGCTTTAAAAGTTAGCTAAACGAAGGTTAATTTGAAGCCAGGGAGATTGACGATAAAAAGATGGGCATCAACGCAGGAGATTATGCAAAGGTATGGTGAAAACCACATGATAACGCTGGTCATTCTGATACCAATATTGGGGCTATTAGACCATTTTTTTCATCCTGAAGTATCCCATCTGGCAGCCCAGATCCATGCTGTTTCTCATATGCCCTCTCCACATACCCCCTGGAGTACTGCCATACTCTTAGACGTCCTCCAGAGACACCAACGAGTTGAAGATGTCGTTGTGGTAATGCCTTTACTTTATGCAACTTCAAATCCACAACAGCACAAGGCGCTCCACTGTCGAACACCAAGGCATATTGGCGATATATATCGTCTTGATCAACGACAACTGCACCATTAATCGTCTTATATGAATAGCTAGTTGGCTTTTCTCCGCTTGAAACAAAAGGGGTTTCGTCTTTGGTCAAGAATACAAAAAAGCCACATCCATCGTAAAAAAGTACCCCTGCTGGTACACTATAAATGTCCATAGCACGTTTCAGTTTGTAGGCATGTCCTCTTTGAGGGGTTATCACGAGGGTATCTACCATCTTAGAGTGAGCATAAGAGAATAATGCTTTATCGTTGATGATTTGTAAGATGGGTCGGCCTATATCTGTCAGTTGGAAGTTGACAGAGCTAGCATTTGCTTTCACGGTCACGTGAAAAGTGTTTCTTGAAACAGAAACAGCTGCCATAATCTTTGGGGTACACACCTCATACACACTCTCTCCCTCAAACTCCATTGTGTTTCCACAGAATGTCATTGTAGAAACTTCTTCATTTTCCACAGTTTCCCAAGTGCTCAATGTAGGTATATCTCTAGTCTCACTGAGATTGACAAACTTTTCTTTCAGAAACACACCTTGATCTGTATATGTTATCACTGGATGCTTGGAGTCTTTACAAAAGCAATGAAAATCTCTGGGAAGAGGCTTATCAGTGTAGATCGGACAATCCAGGTCAAGTTCAAACCCCCTAGTATCACGTTTCAAGTACCCAATAGCACAATCTCTCCAACTATTGTACTGACTGTAGTTGATATCGTAGTAAGGGCATTCCTTCAGAAGAGCATCTCTTATGGTCGATTCTTGTGTTGGATACGCCTGGCTCAAAGAAACGATATCTTTGAACTCCAGATGGGTATAAATGATGTCGACGATTTCTTGTGGAAACATGGCTACAGAAGAGATTATAGCTTAGAGTGTGAAGGGAGCTGCGTGTTTTAGTAACATGGTTTAGCTCATTGTTAACGGTGACTAATGGCAGTGGAAAGAAGTAATAGCATGCTGTAGAAGCTGGGTGGGTGAGTATTCGTGCGATTTCATGTATTCTTATGGTTATTGTATTTTCATATAATTTTTATATAATTTTTTGTGATTAATCTAAATTATTTAGATAATTATTTTTAAATTATTAAAAAATCAATTAAATTCTTCATGCATGGTACTTCGAAAAAATCGGAATATATCTACAAAAATCATACAACGACCAGAAGCTACAAGTAGCTATACACTGAGCACCAGATCACGCGCAGAACATAAATTTATATGAAACCATTACCCAAATGTTTGAGATGCCCCCTCCAATAACATGAGGACGCAGCTGAAGTGCATAATCTAGCAGGTCTACCAGGTACGATACAGGTCTACATGTACGACACGATACAGCACAACCCCAAACAAAATTTCTTCGGAATTCCGGTTTGGTGTCGCTACGATAGTCTAGTCAAAATCTATAAAATACATTACTCATACCGTTTACAAAGCGTTGTAAAGCTTGATAGCCTTGATGGCCACACTGGTGGCGGAGGCGGGGTTGGCACCAGTGACAATTCGCTGGTCAGACAGAGAGAAGTCCTCCCAAGGGGTAGGGGGAGCCTGGTAGTTGGCGCCAATGTTCTCGGAGATCTGTCGGATGGTGGGCAGAGATCGCTGCTTGAGGATCTCGTCGAGACCCATGTCGGTCTCTCCCTGGTCGTGGAAGCCGGTGATGGTTCGGCCAGCGAGAAGGGGCTTTCCATCGGGGCCCTTTAGGTTGTTGAAAATAGCAGGGCCGTGGCACACAGCGGCGAGGATACCGTTGTTGAAGTAGACATCAGTGGCGAGCTTGCCGAGCAGAGGGGCGTCGGTGAAGTCGTGGACGGTTCCGTGGCCTCCAGCAAAGTAGATGATACCGTACTCCTTACCGTTGACCTTGTCGGCGGTGACAACCTTGGCGGCAGTCTTGGAGAAGGGAGAGTTGGGGTCTTGGAGATCAGACAGCTCCTTCTCGGAGGCGTTCTTGGGGTCCAGAGAGTTCTCGTCGTAGCCGAAAGTTCCGTCCTCAGACACAAACTGGATATCGAAGCCAGCGGCGTAGAAAGCCACAAAGGGGTGGTAGGCCTCGGTGAAGTAGACTCCGGTCTTCTTTCCGTCAGGGTAGAAGGAGTCGTTGTAGCTGGTGACAGCAATCAGGGCTTTCATAGGAGGAGGAGACATTTTGTGATGTGTGTGTGGGGGGGTGTGTGTTTTAGTTTTAGCTATTGTGCGAAGACCCGCCCTTATATATACTGTGTAAGGGTTACACTCTACATTACATTTTACCTCCGTGACCGCCCTATATGACGCAAATTAGCTCAAGCATGTTAAAGTGAAGAGCAGAAACATAAAGAATGGGGTAGCGGGTTTTGGTTTTGGCAAGGCTTAATAGCCGATTTGCTTAATAACTGCTGACGAGTCGGCTGGTTACGAATCTCACACCTCTCATACAAACTGCTCGTCAACTCGTCTTAGTCACCTCGTAAACCGTATTTAGCGGCAATATTAGTTGCTATCAGCTGCATGACGTACATATGGAGAGAGAGCGAATTGTGGCTGCTGGAGACGAGCTGCGGCATCAATTGGCTGCCACGTGACTCAAACACGGCCAACAACCCTGTTGCGTTTTATCCCGCGTTTCTCATTCGTCTCAATCACCTAATCTCTATGACGACGCCTCACGGAAGAACCTAGAATGTTGGCCCGATCAAAAGTTTATTTGCACATTTGGGATATGCGGGAAATCACCTAGCTGGATTAATAGTGGTCCTAGAGAGAATCTGAGAACAGATTTGAAATCTCCTGCTCTCAATCGATCTACTGAGACTTTGAAAATCCTTTTTCCACCTCCCCTAACGCCCCCATACTCCAACGATTATCGTCCAGCCCTGAACTTTACTCGTCGCTTCGTTAAACGAGGTGGGGCTGAGTGGATGTATTTCCCTAAAAAGAAATGTTCGACAAGAGCCGAGAAAGACAGAGGGGCGGTAGAATTCCCTGCAGGTCACGTGACACCCTCAAAACGACGATATTCAGCTTACTAATACAATTTTGCGACTCTGGTTTCTCCAGCTTTTTTGCCAGTTCCAATATAACTCCGGGGTCCGGCCTTGTGCGGCTTTAAAATGCCATGCATCCCACTGTATGGAACGCCAAGCAAGGTGAGGCGGCAAGTCGTGTGAAGCAGCACAACAGGCGTTAGACACGTGTTTGAGTTTGTATGAAGTCCAGGCGTTGTGCGGTGCTACTGCCTTAGATCACCTTAGTTTGTATCAATCTACTAGTAGCGGCTCAGACACATGTTCCTGCGTATGTCATGGTTATAGCCAAGCTAAACGTTATCTGGTATATCCGGGTTTAGATAATTGGGAGATAATCGAAGGGTTGAAGCATCAGGTTTAAGAGCTGAAGATGGGGAGTAGAATGGTGGTGGTTTGGAGTCGGTGGGACTGTTTTTGGTGGAGCAATGGGGTATGTTCTGGGAGAGAGTTGTTAACTAAAAGCTTAACTAAGAGGAATGATGAATTGTGAAGAATATTACTATGACAGGGGGTAGATGCTCCATTATATATATGTTGCCTAGAGTATACGCCGCACTCTTATACATACCTGACATAGTCCACATCTAACCCAGATTAAAGTGAAACGCCCTTTCGCCGCAAACTCTCAACATGTATAGAGGCGTATACTTTTGCCTTAATTATGGAATAAATAAAATACACGTGACTCATATAAGTCACTTATCTCCCATCCCATCTGGAGGAATATCACCTATATCCTGAGTGCACAGCATACACTTGATGGACTCTGGCCAAAAGTAAGGAGGCATGCCTTGGACGATATGAATGAACTTCTTCAGACCCTTGATGTTCACGTGACCCAATTTATCATGCCAGTACCTGAGATCCACTCTATGCAGCTCATAACCTCTCCAGTGCAGTTTCACGTCCCGTCCAAACGGTTCCGTTAGACTCAAGACAGGAAGAGAAACACGAGAGTTCTCGTCTCGATAAATAGCACTCTGGATGGTCTTATAAATCTCCATAGTCATGAAGTTAGTCGGAGCCTTCTCACAGTACTTGGCTTGAGTGAATAGTGGTTCTCCAGAGATGTTATAAGCATAACAAACTGTTCCTGATAAAGTCACCTTATATGTAGCCCCCGCAATGGTGACAGCTGTATCCTCCTTTTGAGGTTCATAAGCAAATAGCCGTTCGTCGTTAATGACCACCTCCACCGCCTCAGTGTGCACTTTCCAGCTTACCCAATGCTCGTTTTTGACCGGCTTACAGATGGGATCAAACTTGTCTGCATAGTCAATACAAGATTGGACGAATAATCCACCCATGAGCTCTCCAGTTTTGGATCCCAGCAGCCATTTGAAGAAGAAAAACTCACGCGCATCCTGCATCAACGCGATATCTTCTGGGAACGGGAGATCTTTGATGCCGGTGACTTTCTTGTTTTTCACATGAGACAGCAAATAAAAGTTGTTTGTAATAAGTTTCAGAAACCTATCCTTATCATAAATGCCCTTGACCACCTCCTTTTTTAGAGCTTCATCACAATGAACCCTGGACATATCCCCGACGTGTTCAAACATTGCTATTTCAAGAAACAGCGATTTTTCCAAAACCCGATGCCTATGAAGTCCTTGAGCCAGAAACTCAAGTACTGCAGGTTGGAGCAGAGCAAGGGTGCCCAATTTTTTCAGCTCTTTCACCGGATCGGTAATCGGGTCTTGCCCTCCAACTGCAATCTTTCCAGGCGCCACAACAAAAGGATCAATCACTTTATCTGTAACGCCTTTCTCGGCATACTCTTGGGAAAACCGCGTATCAATCTGCCAGCACGAAGGAAACACTCCGAGTCCTTCCAGCTCTCTATCGTAATGCTCCAAAAGTCCAGTAAGGTGTTTTCTGCCAGGGTTTTTCGCCAGGTTTTCCTTAGAAAACTTGCCTTGCGAAAGAGGCAACCATCCACAATGGCTTTCAAAGCGCCCCAGCAAGTCGACAAAAACGTAGTCTTTAAAAGGCGGGTTTTTGTTCTGGAAAACAACATCATAGTCAAAGGTCGGAATGCCGTAATACTTGAGACGATAGTATGTCAGCCGAGCAGAGTGCCACAACTTATACACCATGTAAACGGTGGTACTCTCGTGGGTCCCCGAGTGTCTGAGTCTAATAGGAGGAGGCTGATTCGGGTCTCTAGGCGTCACATGATAGCTGTCTATTTGCAGTACAACAGACTCCAGCGGAAGAGCTGTCCTATAGTAATCAAAGCATTGATTTAAATCGCCCCAAGTGTAGCTAAAGTCCTGGGAAATGTCGACCAGGTCTTTGTAGGTGACTTTTTTGCTCTTGGCTTTGAGTCTGTACTTATCCAAAATGGACTTGGATGTGATGGATCCAGGGTACCCACCGTAAAACGAGTAAATCAGCTCAAAGACAGGTTTCATGAGATCCATCTTCATAACCAGCTTGCCGAATTTAGTCACAGCCACCATCACATGCCCCGCCCAGTCTGAATAGGTAATGTCGTGGTTCATGTCGATCAGAGACAGGTAAAGGTCGAGGAAGAGCTTTTTGAGCATTTTGCCGTGCTTCACATCTTGTTTGTCGGTCAGGAGAGAGATTTGCTGGTCGAAATGCCCCTGAATGGCGTCAGTATCCGGTCGGTCAATCTTAGGTCTCATGACATCATGGTGAAAATAAAATGTTGCATTTGAGACGCACTAATAATTGATGCGCATCGAAGCTAAGGGAGACTTATTTGGGTGCAAGGGCAAAGTAATGCAAGTGTGGGGTAGGTGTTAGGAGGATGGGGGAGTATATATTAGATATCTGTGAGAGGACAGATTAGGTGACATATTTTTCACTATTTTTTTGCGATTAATTGAACTAGTTTGGGGATTTAAGCTTTACTTGGGACAGATAACTATTAGGGTAACTATACGATAGAATTTACTGAACACTTTTTTTCTTCTTTTTTTATTAATATTTAATTACATAGCAGCACCACCACCGCACGCCATACCCCCACCCATTAGGGCCGCCCTCATCATCTCTTGCTTAGCCATGTCAGTCATCTCATAATCAGTATACTCAACCAAGTCAGTCACGTCTAGAGCAATCTTCACTAACGTCTTTGATCGTTCAGGATAACCCGAAGGGAACATGTATGGAATTCGATCCAGCTCTGTTTTGTCATCATAGACCAGGTGATACGCAGTGAAGGTCATCACCGTAGCGAGAATATCGTCATAGCAAACAAAAAACTCAGTCTGTTTTTTCATCCAACAACCCATATCAGCCAGATGTTGGGCAGGCTCCATTCGATCTTTTCGTTTGGAAATGTTGTGTTTCTGGACATCAAAGAGATAATCCACCGTGTTATCCAGAGCTTTCTGGACCTCCTCAATAAGAGCAAACATGCAAAGGAGATAAAACATATTCACCTGGTCCTTGTACGGTTTGTTCTTTCTAGCCCAGAGCTCAACAACAGTGCGCACCAGCTTCTTGGCATAAGTAATGTGATTTCCAAGAGCACACTTCACTCGTCTGTGCGTGCTAATGAGATTACGACACTTGGTATACTGGGTTTCTCCTCTGGCGTACAACACTGCACCTAGAACATGCATCCAATCGAGTCCTAGAGCAAACTGGAATCGTCTAGTAAGCTTCTCTTGGGCCTTTTCACCGTACTCGTCAATATAACTTTGCAGACTTGTAGCATGAGGAATGGAATTAGCACGTCCATAGTCCGGTTTCTCGCTGGACATTTTTTCCAGCTTTGCTTTTCCGTCTAACCAGCCAGGTCGTCTCATTGGTGAGTAATCAGGATGAACGTGACCAGTCTTGTTGCGAGGAATGTAGTCTAGAGGTTGGAAGCACTTTAGAATAATGTTGAAAGCTGGTACTGTGACAAATGGTACTTTGCTCACTCCAAACGAGTCCAGTAGCAAGTCAACAGCGTCCACATACTCTACAGAGTCATTCAGCTCGAAGAACTGTTTATCGCCCAGCTGCAGGTACGTAGCTCGAATAGAAGGATTACTCAGTGCCTGGAATGCGTCTGATACGGCATAGAATCGTTCATAGTCGGTATCAATGGTTTTGAGAGCAAGAAACGTCTGGTTTCTGTATGCCTGGGCGATTTCTTCAGGGTTGGAGGCTTCTTTGAGCGCGAGAACTTGTAGTAGTGTAGTCATTGTCACTCTACAAGTAAGAGGATCTCGGCTTGTTGATATACGAGTGATCTGCAGGCTGTGCAAGATGTGGCACATGGTCGTCAGGTAAGGAACCGTGGGAGTAACGGACATCATGTATGAGAAATATCGACAATTGAGGCGTTCTGCATTGTCGTTAGCAAACCTGATATCTCCATGTTAGCTGTGATGGCTGCTAGTGCCATTTTTCACCTTTGCAATACGAAGTCTTGGCGCATGGATAAAGTTGCACGGCTCTGATACGACCCAATGACGTCACTGATTGAGTTTGTGCACTGCCATGCATGGTCATGCGGATGGAAATATATTATAGCATGTGATTTACCCTGCCGTTGATGTGGCAATATATTGACCACTGAGACGTTTCAATTGTGTCACAGTGATTAGTAGAGCTTGTACAAGGTGTGATCTTTACAAAGTTGAAGATTAGTGAATAGCTAGTAAATACAGGTTTATAGAACTTCATACAGTATTCTAAAAATTATGCGCCCTTCTCTGTCTTCTTCGAAGCTCTTCGCGCTCCTCACTTATCAGATCTCTGGCATCCTCAATCATGGTGATTATCGAGCGATGCTGGTCTGGAAACCAGACCCCAGGATTGGTATACTGTAAGTCCTGCAGATTCCATTCGTTAGTGTCGAGAAGAACGTATATCACTTGATACGCAATCATGGTGAGAGTAATTGCCATAATCTGATCATAAGGAGATACAATCAACTGTCCCCTTTCGTACATCAAAGTTCCGATATCCACCAACCGTTGAGCCTGCTTTCCTCTAGCCTTCCTGTCTGGTAACGTTTGCTTATGACCATCAAACAGATACCCTAGCGTCTTGTTTAGACACTTTTCCACGTCTCTGACAATCTGCAACATACAAGTGAGATAGAAAAAGTTGACCTTGTCGTTAAGAGACCGACCATTTCGTCTCCACAGTTTCTGGACTCTTTTGACGTACTCTTGAGCCCATTCGGCGTGTTTCAGTTCACTTTTCTGAGCTATTCTCCAATTGACACCCCATTTCCACTTGGAACGCTGTTGGGTAGCTTTATGAACAAATACAGCTCCAATTGTTTGCATCCATTCGTGACCCAGAGCAAAACTAAAAGCATGGGGTAGCTTGTCTTGAATTTGAAGTAGTCCACCATGTTCATAGTCGTCTAGAAGCTGCTGGATCTGCTGAACGTGAGGAATATGGTCCAGTCTGCTGTACACAGTTTTGACTCTGAGCAGTGTTTCCACTTTGGTGATACCCTGGGTCCATCCAGGACGTCTTAGGACTCGTAGATACTCTTCTGGGACCACAAGTTGGTTTACGTCGATTTTTCTCACCTCTCTATCTTGCAAGCATCGCATAATGATGGAGAAAGACGGCACAGTGACAAACGGCATGTTTTGGACTCCAAAAGATCCCAGAAGTAAATCCACGGCGTCCATCAGCTCTACGCCCGTAGAAAACATATTGTCTCCCATATCCTGGTACATTTGCCTAAGAGTAGGGTTTGTCAGGACCTGGAAGGCATCGGACACGGCGTAAAAAGGTTCATGGTCAATCAGCACGTTTTGGAGAGCTGCAAAGGTCAAAGTGCGGTACATTTGGTTGATTCCCGCATTGGTAGACGTATAATTGACGCCAAGCACGTTGAATGGTGTAGACATGGATGTGGAGCTGGTTAGACATGTCGTCGATATAAATAAAATTCATGTGAGACATAACACAAGAGAAGAAGTGGAGTGAAACAGAGAAAATAATATTGCTCTATTTGATACCTAATGCGTAAACACGGCACGGGTGCTAGGTTTATCTCGTATTTTCACGAGCACACATGAAATAATAGAAAAATTAAATAAAAATTGAAATATAAAACAACATCAATTGACTGTTATTCAGTGGTATTCAGCCATCCATTGTTTGTTTTATTTCTACACATATGATTTTGTTTAGTTCGATGACCCTAAGAATAGTGTGAACCCTGATAAGCTCCGTGCACTATAAAGCGTCAAATGACTTACTTCACCATGCGGCTGTGACTCACTATGAGTACAAAATACTGATCATCGCCACAATATAAAAATGCAACTTCTCCTGTGACAACAAACACTACTTGTCAAATGTACCGCGAACTTCTCGATACACGCTCTCGACTAGAAGCGGACGACGGAAAAGAGCTATTTCGGGCTATCATTCAGCATGAGAACAAAATGGAGGAACAACTGCAGGCTAAAGAGTGCAAAACCAGTGCTGAGTTGACCGAGGAGTTCAAACGACTAGTTCTGGAAAACAAAAACACCGCTGACAAGTTCAAAGAAGAGCTGCAACTGCTGGTTTGGAAAGCAGAAGAGCTGGCGGGGTTCCTGAGAGTTAGAAAAGACGAAGCACGATATCTGAACACAAGAGGACCGACCCAAGGGATGAAACAAAAGTTGCTGTTGTTTGATACCATGTTGTATTCTAGCATCTTGGAAAGTCAGATGGTGAAGATCTCAGATGAGTCTCATACCGCCCATTTGAACTATTCAATTTCGAAACCGGATGTGTGTATTTCACAAGGAGTTTCCAAAAACATCTTTACTCCTGAAATGCTGGCTTTGGTGTACTCTTTTTGTTCTTTGGAGTCCTGTGTTGCCTTGAGAGAAGTGGATTCCCTCTGTTACTCTGTATTTCAACGTGAACAGGACATTATGCGGTCTCATTTGAATGCCAGAAACCCGTGGATCACCCCAGAAGATGGCTTGAAGTGGTCAGATTGTGCTCTATTGTTTGTGACTCGTTTGAAGAGCTGGACCGAAGTAGACAGTTTTGAGAAATTGAAGCTCCCGGAGAAGCTAGGTGAGCACAAAACAGTGGTGGCCAGGGAGCTCAAGTACGGAGAAAAGGCGGCATTCAAGCAGCAGTACCATGCATGCTGGGGATCTACTCAAGTGAAGATGGACTTGAACACTTTACAAGGCAAAGTAATTTCAGATGAGGAAGAGGAAGATAGGGAGCATGACTCGGGCCTTGAGATTCTGGAGAAAGTTGGGGTTCGGCTGAGCGAGTCTCAAAGGTCATCTCTTTACCATGTCGAGAAAGGCAGATTCTCTGTTACAGTGTTTTTAAACGAAACGTGTGACAACCTGGTATTCTCACTAGATAAACCACATGATGCAGTGTCATACAAAGGATACGGAGAGGAGGTTGGTGACTTGTATGTTGTATCTCATGATGAACATTTCCTTCTGGCTGACTTTCACAACAGTCAAATGGTGGAGTACTCACGAGGCCAGGGAAAGATCTTTGGGTATTATAATGGTCTAGTATGGTGGAACAAGGATGGGTGTATTATTCCCACTCTGAAGGACGTCAAAACTGGCAAAATCTACTCCAAGGAGAAAAGGTCTATCAAAACAGCACTTCGTTTCCCTGCACAAGATGACAGGTTCGTTACAGGCAGTGTGAGCGGATTTAGTCACTCTTTCAAGATTGACTTGAATACAGGCATAACTACGTTTGTGGTGTTCCCCAGACACTGGGACTTCAGTGATGGTAGGGCACTTTTTTCGGAATATGTGGATGGCAAGTTTCAGGCCAGGTGTATGACCGAGGAGACGTATGATAGGTACCGAGAGGAGATTCTCGACGAGTTTGGAGTTGAGTGGAGGACATAAAATATTTCTAATACAATAAATTAATTAACTAAATGATATGCTGTTTACAGCTTGTCTCACAACTTTTGTTGTTCGTCTAACTAGTGGTGAAGATCTCAAACACTCGATCCACCTCCTTCTCACCCTTCAACTGCAGGTAGTACACGTTGGAGGACAAATCCCGCTGTTGCAGGCCATCGTTACCAAGCTGCTGGTAGTCAGCGTACACTCTGATACCGTTGCCGTCCTTGGCAAAAGCCTGGGCAGGCAGAGAACCAGAGAAAACGGCCTCGCCGAAACCCTGCTGCTTCATGGTCACCGTCTTGGCGTTGGTCATGAGATCTTCAGTAGAGACGTTCACATTGACCAGACCAACACCCAGACCCAGCCACAGCTTGCTCATTCGAGGAGACAGGAAGAGCCGAGCCTTGAGGTTCTGCAGCAGCAGCAAACCGTCATCCTGGGCCAGCAGAGACAGCTTGTTGCGGGGCTTCAGGCTCAGAGGACCGGATCCAGAGCCCACAGTGCCCAGAGACGAGTCTGAGCAGATGGAGGCGGTGTAGGAAGACCGGTTGGAGGCCAGGGGTCGCTCAACGAGATCCTTCTTGGCAGAGTTGCATGCAGAAAGAAGAGCATCGGCCTCTCGAGAGTTTCTGAGCCGGAAAGAGTAGATATCAGTCGACTGGCGCAACTGGACATCCACAGCGGTTCCTCGTCGGAGCGCACTCTGCTTGTTAAGCAGGATGGTGGTGCTGGACAGCTCCATTCGACCACCCTCAGAACCAATGCACACCTTGAGCGAGATCATGGAGTCACTGAGAGTCTCCCACGAGTTGCCCTTCCATCGGGAAGTGAAAGCGTTCACTGTGAAGATGGTGGTGCCGTCAGAGGGAGTAGACAGACACTCGGCAGGAGAGCCCACTCGAGACACTCGCGCCTGCTTGACCTTGATCAAGGGAGCAAGAGTATCAGACTCCTCGGACTCTTCAGAGGACACTGAAGCAGCCTTGAACGACTTTCCAAGCAGCTCCTCACTCTTGGCGTTTCGCAGGGGAGTGAAACGGATGGAGTTTTTGGAGGAAGCAGAAGTAGCTGAAGTAGCTGAAGTAGCTGACGCGTTGGACCGCTTGGACGAGATGGAAGAGTCAGAAGGCTCGGAGGGGAGCTTGGAAGTGACCATGACAGCCTTGGCCTTGACCTGAGAAATTTCGAGCTGCTCAATCTCTGGAGTGTCCAGAAGATGAACAGAGTCAGCATCGGAATCGGAATCAGAGTCGCCAAGCTCAACGTCTCGAGAGAGTTCTCGGGACAGCCGCTTGTGGTTGGAGTCACGGGACTTTCGCTTCTCGTTGTCACCAAAGAAACCGGGTTCCAGGAAGCTGAATCCAGAGTCTTCACGGCCCATGCTAGCAATGCTCTTGGAGGAGATTGACGAAGGAAGAGAGTCCATGGACTTGGCAGATCGAAGGTGATGCACCAAGGTGGGAGCCTCGGCCTTGGAGACAATGCTGCCACTTCGCATCAGCTCCTTCTCCTCATTGGCCAAAGAGGCAATGGTGGAAGTGGAGGTGGAGGTGCTCATAGTGGTGGAAGCAGATCGCGAGAGGGACTCGTTCAGAGATCGAGACATGGCCTGGAGATCGGACTTGATCGAAGCGTTGGAAGAGGTACTGGAAGCACTGTTCTTTCGTCGAGAAGGGGGAGGAGGGGGGGCCAGCTTTTTGGTGATCACCTCCTCAGCAGCAGTGATGGTGGCCACTGAAGAGTTGTCCATGGTGTATGGAGGGGGAGCTGTAGTAGGAGCAGGGGGCGCCACAGCCTTCACAACAGGCACAGGAGGTGCAGCAGTGGGCACAGGGGGTGCAGACACAGGCTTCACAGCAGCAACTTCAGGAGCGGTTCTGTTCTGAGCCTGGGCAATGGCAGAAGCAATGGTGGGCACCACAGGAATGGTGGCCATGACAGGAGTAGGAGCCTGGACCTCAAGCTCAGGAACGGGAATCTTGGGGACTTCAGTTCGCTGGGCAATAGAGGGAGAGATCAGCTCAAATCCGTCAACCTGCTCAACCTTGGCACTCTGTCGAGCAGGGTTCTGCAGCACCAGAGGAGAGGGCAGAAGAGCAGACATTCGAGGAGTATCGATGGAACAAGAAGACATGGAAGAGGGGGAAGCAGACTTGGGCTCGACCATCTGGAAAGTAGGCTCAAAGGTGAGAGGCTTGCTCTTGACCAGCTGGGACACAGTCTTGAGGGCAGAAAACGCGTTTCGACCCTTAGGCTCCTCCTCCTGCTTGATCTTCTCCTGTCGGAACTCATCCAGACGTCCCTCCTTCTCCTTCTTGTTGTTCTCGTACCAGAGACGCTCTCGCTCTCGTACAGCCTCCTTCTCGAGTCGCTTGGCCTCCTTCTCCTGCTTCTTCTGCTCCTTGGCCTCCTTAGCCTTGTCCTTGTCCGCCTGGGACTTCTGGCCACGCGACCACCACTTCTTGCCAAACTTGAAACCACCCTGTTCCAGTTCAGGCGAGAACTTGCTCTGAGCACCCTCCGGGGGCACAAACCGGTGGTTGGAACGCAGCATGGCAGCGGAGTTCCAGGGGAGCGGCTTGGTACCGCCCTGAGTAGTCACGTTGGCAGTGAACGACATGTTCTCGTACTGGTTACCGCCAATGACTGAAGAAGACTTGTTGGCAACCTCATGACCAGGAGCTCGAGCCTCAACCAAGGAAGTAGCAGCGGCAACTCGACGGGTAGCAATAGCAGCAGAGTTGTCACGGGGTCTGGGGAAGTTGGGCGAAGCAGGAGTGGCTTCAGATGCAGTCTCGTAAGCAGAGATGGGTCGAAGAGTGGATGCAGGGGAAGAGCACTCTCGAGGAGAGATGATGGGCAGGTCAGAGGCAGAACCAATGGTGTCCTTTCGAACCAGGGGCTTGGTTTCGAGCTCCTCCTCAGCCTCCTCCTCCTCAATGACGTCGTCCTCCTCCATTTCGCTCCAGGAAGAATCGCTGCTGCCTCGGTCCATGATCTCAGAAGTGAAAGACTCCATGGACGTAGACTGAGAAGGAGCCTCAACCGTCTTGGGCTTAATCTCAGTGGCAACAAGAGCTGCAGCTGCAAAACTGGGCTTTGTGGAGGGAATGGGAGGAGGTGCAACAGGAGGAGCGGGAGGTGCAGGAGGTGCCTCAATGGGTGCTGCAGGCTTCGCTTCCTCCTTCTTGACCACATGCAATGCCTCGACCGGCTTGTCGTACTTGAACTTGTCAAGAGACTCACCGAAGAGAGAATCGCCCAGCGAAAGAGTGCTCTCAAGACGAGGCAGGTCCTTCTTAATCTCCACCTTCTTCTCCTCCTTCTTCTCCTCGGCAATCGCAATACCGAGTCCTCCACCTCCAGCAAGAATTCGAGAAGACTCAATTCCAAAGGAGTACTCCCGGCCAAATGTGAGCTTGAGCAGGTCAGAAGAGGCCTTGGAAGCAGAGTAATCAGTCACATGGCCGAAAAGATGACCAAGGACACGTGACCACAGCTTCACCTGGTCCAGCTCAGGGCAGTACAGCACAACCGTGCTGTGGTTAGATGCCTGAAGCACAATCTCGTACTTTGCTGTTCTAGACGACAGCCGCGACTTGGGCTGCTCAACAAGCACAAAATCGCCCTTTTTGAACCGGGGAAAGAGGAGAGATCGACCAGGATCCTCCAGGGTGCACACGGCGAGACCCTCGAACGTGTCTGTGAATGCATCAGCTGAAATTTTGTTGCTGGGCATGCCCTTGTTAGGAGTAACGGTGTCGGTCACCAGAAACACCTCCACCATCTTCTTCTCAAACGTCTTGCCACTTCGATGCTTGACACACATCTCAAAGTAGTCTCGATGGAGAGTGTGCGTGTAGTCAAAGTCGTCGTACGTTTCCTGGAGGTTGTCAAAGTTGACGACTCGGTCAAAGTTGAAGGTCGTCAAATCAACTCGTTCTCGTTCAGTCTCGGCCTTCTCACGAGCCATCCGCGTGAGGTCTCGGAACTTGATCGCCGTCTGTTTTCGGGACTCAAACTCGGGAGAGTTCTCTGCCAGTTTCTTCATGACTTTGGCAAGATATCGGATTCGTACCAGAGGTCGCTTCAAGAGGTAGAGCATGTGAGTAGAGGTGTTGGCGTCGATGGAGTAGGAGTTGATGTAGGAGGCGTAGAGGGGCGTGATGTCACGGGCCTGGGTTAGTACTGCTTAGTGAGTGAGCCTTTTTCGGGCGAAAAAGCGCGAGCAAGCGTTGGATGAAGTCACAAAAACATGTAATGGTTGACTTGTCGAAAAAAACCATACACGTCCATGTCCTTCATATCCTGCTTGAAATGTTAGAAAGGCGGCCCTTGAGGCCATACCATTGTTTTTTACTCACCCAGTTGAAAAATCCATCCACTGGCATATTATCATGCAGCAACTTCAGCTTTCTCACCACCGACGTCATCTTGTCGCTCAGATCGCTCTGAATCAGCAGCTGCAGCTCCTCCAGATAGTTCACCTCGCTCTTTCGGAGATCGGAGAAAATCACATCGGCTGACACAGACGCTATAGACGCCAGCGAGTCCATCGACGTGGACGCTGCTAGCGTCTTGGAGCTTTTGTGTGTAGGCAGCTTTGCATCGCGTCTGTAGTTTGAGAGACGTTTGCTACGGGGCGAAGAGCCACTTCGTCGGTAAGGCGAGAAGCGAAGGGGGGTTAGGCCTTGGAGTTGGGGAAGGCGGGGGGGAGTTGTGGACATCGAGTTATGAGCGTAGCGAATAACGAGTCACAAGTGTAGTGTGGAGTGTGTAGTGTAGGACACGAGCAAACGACTTTGTGCGAGTTGTGGGTTGTATGAGCACGAGCTGGTGAGTATTAATGTGCTGTCTGTGCTGTCTGTGTTGTCTGTGTTGTATTAGTGTGAATGCTCTCGTTCCCGTGTTTTGTGTCTCTGTGTCGGTGATGAAGAGTTGAGTGGAATGTAATGTCTGTGCTTGACCAATATCTATCTTCATGCAAGGGGGTTCCTAGAAATTCAATGCAGTCGAGCAAAGTTTAGGTTGGGACGCGTGAAGTGAAATGCTAAACTGAGGTCTAAGGGTGTTTGGGTTTGAGCAAAAAGGCAAGGCGAATGGACAAATAAAAAATATCATCAGTAGCAGACGGAAACAGCTGTTGTAGAGCTGGAAACGTCTGTTCATTCCACTACAACTGCTGGATTCGTCTCATGGTTTTTTTGGCACTCACATTTTTGTTCACATCGCATCGTACCCCTTGCACTAACTACATACCAGCCCAGTCTCATGACGAGCTATAATACGCAGGACTTTTAGCTGATTTACAAGTACAGTACAAAGTACCATTACAATAGCCCAAATACTACATACAATGGTGGAGCTGGTACTGTATTATTGTATCTATGACTTGTATGGGCGGCACTTTGTCGGTGAAGGTTAAGCAAAAATTGTGGGACTTTCAATGACAGATAACGTCACGTCAATTCCATCAATATTGCTCCAAATTGGAATTTTGTTGCACTGACGTGTTCCCCTGTCTGAGCTGTATACGTATATTGTGTCTATTTCCCATTCGCAGGCCCTAGGCGCTCCACTATCTTCTCCAAAGCCGTCATGCTCCACCAACCTTGCTGCATTGTTTTACAATATGAAGAAAATATTATCAAGTAATATCTGAAATAGGAAAAAGGCAACAGCCCGTTATTTTCGCCCGTTTGTTCAGCCGTGGAATATTTTATTATGCCAGAACCGACGTACGTACCTGGACATCACGTGACGCGTAAAACCCGCTCCGAAAAATTTCTCCCTACCTTAGTCTCAAGACTACTGCAACACCCTGACCCTGCTAGCGGAATGTAATCCGGTCATGTGATTGAGTCATGTGACGGAGCTCTAGCCATATGAAATAATATCTCCGTCTTTTATCCAGTCACGTGACTCGCCAACACGTCTGAACGCGTTCCTCGTTCTGACAAAGTTCACTATGTCGATCCGGACGCGTCTCCCACATGACAGATGTGGCACCGATGTTTCTAGTGCGGCACAAATAATATCTGCCTATTGAGAAAGAGCAGACGCATTCTTGTGCCAGTGTGTGCGAGTGTCCCACTTACCAATTCGGCCAGCCACTTGACCTATCAATATGACTCGTCAGTTTGATTCAGCCCGGGGATAATCCCTCAGCCAATATATGCACGAAATTTTCTCTGGCAATCGGTCAATCAAAGGAGTTAAAAAAGACAAAACGAGGGTACCCTGGGAACTTAATTTGGCGGTTGGAAATGGCCGTATGAAGAATCTGAAAAGTGCATAATGCTCCAATTCGTATGGGGAATCGATTGCAATAATAAGTCACGTGTTTCATGAATGAAACGAGTAGGCGCTGGGGTGGTTGTGATTTCTGAACAGCAACCTCAACCAAACTTTAATATGCAGAAACCTTATTAGCTCCCGCCCGAAACGGCCACCCAAAAGCCTAGATGGGAAATGCAACCTGCGCGTGTTGCGAGTGTGCGTGAACGAGTGTTGAGACGCGTTAACCGACGTGTTCGAGTGGGGTAGGTCACGTGACCTGATGCGAACGCGACTTTTCAACTGCACAAGTCACGTGAGCAATATACCGGAGTTGCTATAATCTCTCAGACGCGTCTGAAACAGAAGAGAGAGGGTGAAACCAGGCTGTGCCGGAGGAGGGTCACGTGACGTAACGGATGAAACAGTCACGTGAGTAGATAAGGGGGCACGTGATTTGGGAGCAAACATTTACACTTGCGTATGTGGGCTTGGACGTCAGATATTAATTATAGCGTAACGTGCATGGAACATAATAATACCGTGGAACATGTCAGTGTGGAAAATATTATCATATCTCAAAGAAGAAACCCCCGCCAGCCCTCACGTGACACGTGACGCGTTTCTTTTTGACGTAATAATTTTTCACCCTGGGTGCCTGATACGACGGTAGATCAGTGCGTGATAGAGAGGGAACAATAAAGGAGAGAAAAAAAGGCTGAAAAAAAGAAAAAAAGGAAATAAAAAATATAATGGAAGCAAATAGATCACCTGTGTGGGCACGTGTGACTGCACGTGACTTTGTTTCATAGCGTATATAGCCTTGTCTGATGCTTATCTATATCATCTAGCATACTCTTATCATAGCATCGGCACTATCATAGAACCATACTAAGCGCTCTGATTTTTCCGCCTAATTACTTTTCACCATTAGCCGCTCCAATTAACTAACCGCTCCAACCAATTAGCAGATCACTGATCACCTCTACAGTACGTTTAAAGAGATCGTCCAGTCCTTACGACGATCTTCTCCTGCAGGGGAGAGTTGCGGGTCGTTAGAGACAATGTCGTAAAAGACAATGGCTTTCAGAGGAGTGGAGAGTCACTACGAGTACAGTACTGTACTGTAGTAAACATGTAGTTTGGTTAGTAAGCTACTGAAGATGAGTTGTTGGGGTTTATTGGGTTATTTGGAAGGTATGCAATGTGAGTAGCTGGTGGTACTTGTAAGATTCCAGGGTATACAAGTAGCAGAATTGAACCGTGAACTTCTCGTTTTGACACTTCGCTTAAAAACAAAAATCGACATAGAAAGTCTCTTAAAGAAGCTGAATTGACAGTGCATATCTTAAGCATTAAATGGTCATAAATATCGACATTCAGATTTCTCAATCAGCCCCAAAAGTGAAAATTCGTAACAAGCGAGGTTTTCTATATAATCTATAGTCATTCCTTTTCATATTATGCCTATTCAAAGTCATCAACATGACTGCATATTAATCTCCAACCTTAACAAAACAACCAACTAAATTTTAACTAACTCCAACGTATCAACTAATGGAAAAATCAAAACACACCAATCAATATAATATCACTGAAGCAGTAATACCCCATTGCTTGAGACCCTAAATATCTACCTCAAACTCAATTCACGTATCTGAGGCTCTCGCATGAGGCAGTCTCAAGAATGCATGGTGAGGCAGTTTCAGAGTTAAAACGGGTTTATTGAAAGTAGCTGAAATGGGAAAAAAGAGTCATCAATTAGAAGCCCCTTAAAGAAATTCAACTGCAAAATCCCATACTATTGTCCAAAATCAATTATCTTGAGATTTGAGCTCACTACGTAGTTTTCAGAACTAACACTGCCACACAAGTAAAAAACGTTACAAAACTCCTACGTTAATAAAACCAAATCCATGACACTCCCAACGGTCTAGACAACCTCACTGAACCAAAATGTTACCCGAATATGTCCAGTTTCAGCCCCAGAGTGCACCTCATACCTCAGCCTCACCTCAAGCCTCACTAACGTCCTAATAGCAGCCCCAGGAATAATTATATAAACAGATAGTCTCCTGATCCACATTCTCCATAAATCAATCAACAATGTCACCATCTCAAAAAGAACTCGCTTTACTGGTGAAAGCCTTTGAGGACGCTCAGCAAGAACTTGACGACTACCTTGCTTCCTTTCTCATTTTCTGCAGCCAAGTTCATGATTCAAACTCCTCAATTGGCCATCAGCAAGCCGAAAAGCGCCTTTTCCAGTACACCAAAAGACTAGATGAACTTGAAAAAAGAAGAGATGTGCAACTTCAACTACTTCAAGGTCTAGACAGAACAGACAACACCATCTACCAAGAGGGAAACAGCTCCAGTCAAAACGATACAACTTTTGGCGCATACCAAACAGCTGTCGACTCCTTTACCGATTCTGTCACTCCAGAAAACTCGATTATCAACAAAAAAAGTGACGAGGAGTTGGAAAACGCCTTGAACCCCGTTGATCTAGGTCAAAAGACCCAAAAACACGTACCAGCGCCTTGTACACCCGTTCCAGTGAAAATTGGCATCATAGCACCTCAAACCATGTACCACCCGCCGACCAGTCCTCCATCTGTACCTTGTCCCCAACCTAGCAAATCACAGAAACGGCAGTTAGAAGTACCACAGCTGCCCACTGTTCCTAACGGAGCTTTGACAGACATTCCCCAGTTACCACCACATGTCAAAGATGAAGTCTACCGTCCTCCAGCCAAAAGATCCAAGCCCAATCCGGACGTTAAAGGAAAACAACCGATTTATCCGAACATGGAAGACACGTCCCAAAATCAGACACCTCAGGCTACTCCCGCAAACTCAAGTACCACCAAAACTCCAAAAGCTCCAAAGAAGTTGTCCTGGGTTATGTCTCCGTTTAAACTAGTAATGACGTTTTTGAGCGACGATACAACACATGATTTAGAGAGTGGAGAGAAGACTGCAAACGAGTCACTTAAGTTGGAGGGTGGTGAGAAAGAGGATAAAAAGCTAGAAGATAGCCTTCCTCCAAACGAAGCTGAGACCTCAGAAAACTTGTCAGGTGAAGTACAAGACTCACACGCTCTGGTTCAAGTTGCGTCTATTGACACAACTCTGGTTGACGATGTAGACTCGTCACGTGACTCAGTCATCTCTCGTGTCTCTGCCAAGCTCACATTAGGCAATCTGAATCATTTCCTGTATTCCCCGACAAAACGAGGACGTATTCCCAACATTATCCGGTCATGTGACTCGAGAAGCTCCATTTCATCAAGTGATTCTTTATCACGTGACTCTTTACGTCGCTCACGTGACTCGGCAGGTAGTGCTCATACTCTGGATACCTCCCTAGAGGAACGTGCAGCATATCTTGAGGCTCGGGATAAGGGAAAAGAGAAAGAGTCAAACGATGAAGTCCCTGTCCCTTTTACTGCTGAATCACGTGACTCTGGAAAGTCGGACACTTCAGAAGATGAATCACCTACTATTTCTGAACCGGAAAATGACTCGCCAAGTGAGTCACATGATTACAGCTCGAAACCCCGACACAACAAGAAAAGACAATCACACGTTGCAGGATACAGCCTGGATACCCCCATCATATTTGATTCAGACGAAGAGGAGGAAGTGATTGATTATGTTGAGCAGAATAGCGAGATCCACGATCCATCTTTTGATCCTAACAAGAGGAACAGGGCTAAACGTAAGGGAAAAAGTAAGGTCAATGTCAAGGGTGAGCGAGTCGAGGAGGAATTTGAAGAAGAAAACAGTGAGGATGAAAGAGAGAGGATAGAAGCTATTACCAGGGTCAAAGAGGAAGAAGTGGAACCTGAAATCACAGTGCCTGAAGTCAGAGTGCCCAGAAAAAAGAAGGTCAAGAAGGGCAAGGTGGTCAAGCAGAAGAAGAAGTAGTCGTTGTTGTATAGTAAACAGTATGTATGTTAATTGGGAATTAATTGTGACCTAATGTCGCGCTTGTAGAATTTGGTAGAGCGAATTAGTTAGAGCTATATTAGTGTGTAGAGCATTATGTATGAGTGTCATATGAATATTAGTCCCTCACTCGTTTAAGCGTGGCATTTTTGATCTTCTCCATCACCCTGGTAAACCCCCGTTTCTTGGATTCGGCGTAAAAGGCTTGCACAGCATCCGACATGGTGTCTACCGCGTCATCAAATGAGACCCCTTCTCTGCTGAGAGCCATGATCACCTTCAACAATGCAGCCTGTCGGGGTGATAGACGAGAATCCTTGTCGACATGGTATTCGCAAATGCCCGCATTTGGCCCATCTTCTCCACATTCTTCGCAGCCGTTTCGCAGGAGATGCTTAGGAAGCACCGGAACGGCTTGACCCCTGTCGTCGGTCTTCACAGGGTACTTGAGATTCCCCTTTCGTCCGTCGGGAAGCGTTCGGGCGGACTTCTTGACATCGACCCCGCTCTCCTTCTGGCGGTACTTGTCCCACTCACGGTAAGTTTTCTGCGGGTCGTAGGCGGAAAGACCCCATTCTTGCTTCTTGCTGTCGACAATCGCGTTGAAATGCTCAGTTCCGAGGGCATTCTCAATGGGGTCCGATCTCACACTCTGGATGGGGTACTGTCCGAAGTACTGGTTGTAGGGAGGGCAACAGGAGCACGACGCCTGAGGAATAGCATACCCGACGCCCATGTTTCCATGGTATGCAGTTCCTGTGGTCATTGGTGGGTACTGCGGCAAGTGGGAGTACCCGTACCCAGCAGTGGAGACAGAACTGGGCGACGTATACATGGCTTGCAAGGCTTGTTGGTTGTAGCTCACTGTGTTAGCAGGGTATCATGGTAAGTATCACGGGTATCACATACTTGAAGGAAGTTGTAGCTTGAAAAAGAGAAAGAGTGACACAGATGAGAACTCCTAACATGAGCTGTAAATATACGTTAACCTTAAAGTGAGGCTTCATTTGTTTCACACATCCCTTCTACAAGTACAGCACTCCAGAACTGTCTTCATAAGTAGATTCTTCAACTGAGTCACTCTACTCCATACAGCTCAGGTTACTGTGTATTTCTCCAGTTTGAGCCCACTTTTCTGGGATGACATGTCCGTAGTTAAAAGTACTAGTTAGACTTTGTTAAAGAAAAACTATCCAGCAAAATCTCAGTTAGACTTTACTGGACTGCCTCCATGATACTAACCTATTTTAAGGTATGAGGCTCATGTGAAGGCTGCATAATCTCTGCTGACAGAACAAAGCGTACAAATATATCTAAGACACTCTAAACGAGCGTGAAAATTGACCTACAGTGTATTGGGATGTCAAAGAACAATCCCAGTTACTAATATTGCCATTTGTAAAAACTTTGTGTTTTTTTTTCCAGTTTTTTTTTTCATTTTTTTTCAGTGTCAGGCTTAACAAGAATTAGTGCGAAATAACACATTCCGAAGCGTTAATGACTAAGCTGAATATGAATATAGAATCAATTGATCGGTTTGATTCATGTAACGTTTTTAAAAATATAAAACAAGAAGTTTTAACTCCAGTTTGATGAGACTGAAGTTTTGTGAAATTTTGATTTTTGGCTGTTTTTCGATAAAATCTCAGGTGGTCCCCCCCACAAGACGAAAATCTGACTTTTTGGAAAAAAGAAACAATTTAAACAGTGTCCAAACAGGCCATAGACGTGCCTCGAGAACGTGGAAATTGACCTACAGTATATTGTGATGTCAAAGAACAACCTGAGCTATCAATATCACAATTTATAAAACTTTGTGTTTTTTTTTTCCCGTTTTTTTTTCATTTTTTTTCTGTGTCATATTTAGCTAGGATTAGTGTAAAACAACACATTCTGAAGTGGTATTAACAAAGGTGAAGATGGATATAGAATCAATTGGTTGTTGTGATTCAGGTACTCTTTTTAAAAATATAAAAGAAGAGATTTATACTCCATTTTTAAGAGACCAAAGTTTTGTGAAATTTTGATTTTTCACTGTTTTTTGACAAAATCGCATGTGGTCCCCCCCACAGCGTAAAAAACTGACTTTTTTGAAAAAAAGCAACAAAATATTTTTCGTCCGTAATGCAAAATAAATGGGTCCCCAGGTTGTAGCATGCTTCTAGAAGTACTGTGCCGTTTGTTTTACCTTGATACGATCTCGCCTTGTGGTGATAGAGGCCTTTTTGAATAAATTTATAGACGTTAACATATGGGTTATCTATCTATGAGGTAGCTTGTACTGCGACTCGATTCTAGTTCATTTGGGCCTACAGCACAACTGTTCATCAAACTCATTCATTATTTATATACAATATTCACGGGTTACGTGATAAGTGTTTAGTGTGACTTTAGATCCTTACTCCATCTGAGCGTAGATGTCATTTACTAGTGTGTAAACATCTTCGTTAGACACGAGCAACCAACGCACAACTCGCCAGATGCCGTCGAATATCGCAAAAGTCCACGTCATGGGTATCCTCGACCTCGCCCCATCGCTCCACCTGAAACTTGGTTTCCAGTCCCACAAGCTCGGCCACCTGAGTGGGAGTCAGCTTTCCAGTAATGAGGAACGCTCCACAGATGAAAGACTTGGAGGTCAAAGTGGCTCTCTCCAGAGCGGCCAGCTGCCAAGGATTGAGGTCATAAGCCCACTGACGCACCTTCTCCTTGTCCTCAGGGGTTTGTCTGTTGCCGAGAAGACCCTTGTCGGAGTCCATAGAGTTCAAGGTGATGCCCCAAAACTTGTCAGCCTCGGCAATAACAGGTCGAAAGTCCGTCTCCTGGGCCTTTCGAAGTCGGCCCTGATACGAGTCAGAAGGCTCGAAAATCAGCAGTGCGTCTGTGTCGATGTAAGGCATAATGTCCTTGATGGCGGCGTTTCGAACCTCGGGAGACTGCGCAATGTCAATGGCTCGAGACACAAGAGAAGTGAGAGGCACAGAGTGGTTCTTGATCTTCAGAGAAGGCAGCACCATCCACTCATGCTGCACCATGTGAGCAAGGGGCTTCTTGGAAGCAGGCAGAATCAGATCGTGCTGGCCCATTGTTCGCAGAGACTTGCCTCCCAGAGTGACTGTGATGTTGCCATTGTCGAGTTCCTTCACAGCCAGCTCCTCCCAGAACCGCTTGAGGCCTTTGACCGGGATCGGCGAGATTTTTTCATTCTTGTCGGGCTGTACGACTCGAGCCAGACCGCTCATAAGAGGGCCGGCGTTCTCGAGCGACAGATTCGACGCGTGGCGAATGGACGTTTTGGAGATTCGAAGCATGGTGAGTGTGGTTGAGATCCAATGTTGGTGATCAATTTTAGGTGGAGTGGTGAACCTTAACCTTAAGGTGGTGGAATAGGCGGAGTGATGGGATGGATGAAAATTGGATAATGAACGAAAGGAGAGAGTATGTTCATGATATCAAATGAAAGAGGGGGATGAGCTGAAGTTGAAAGTGTAACCTGATAAAGTATGCTATATGTTTTGAGAAAGTTATGACAGTTTAACTGGATTGCAAATGGGAAAGTGTCGGGTAGACCTGAGATTATTATCCAAGGCTTCAACTGAGTGTATTAATGTTGCACATGATATTAAATTTATGTTTATGGTGTGGTAATGGTCAATTGCGTGTGTTGTTGAGAAGACATATTTGAACTAATTATCTTAACAAGGTAATGTGTGCTAAGTAATACTAGCAAAATCTCAAAACTAAACCGGCAACTGAAAACTGTTATAGCTCTTCCGATATCAATTCAAGCGTATTAAAACACTTTGATATGAACTCCCTTGTTTGAAATTAGTATTTTCCCGGTAATTATGATTCCAGTGGTACCGCATCACTCCAAATAGCAGCTTTAATACTACAGGGGGACATCCAAAAGAGACATATATAGTACTATCAGAATGCCCCGTTCAGTCTCATTTCAATGACATACTCCGTTTATTTGTAGCACCACTATGGCAATACATATACTCGAAACAAACACTTTCCACCTGTGTCAACCGCCAAGACTCCCACCAAACTTGCAAAACATATATAATGGACGTATAGACATTTGTAAGCTTGAATATACCCCACTAGAAGCTATTTCGCGCGAAAATTACCCCATTTGCCAGCTCAAATGATCCATTACCACCCCCAACCTCCACCGGTCCCTTGGCCCAGTTGGTTAAGGCGTCGTGCTAATAAGAATAGCAACTTTGCAACGCGAAGATCAGCAGTTCGATCCTGCTAGGGACCACACTCCTTTTTTTCACCTACATCTATGTCGGTCACGTGATATGTCGTCCTTCGCGGATAGCTCCTACCATGCCTCGGTCCACAGTGCGGATTTAGCTCAGTTGGGAGAGCGCCAGACTGAAGTTGTTCTTCGGTCAAGTAATCTGGAGGTCCTGTGTTCGATCCACAGAATTCGCAATCACGTGATCCGGTTAGGGGGCACACTGTTCTTTTTTGGCCTTGAAAGACCTTCATGCAGAGAGGTGCTGAGATTCTAAGTGTCTCACATATTTTTTGGTCTATAATCGAAGCTCCTAAATTTCAGATTACTCAAGGTACTGTACAGACAGGGTACTGTCTTTCAGCATACAGCTTACTATTATAATATTACCATTTGTTGACGGGTTCTAGCCCCTTCTTTTGTTAAGGTTTCACCACTAGTTGAAACGCTTGTTAAGATTTAGTTGAAACACATGCCCATATGTTATCTCGGGTAATCTCCCCGCTCGTATTTTTCGTACCGCCCACAGGGATCACCTTCCACTTGCATCCTCTCCACCTTCGACGGCCTGTTAGCTCGTGTTTATCTCTCTCTCCTGACATAATAATTGACATTTCCGAATGCGGCATCAGGAGGTTTAGAGATAACATGTGAAGGAGATAATAAGAGATAAGAGAGCATAGGTTCGAGGAGTTCGAGTGATTTTCTGTGTGAAAAAAAATGGTGAAAAAAATGACCACTTTTTGCTTACCTCTCTGTCTCCTCTTTTACAGAATCCAGTGTAACGTCCCGATTATCAGGCTCCCTAGACCTTGTTCGCCGAAGCTATAACGGCGCTAAAAGGAGGTTAAATTTGGAGGTGATTTTGGCGGTGATCATGATCTACAGTACGAGTACACAGAAGTGGTGAAATAAGACCACAAATATATATATAGAGAGGAAATCTGCATTTGCCCAGGATAACGGCTACACTTTTGAAACTTGTTGTTTGATCTCCAGACTGTCCAGAATCCATTCCCATACTTCACGTCAAGCGGCTATGTACTACAAAGACGCCGCATCTGGAGCCAGACCCTGCAAAGCCCCACGTTGTAAATACAGGAGGCGTTATTTTTAGATGGACGAGAAGGGTGGACAAGCAGCTCGTTGCCCTGGATGGGCTGTGTGTATGAGGTTCTGGGATATATTTCTGTGTGGGTTGTAGCAGCCTTGGCAAGTGTTTGCTTTTGCGGTACCTGCTTTGTGCCTGGGACCTACTTATCATCGCTTACATGGGCCAGTCATTATTTGGAGATACGGTTTAGCTAGGATATGCTTCGGCAAGGTATGGTTAGGCTGATATATAAAGACGTGTGTCCATGTATCAGAGGTCGTAAAACAACAGCATGCCTACCATCCGCTTCCTGGTGTCGTGCGAACAAGCATACCAGGTGCTCACAAAAAAGGGCGAGACTGTGCGACGTCTGGAGTCCGCCCTGGACGTGAAACTGTCTCTTTCGTCTTTCAAGGGAAAAGCCGACCGCATTTTATACGTGTCTGGAACGGCCGAAAACAGCAGCAGGGCAATAGGCGCTCTGGTGAGGATATGGAGTGATGATACAGAGACATTCCGGGTGAAAATGCTCATCCCGGAGCCGCTCATGATAAAGGTGGTTGGATACAGAGGAACGTCTCTGGAGAGGCTTCATGTGAAAAGTGGAGCGAAAATGGAGGCTCAAAAAAGTGTGTTGAAGGGATCAACTGACCGGCTGCTGGTGGCCACAGGTGTCGCTGATGTGCTACATCGAGCGGTGTACTTTACAGCTCTCATCTTCGAAGACTACAAGTTCCTGCTGCATCGAAAGACCCTCAGAAATTATGTGCCGAGTGAAGAGAAGAAAATGGTGGTTCTGGTTTGCGATAGTGATTATCTCGCTAGACTGAAAAGTGGAGAGATCAAGATGGATATTAACAAGCTCCAGGTGGTGGGTGAGTAGTGAATGTGAATGAAAAAGTATGTGTGTGTAGTAGATTAGCTAATGAAAACCATGTTGATAGGAACCGAAAAATACTACAAGTAGCTCGCACTCCACTACAACTGTATTAATATCAAAACATGTATTTCCATCCTCTACAACTTTGCCTTATCTTCCTTGAGCACCTTCTTGGTAAATCTGAGCTGATCGGCCCAGCATTTCTTTGCCGCCTTTCTAAACAGCAAAGCATGGAAGGCATGGATCTCTCCAGGGTAATAGACAGCTTCAGCACGCGCTCCATGCTTCTCCAGCGCAGGAATCAGCCGCTTTGTGTCGTAAATAAGAATATCCTTAGTGCCACATGTGGCAAAGTATGCAGGCAACGGTCTGTCGGGCTCCACGTCACTCTCAAGAATGAGCAACGGGTTAGCCAGCTCAGTAGCCTTATCACCTACCGCTGAAGTGGCCTTTCTACCAATGTATCCATACGCCACCTCTTCCAATCGATCAACCACCCACGAGGGGATGTCCTTCTGCCGCTTGAATCTGTCCACGTCACTCACCTGCAGCACGCCACAGGCGGGTAGGACCACTTTGGGCACAACTCCCGTGTTGAACACCATCTGCGCGTACGGCTCCGGTCGTGCATAGGTGGCGCATACGGACAAGGCGGTCACCAGATTGGCACCAGCAGACTCTCCAGCAAGCACGATCTGCGAGATATCGCCACCAAACTCCCCAATGTTGTCAAGCACCCACTTGAACGCATAGCACGAGTCTTCCAGAGCAGCAGGGAAGGGGAACTCGGGGGCCAGGCGGTAATTGATGTTAGCTACCACATATCCTCTTCGTGCGAAACCCAACGCCATGATCCAGTGTGTGTCCTTGGAAAGAATTCGGAAGGCGCCTCCATGGATGTACAGAACCACAGGAAGAGGTCCATCACGCTTGATAGGTCGGTAGATGTCCAGCAGGTGGAAATGCGACTTTGTGGGAGGTGTAGTCTCGTAGTATCGAATGTTGCTGACAACCTCCACGCCGTGTTTCTTAGGGTCACTCTGAGGATGTAGTTTGCCAGCTGAAGACAAGCCCTCAAAGAATGACCTCAAGGCCCATTTGCCGACTGATTTCCGCGCTTCCACAAGAGATTCCATGGCGATCTGATATTCTTGTGCTGTGTGGTGTTGAGGAAGAGAGGGTTTATATCTGGAGTTATGCAGTGTGGAGATGGCTGCATATGATAATGTATAAAAAGAAAGCATAGATACACAACACAACGATAGTAGATAACTGCTGCACCCACAGTATAGTTGCAGAGGACTAGGGGGAGTCGTGTGATAATTGTTAAAAACTTGGAGATATTCCATACAACCCATCCGATAATGTTGTTTACAGTAACCACTGTCTGTATTATCGTTGATCACGTTCACACATTTAAAGTTCATTACCCCACACCAAGAAATGCAACCTCCTGGATGAGTAAAACGTATCATAGACAAGGACAATGAAGATAGAGGTGGTTAGGAGCGGGTTTCTCAACCGTACCTGTTATATTTACTTTCGTCACGTGACATAACACTGGCTCTACATGAATTCAGTTTGGGTAAAGATACGAGCCGTTAAACTGTGCCTGACAAGGTCTGACACTGTTTGACAAAGCCTGTTACTGTACAAAGATGTTGTTATTTTGGTGGGGTGTCTGAGGGTGATATGTTTCATATTGCTAAGGTGACAGAAGTGGAGTTACTTGACTGGTCAGGTCAGGGGCGATTCTTCATAGTGACGTCTGGTGAATATGAGAGTAAATTACATGAGAGTAACACGACCATGCTCATGGGAGTAGACAGATTCGATTGCAGTTAGTTCGGTTTAGTTTGGATTAGAACTGAAGAAGCTGGGGCGTACAGGGGAGTTTAGGGTTTTAACCTCATCGGACTTCACTATGATGAACCTCGGACGATTAGTAATCCGAGTGCAGTAACAGAAAGGAAGAGGGGTTGACATGCAACAAACATGGTGTTGTTTACGAGGGGAGAAATTGACGTTGCGATTTAGTTATGATGTCGTTTATTATAGTGATGTTTTATAGTGCATAAAAAGTGACCGTTTCGGTTTACACGATACTTGTAAATACCCTTCAGGTCACAATATTAAAGATAGAAGTAAGAGAGGTCAAATGGGGACTTTAAAAGGGATGGAATGGGGTTAGATAAGCGGTATAACTGTAGAAACAGGCCACCGATGGACTGTAAAACGGTCCCTCTTGACCTGGCTCCTAACAGTGCACTTTTTCACGACATTGGAGTTAAGGAGGTGATAAAGATTATCCAGAGCAAATTAAATAGGAGGAACCTGTAGAAGGGAATAAGGGGAGTAAATCTTTGGAAATTGTATTTCTGTAGGATGCATTTAGAGTCAGATAAGCGGGGTTTAGTATAGCAGAGAAACCGGACCGCGTCACACTTTTTATACATGAACGATATGTCCAAATACGTATATATCAGTATCATCCGAACCGTCTAAAGTGTGTGATTCCAATGGGCAACTCTAGGAGCCTGTAGTGTGTATATTCGACGAAATATTACGAAAACAGGTTCAAACGACGACAGCAACGGCAATACTTGCGAAAAAGCTTAGTAAACACCATAATCGGCATCGCACGACCTCAATGAACACCCCTATACCAATATCTCAACATGTCCAAAATTCCTAGTTGAGGACCCCCGAAACCTAAAAAAATCGTGCAGAAACGCAAGTAAACACAAAATAAATGGTACCATTGTGTTCGTCGGGAAACAGCGATCACTTCTATACCAATTTCACTGTGCTTCATTTTTTACAAATCTTTAACCCGTCTCAACATACCCAGGAAGAATGGTAGAGGTTTCCGCTTTTAAGGTATTGTTTATTTAAGCTATGGGAGCATTGGGTAATTTTTTGGTTAAGATTGGCTATATTTTAAGCGACGAACTACTTTGGATAATACTTGAAATACACCCAATCTTAACCAAAATATTCACCGATGTTCCCATAGCTTAAATGAACAATACCTTAAAAGCGCAAATCTCTGCCATCAATCCTGGGTATGTTGGAAGGGGTTGAAGATTTGAAAAAATGAAACACAAATTAATTGGTATAGGAGTGATCTCCCTTTCCCCAAAAACACGATGGTACCATTTATTTTGTGTTTATTTGGGTTTCTGCACGATTTTTTTTTAGGTTTCGGGGGTCCTGAACTAGGAATTTGACAGGTTAAGAGTATGTAAAAATCGAATTTTCACAATTGGTATGGTTCGATTCCTTGTGATGCGGTGATGATGAATCCGGCATTTGCTAAGCGTTTCCTTTAGATGTGCTCTTACTGTCATCGTTTAATCTTGTTTTCGTTATATCTCGCGTAATATACACACTACAAGATTCTAAAGATGTCCATTGGATTCATGAGCTTCAGGCGGTTCCAATGGTATTAATTAGTTAGTATTCCGACATCTTCTACGTATTAAAAAGTGCTGTACGCTATGGTATATCCAATGTACTATAGCCAGCTTATCTGACTCTAAATACACTCTACAAGAAATTCACAGATACTTGTTGAATCCTCCCGTTGTAATAAACAATACGTGAAAGTTCCAAACCTTTTACATTCTTCCTGGATGTTTGCAGATGACTTGGATATTATTACAATTTTTTCGCAAGTAGTTGATTGACAAACACAATTGTGCCTGGTCTATGACGATAGACTGAGTTACACATTCATGGGTGACTATTAAGCAACTCTTCCCCTTATAATTCACTTTCAATTCCGTCTTTGAGCTACTCCTGTTATGATTCTTTGGAGCTGGGTTCTTTTAGGACTGAAACAAGTTGTCCAAGTGGACTTTCAAAATCGATTTAGACAGAATTGCTAGTCAGTAATTGCTTAATTCAATGTTGATTATTGATGCAAGAAGACTCTTCCAATTGATACAGCGGTTCATTGGACAAAATATCTTCAATTCTGAGACTTGAGATCACTCAGTGCATTATTGGGTTGCAGGAAGCGAGGGAAATTTTTCAGAGCAAAAGCAAACATATACGGCTGTAGAGGTGGACGAGAGGAGCAAGACTATTTAAGTGGATTTTTTGTAGGATTCTTGTAGAGTAAGATATATCAGGTTTAGTAGCGGAGAATACTGGTAAAGAATGACATCTTCCTCATCAGATATGAACTGAATAAACAAAAAAAACTGTAGTATGAGAGTCTAACCAGCCCATAAATGTCTAATCTTTTTCATTTTTGTCTCTCCGAATTAATTTCATTTAATCTGATTTTTCTAATTTTTCGCATAAATTCCAAAAAATACAAAACAATTAAAATAAATTATAACTCGCTTTTACGTTATCTTACACAGTTGTAAATCACAAGTTCAGGCAGAGCCAATACACATATGAAAGGCATATTTACGCCTATACCTGTTATATCCATGAAGTCACATCAACTTTCGTTAATTTTCAATTCGTCAACTCTCAGAAACCAGCACAAAACATCCTCCAACTCCTCTGCACTCTTCAGCACTGTTCAAACGCCTCTTCTACGTCAACTTAAAGCCCATTTACCCCCACAAACATCTCACTCCGTTAATCCTAGTGGTGCAGGCATATTACCAATTTCCTTGGCTGACGTTCCATATTACTTCATTGTTACTTAACAGTATTACTGTAGCTACGAGCACCATACGCTTAGCTAGTGCAAATAAAATGCATAAATAAATTACCGGTACCTTAACCTTTACAGTCATTCAAACCATGAGTACCAACGATACCTCCACAACTGAACATACCAGCTACCAGAGCTGATTATGTAACCCATGCAGGGCAGCACAGGCTCTGTGGACGGTCTGGCTTCCTGTCTAATATCCAAGTCCTCGTGCTTATGTAACCTCATACTTCCCTCTCGGCTACAAAGTCATTCTCTGAATCTCCTCACTCGTATCCTGCACCTGCCGATTACTCCTCTTTGCCCCTGTCGGACTGGCACTCATAATCGGACTACTCAATCCAGGCGACACTGCCCGTCTCTTCAATACCGGATCATAATCACCTGCCACTCTCTTCCTCTTGGGTCTAGCAGTATCCGAATCGGAATGCTCGTCAATCACGTGCTCAAAATAGTCAATGTAATTGGGATAGGGTACATCTCGCGACGGTATCGTCTGTACATCACGTGACATGCCACTCTCCTCCACTGCATCCTCCCTCAGAGCACATGTTATTGCCGACTCGTGCCGCATCTCAGAATCAAGGGGAGCGTTTTCTTCCACAAGATCGCGTGAAATCCGCAAGAACGATTTCGGCTTAGGTTTCATGTTCTTTCGGTTATTGGCGGAGACCATCCGGATTGCCATTTCAGGCAAGAGGGGAGATTCCGCGGGAGAAGTGGCTGCTAGAGAGGGAGAGCCAATGGAGGGGGTGATTGGCGGGTCACGTGATGCAAATGGGCTGTGTGAGTCACGTGACGCGAACGGGGAGTCACGTGATCCCAGTGGCGGCGGGAACTCTCTCGAGAAGGAGTCTCTATGTAATGACGACGGAGTATTGTCGTTGGCACTGCGGTTTAGGAACGGGTCACGTGACAGGTCTCGTACGTCACGTGAGCCAATCTGTACCAGTGTGTCACGTGATGGAGTGCTCAACAAGCTCGGTCGCCTGCTTCTCCCACACCACTCTTCCATTGTCGGACTTTTGGCAAACTCCGAAACACTGCTTCTTCTGCTGGAAGAGGCACTGAGGGATGAGCGTCTTCTGAGCAACGTGGGTAACACAGGATTGGGGTTGCGGCCACGTGTGTCGTTTTCTGACTCATAGTAGATACTTGTGGAAGCATTGGTATCGTCTGAGGAGTCCGAAGAGTCCGAACTGGAGTCATGTGACGCCACAGGGGTTTTTGTGTTGCCTAGCGATGAAACTGAAGATGAGGAGGTATGTCCAAACAGCTTTCCATGCAGTGGCGTGTTTTGTCGAGGCGGCAGAGCGGGTGTAGGCACAGGTGTGGAAGCTCTGTCCATTTTGCTGTAGGTGGATGAGAGAAAATGGAAAATAAAGTGGTTAGCGCGATTCAGGGGGTTCGGTTTAGTCGAGTTAGAGGTTGAGACGTGTGTTTTGAAATGGTTTTGGGGTGTTGAATGGTGTAGTTGTAGAGTGGGATATTGGTGATGTAGACGTGGTGGAGGGTGCATCTATGCATACAGGGTTAGGGTTGGTGGCAATGTGTGTAACTTGGTGTATGGGAGGGTTAGGAGATTTTTGAAAATTGGAGATTGAGCGTAGGAGTTAGGGGAGTAGAATGGGGTTGGTTTTATCGTGTGTTTTTTTATTTTGGGTCGTGGTGTAGTGTTTGGGCTATATTTAGTGAAGCCCGTTTGGGAAAGTGTAAATGTGGAGTTTGGAGCAATAAATGTGGACGTGGTGGGCGAGTGAGAATTGAGATATATATTTTAGTGGATGAGCCACTTTGGGGGATTTGGCGGGTTTGTTTTATTCTATCGTATCAAAAGTGGAGTTTTCGAATGGCATGAATTCAGGATGAATGGTGGATATCTGGGAATGCTGAACAGTACAACTACTACCAACACTACAACTACAGCTTCTAGTTCAATTATTAATGTGCATTTCCTATCTAATACAACCCCCTCAACCAGCCAAAGCTCGCTCTGAGTGGAAAAGTGAGCAAACCAGGAAAAGTTCGGTTTGTTCTTTTCAGAGTTTCACCACTCAAAGGTCGTTTCTCCCTTCACTACTCAGTAATTCACTACTCAGTAATTACCCTGCTCCGCCTGATCCGCCAGGTATGCCTTTCTCCAACTCCACTTTAGTAATATCGCCAACATCCTCCACACTCCAAAATCGGGCCAAAGCGTATCAACAAACTCGATATGCGCTCCCTGGTGGCTCTCCCACAGCATGAAATCGGAAAACCGGCACACTCCAGACGTCCGAATCAGAATATCCAGTGGAGGAGAGTTTCCAGTGTACATGTGGGACGCCAGGGTCTGTTCAGTGATGTCACAGGGCTCAACAAGTCCCTTTTCGGCATCCCGAACCACCCCTCTAATACCATGGGCAATATCATCTCGTGACGTGTATGGGAAGCAGATATTCAGCGTCGCTCTGGTATGTCCCTTGGTCATAGTTTGAGCCTTGTCAAACAGCTCAGCGACATCCTTTCTGAGCAACGATCTGTTACCCAACACCCTGATCCTGATTCCGTACTGTTCAGCCAGCTCTCCGCTCTCACAAATCTGAGTAAGCCGTTCCTTTGCAATCTCCATCAGCGACTCCACTTCTCTCGGCGTTCGTTTGAAATTTTCGATGGAAAATGCAAACACCGTCACGTCTTCGACGCCTGCATCGTAGCAGAGCTCGAGGATTTGAGCCAGAGACTCAAACCCTTTAGAATGGCCTTCTCGTGTCTCCAGCTGGCGTTCTCGTGCATATCGTCGGTTGCCGTCCATGACGAAAGCCACGTGTCGGGGAACAGGGCCAGTGGCGAGAATGCGAGCCACGCACGTTTTTCCCCAGGATAGAACGCCTTGGATTCCAGGTAGAGTGCTCAGCATGGTGTGGTGGTGGTGGACTAGTGCTGATTCAACAAATTCACACCTGTCACTTTTAGGGTTTGGAGGTGCATCAACTGTACCATAAAGTGGTGGGACTAAACAGGTGTATGGTGAGGTGGTACCGAGGTTGAATAATGGCCAGAAATATGTCATAAAATAGCCATAAAATAGCTCCAAAATCAACTGTGGTGTTACTGCACCTTTCGGGTATGTTACGTAACTTGCTTGTTAGTCCAACCGTTGAGCTAGTAGAGGGGAAACGGTTGAACTTTTAGCCCGAGTATCTCACCATCTCCAAATGTAAAGATCATTTTGTAAAATACCATACAGCTTTGATAGACTGATTAAGTGCCTTCGGTGGTTTTATTTTGCTCAGATTCTCAGTCCTTTGTATATGAGTGCCGGTACTGTACTGGTAGCTTGCATGTGCATTATGATCACTAATTAATTAGATCAGTGACAGTTGCACATGGGATGATTAAACAGAAAATACAAACAAATAATAATCAATACTGCATTAAGCGGTGCTAAACTACCAGTAGAATGAATAGTTGTATGTCAAACTAGATACAATGAACTTCTTTGAATGTAACTTATAAACTACAGGTAGACAACCAAAAATCACAATAAATCACAATATATTGACATCAAGTGCTCACCCACTCGTAGTCATCATCATCCACAAAGTCCACCCACTCACGGCATAGAAAACAAGTCCACACACCGAGTTATTCACCCAAGAACCCACACATCCGACCTTTTGAGCATGTAGCTCAACAGCTGTAGGGGCATGGGGAGAAATATCAGCTCGGTACAGCTTCACCAGCTCGATTCCGCCTTTTACAGTGATATAAATCCATAGTACAGGGAAGATAAAACCCCAGAAGAACAAGTGTCTGTATGGCCGGTTGAAATCAATCTCAAACTTGTCGTAGTTGTCCTGAGCCTCCATAGACCCGGCGTATGTAAAGTGGGACATGTTGGAGGATGATATGAGGTTTCTGAACGGAATATATATATTTCTAGAGAGTGTCTATTGACAGTGCTGTTTTAAGAAGAGCCTCAAGATGGGATCTTAGTCTTATCAAGTGTCTTCCTAATTGGGTTGAGTCAATGGAATATTGAACAGGGCCAAATGTGGGTAAAAATGAAAGATAATAAGATATAAATGTTCACCATATGCGTAACTATCTCTCTAGATCATTATTTTGATTTTTCCGATTTTATCTGATTTTTCTAATTTTAGCCGATTTTTCTGATTTTTCCACCACCTTAATTTTTCAAACACTTTAACCCACCCCCACACCAACGCCACCCGAATTTGAAAGCAACCAGTAAACTCCCCTCACCTAGGCCATTCCAACAACACCCTATACGCTCCATTCCGGACTCATCACTTCAACTCGCTACTTGTAGCACACCTGATGGGCCTGATTAGGTTTGGAAAAATTAACTCGCTGGTCGGTTTGGCTCGTTCCGAGGTTTGGGGCTCAAAGCTTGCTGTTGGTTGAGGGTTAATAGCAAGACTGTAGCTGGCGTAATATTCGTGCGAATGGAAAAATAATCACAGATCCGTACTCCCACACCCTCAATTAGTCTACATGCAAAACCTCACCCCTTAAGTCTACCTTGTACTCCCACCACCACCACGTCCTCATGCACTCTTGAAAACCTTCAATCACCTTGATTACAACCTCGTTTCGTCATCACCACACTATGCTTCGAGTCGGACGAATTGGCACGAAAAACGCCGCGGGCTATGTGGCCCGTTTTGCCTCGGTACGGCCCAAGTCCACCCTGACTGAGGCCGTTCTGGAGACCACAGGACTGCTGAAAACCACACCTCAGAACCCCGAGTGGTCTGGAGCAGTGAAAAACGCCTCTCGACTGGTGGAGACCGATACGCCTATCCGGGACCCGTTTTCCATCGTGTCGCAGGAAATGTCGACGCTGGCCAACAACATTGGTTCGCTGATTGGCTCGGGTCATCCTACTCTCAACAAGGTGGCTACTTACTACTTTCAGTCTGAGGGCAAGCATGTACGACCCTTGATTGTGCTGCTGCTGTCGCGAGCTCTCAGTGCGATTCCCCAGTCGGAGCGAGATCGAGGCACTTTCGACGCCTCGGACGTGACTGAAAACATTGGAGAACTCAACCCTGAACCCTCCATCAACGATCCTCTTTCACCTATTGAAATTCTGCACGGAATCAACCCCGACATTGTTCTCAACCCTCTGAGTAGACCGTCGGATCCTCTTCCTTACGAGAGCAACGGCATCTTGCCCAAACAGCGACGTTTGGCTGAGATTGTCGAGATGATCCATACTGCTTCTTTGTTGCATGATGACGTTATTGACAACTCTGCCACCAGACGAGGATCTCCTACAGGCAACGTTGCTTTTGGCAACAAGATGGCCATTCTGGCTGGTGACTTTTTGCTGGGCCGTGCCTCGGTTGCTATTGCTCGACTACGAAACGCAGAGGTCATTGAGCTGCTGTCTACAACCATTGCCAACCTCGTCGAAGGTGAGTTCATGCAGCTGAAAAACACCATTGTGGACAACTCTGAGATCGCCAACAAGGCCACGTTCGAGTACTACATCCACAAGACGTACCTGAAGACGGCTTCTCTCATGTCCAAGAGTTGCAGAGCTGCTGCCGTGCTCTCTGGAGCTCGAAACCCCGTTGTGGACGCCTCCTACAAGTTTGGAAAGAACCTGGGCCTGTGTTTCCAGGTGGTGGATGATATGCTCGACTACTCTGAGGGCGAGTCGCATCTTGGAAAGCCTGCTGGAGCTGATCTCAAGCTCGGACTGGCTACTGCTCCGGTGCTGTTTGCCTGGGAGAAGTACCCCGAGCTTGGAGATATGATCAAGCGAAAATTCGACGGACCTGGAGATGTGGAGAGAGCCCGGTTTTTGGTTCAGCAGGCTGATGGACTGTCGAGAACTAGAGAGCTGGCTCAGAAGTACTGTGACGAGGCTGTGGCGAATTTGGACGTGCTCCCCTACTCGGAGAGTAGAGAGGCGTTGAGGAATCTGACCATGAAGATGATGAACAGAAGTAAGTAATGTATATAGCACGAGGGGCATGCCCCGAGGAGAATAGATGATGATAACGAACAGGCTAAGCCTGGGGAGTCACGTATACTGTAGTTGTGCATGATCTGTAGATCAGGAGCAATAGAAGAACTCAGTCAATGGCTGTGCTGTTGAAGAAATACAATTGGGACTCTTGTCGATTGCTTTGAAGAGCCCTTTTGCTTATGTCTTGACTAGCTCCATCAAGGTTGCTACTTTACTTGGCCATTGTCCAACCAAGAGCTTAATTTAGTTGACCCAACAGAGCAAGTACAAGACTGCCTCCAGTTGAAAATCAAACCGAAAGCCAGCATCACATCTTCATAACCCTAGAAATATACTCACGTGGCCCCTCTTCCCAGCATATTCCCACATTCCCACTTCCCACTTTTCACATTCCCACTACCGGTACTCACCTCTTCATGCAGGCAAACTCAGTCCTCCTTCATACATCTACACCATGGTGCTGCCGATTGTCATCGGAGTGGGAGTCACGTTGGTGGCGCTCGGAGTGAGTACCCAGCTGCATCTTTACAAACACGTCTAACACAGATCAGGGCCGGATTAAGGGCTAGAGCCAGATACACGGGAGTGCCGGAAACGCTACTCAACAGCAGGCATTATCTGGGGGGTTTTCAGCACAATATGAGCCGCAAGGAGGCGTTATTGATTCTGGGATTTGCACGAGAGCATGGATCGGTCACGCTGAATATGCTGAAAGATAAGCATCGGAAAGTGATGATGCTGAATCATCCGGATCGAGGAGGAAGTCCGTTTATGGCAAAGAAGATCAACGAGGCGAAGGATATGCTGGAGAAGGAGACGAAGTGACCATGCGAAGCATGGTCACGCATGGTCACGAGGGGATGAAATACACGTGACTTTAGGCACGTGCTAGCATGATAGAACTTGTATATATTATTTTATTCTGACTAATCACCGTACAGTGTCAGGGAATTTTAGAAAACTAACTATATGACTAGAATCAGCTCACGCAGGTGGTCATTCTGGTACCAATATCTGCTACTGTAGAGTCCTAATAGCCCGGCAGATTGATCGTTCTCTTGTAATCTGCTCTCCCAACTAATTACTTGCACCTTCTTTAAATCCTGAATTTTGAGCATAGTCCACTACCGGTACAGTACATTCATATCAGCTACAAGTCCTCTATATCACGTGATTCAATATGGCAAGACGTGAAATTTCCCCAGTAATTCAATTGCCCTCTATCTCCAACTCAATATGCACTCCAAACTCTCCCACTGCACAACATGGCCAAACGCGACACTTTCTACGGCTGGTATTTGTGAGTATCACGTGACTCAATTGCTCGTGTCCGTTCGCTAACTCAGCGCCATCCACTTCATCATCACTCTCATGGTGGATGGAGGCTTCGCTATCCCTTCTGCATACAAGCTACCTGGTCAGCAGTTCATGGAGGACTTTCACGTGGCTCAGAATGAGGATTTCATCGTGCTGGAGAAACCGGCGTGGTTCATGAGCTTCATCTACGTGGAGATTCTGTTTCAGCTGCCGTTTTTCGTGTATGGGGGCTACAAGTTGTTGACCAAGAGCCAGACTCCTACAACCTACCTGTGGATGTTGGTGTATGGAGTGAATGCCAGTTTGACTACTCTGGCCTGTCTGGCTGAAGTGTGGGCACGTGAGGGGTTGGTGGACAGTGTGAAGTACAATTTGCTGGCCGTTTACGCGCCGTTTTTCTTCATTTCGGGTGTCATTGTGGTGGATGTGTTTCAGAGGTTGCAACAGGAGTTGACCAAGGTTAAGAGAGATTGATGGGTGGGAAATGTTTAACAAAATATGCCGTTTGTTAAGTAATGCTGACGAAACATAGCAAGGAGTAATACAGGTATACAGACACTTGTCGAGTATTCTTTTACATTTTTATAACGTGACTAATGCAGGATGTCTAAGTGGTCGGTACTGTCAACGGTGGGAACGCCCAGCGGGGGGATTTTAAACCTTCTAGCAAATGGGAGTTTACTTAAGGGTAACAAAAATGCCAACTAAAAAAGTGACCTGGGGGTGGCTACTGCTCGTTAGAGGCATCCTACGGACATGAGAGTTTCAGTAATACATCGATTGACGCATGGCATTATATAATCCACGTTAATCCCCTGATTTGCTAGTACAAATTCCGAGTTGCACGCCCCCAAAGTATCGATATTACTTGACATTTTAGATTTACTTCATTCCTCCCAAAAGCTTAACCAAAGTGTAACTGGAGTGAAGAAATGTCCCGAGAATATCTCGCCTCCCCAGCACATGTAAATATCACAAACACGAATCATAAGCCAGGTTGTTGTTTTACTAAGCTCTACCGGTCCAAGGACTGCACTGGATGTTACATATACCGCAGAGGGTACCCACCGTTGATGGTACCGACCACTTACTTAAGCATACTCCCAACCACCAACTTCTGTGTGGTTCCAGAGTAACTGGGCCGAACGATAGACCATAAAAGCACAGAAATTATCATTTAAAATGTACGGGAAAGATGGTCCCGAAGGCCAGAGATCAATACAGCTCGTTCCCCGACTTTCGAGCTATTTAAACCACACATAACCGAACAAGAACGTTTCTTGGTTTCTCCGCTACCCCACACATTTTTCACAGTGCATGACAAACTCTAAACCCAACCCACATTACCTCGGCCGACAGATCACTTCTCTCCTCTACAAGCATGCCATCGATCAGTCACAAACCCATCACGGCGAAGCTGGTGGCCTCCCCCGACTCCACCAAGCTGTCGTTATCGCCATATCTCTACAACCAGCTTTTTTCCGACAAGCCAGACGCTCCCTATGTGGCTTTCGAGGCCCCCGGTATCAAGTGGGCTCTGTATCCTGCTGCTGAAGACCGAACCCTCACTCAGTACACTTGCAAGGCCGACATTCGCCACGTGGCCGGTGGACTCAAAAAGTTCATGCCTGTGGTTCTCAAACGCGTGACTCCTGTTGCTGTGGAACATGCCATTATCACCGTGCCTTCTGCTCTCTACGAAACGCTCAACACGCCTGAAGCTGTGCTCAAGGCGCTCGAACCGGAACTCGACAAAACGCATCCAGTGATCCGACAGGGAGACGTGATTCTAAACGGCTGCAGAGTGCGTCTGTGTGAGCCTGTGGACCAGGGTAAGGTTGTCAAGGGAGTGACCAAGTTGACTGTTGCCAAGGAGCAGGAACAGGTGTTGACTCAGACTGAGAACTCCGACGTGGCCTTTGACATTGCAGAGTTTCTGGACTTTGATACGGTGACACAGAAGGAGAGTACCAAGCTGCAGGTCTTGCCTCTGGAAGGAGCTATTCCTAGCCCTCCCTCAGATCGCTTTGATGACTGTGAGAGCAGGGGTTTTGTCAAAACTGAGACCATGTCCAAGCTGGGTGTCTTCTCCGGAGATATCGTTTCTGTCAAGACTGCTTCTGGAGAACGAGTACTCAGACTGTTTGCTTACCCTGAACCAAACACAGTCAAGTACGATGTTGTGTACGTGTCTCCCATTCTGTACCACAACATTGGCTCCTCGGAAATCGAGGTCACTCCCGGAGAAACCCATAAATCAGGAGAGTCTCTGGACACTGTCCTTGAAGCTGCAGAGGAAGTCAAACTAGCACGTGTTCTAGGCCCCACCACCACCGACAGAACCTTCCAAACAGCCTACCATGCTGGTCTTCAGGCATATTTCAAGCCGGTCAAGCGAGCTGTGCGTGTGGGAGACCTCATTCCTATCCCCTTTGACTCTATTCTGGCTCGAACGATCGGAGAAGACCCCGAAATGAGCCATATTCCTCTGGAAGCGCTGGCAGTGAAGCCCGACTCCGTCGCTTGGTTCCAGGTCACTTCTCTGAACGGCAGTGAAGACCCCAACTCGAAACAGTACCTCGTTGACTCTTCTCAAACAAAGCTGATTGAAGGAGGAACCACCTCTTCGGCTGTGATTCCCACTTCCGTTCCCTGGAGAGAGTACCTCGGTCTGGACACGTTGCCCAAGTTTGGATCTGAGTTTGTGTACGCTGATAAAATCAGAAATCTCGTTCAGATTTCTACTTCTGCTTTGAGCCATTCCAAGCTTAATACCTCGGTGTTGCTGCATTCTGCAAAGCGAGGCGTTGGAAAAACGACTGTGCTTCGGTCAGTAGCAGCCCAATGTGGAGTTTCCGTTTTTGAAATTTCCTGTTTCGGACTGATTGGAGATAACGAGGCTCAGACGCTTGGTACTCTTCGGGCCAAGCTGGATCGAGCCTACGGATGCTCTCCTTGTGTGGTTGTGCTGCAGCATCTTGAGTCGATTGCCAAAAAGAGCGATCAGGACGGAAAAGATGAGGGCATTGTGTCCAAGTTGGTAGATGTGTTTGCTGACTATTCTGGCCATGGTGTGCTGTTGGCTGCTACTTCCAACGATCCAGACAAGATTTCAGAAGCCATTCGTTCGAAATTCCAGTTTGAAATTGAAATCGGAGTTCCTTCAGAGCCTCAGAGACGGCAGATTTTTGCCCATCTGACCAAATCCGGTCCTGGTGGAGATTCAATTAGAAACGCCCCTATTTCCCTGCGATCGGATGTATCTATTGAGAACCTGGCTCTTCAGTCAGCTGGTTTGACGCCTCCTGACTTGACTGCTATTGTTCAGACTACCAGACTTCGAGCCATTGACCGTCTCTCTGCTCTCACTAAAGACTCAGACACTACTTTGGATGATCTCCTGACCCTCTCACATGGTACCCTCCAGCTCACACCTTCCGATTTCGACGACGCTATTGCTGATGCTCGTCAAAAGTACTCCGACTCTATCGGTGCTCCTCGTATCCCCAACGTGGGATGGGACGATGTCGGAGGCATGGAGGGTGTCAAGAAGGATATCCTGGATACAATTGAGACTCCTCTTAAGTACCCCCATTGGTTCTCAGATGGTGTCAAGAAGCGGTCTGGTATTCTGTTCTACGGACCTCCTGGTACCGGTAAAACTCTTCTTGCTAAAGCTATTGCTACTACCTTCTCGCTCAACTTTTTCTCCGTCAAGGGACCAGAGTTGCTCAACATGTACATTGGAGAGTCTGAGGCCAACGTCCGACGAGTGTTCCAAAAAGCTCGTGACGCCAAACCCTGTGTTGTCTTCTTTGACGAGTTGGACTCTGTAGCTCCTCAGAGAGGTAACCAAGGTGACTCTGGAGGAGTCATGGACCGTATTGTGTCGCAGCTGCTGGCTGAGCTCGACGGAATGTCTACTGCTGGGGGTGAGGGAGTCTTCGTGGTGGGAGCTACTAACCGTCCTGATCTACTGGATGAGGCTCTTCTTCGTCCTGGACGATTTGACAAAATGCTGTATCTCGGTATCTCTGATACCCATGAGAAGCAGCAGACGATCATGGAGGCGCTTACTAGAAAGTTCCGTCTTGCTGCTGATGTGTCGCTTGAGGAGATTTCCAAGCGGTGTCCTTTCACCTTCACCGGTGCCGATTTCTACGCTCTCTGTTCAGACGCCATGCTTAATGCCATGACGCGTACAGCCAATGAGGTGGACGCAAAGATCAAGAAGCTCAATCGCGAGAGAGAAGAGAGAGGTGAGGAGCCGGTTACCATCAGATGGTGGTTTGACCACGAGGCCACGAAAAGTGATATCGAGGTGGATGTTGCCCAGGAGGATTTCATGAAGGCTAAGGATGAACTGAGTCCATCTGTGTCCGCAGATGAGCTGCAGCACTACCTTAAGCTGCGACAGCAGTTTGAGGGAGGTAAGAAGTAGAGCTTGCTAGCAATGCATCCACTTGTATGTACATTGAATGATTATGATTATTGTATGATGCTGATTAGATGTAGGTGAGAGTTACTAAGAGTATTTGGCTTCACAATGACTTCGTGGAGATACTGATGGCTACATGATGGAGACAACTAAAAGTCAAGTATATTTGTTAATCAACTGAACCACATATGAAAGGTACCTGAGTTAGAGGATATCCAGCAGCATCTATAAGACCAGTACTACACTGGGATTTACCCCTGATTTCACGTGATCGATTCCCACCCCCTACTGTACTCCACGTTCAATTGGTTCCTGCATCACACTAACCCCCACACTTTTCAGTGGGGGTGCATTGTGGGGAATGTCAGAAGATTTTGAAAATTGAAAATTGAAAAGAAAAAAAAATTAGAAAAATTTAAAACACTGGAAATCACCATAAACTGATGTGTAGTGCTCGAATAAAACATAATAAAAGTGATAGCACACTGCCCTATAGCCATTTCGTCTTACCATATGCTCACAACTATGTCCGGTGGCAAATAAACTTTGCAACGTTGGATACGTGAGATGAATGACTAATGTGGATAACAGAGGAGACAGCCAGCACAGCTGTGTCCTGAGCAGTAACCAAAACCAAAAAACACAACCAAGCTCGTATTAGTCACAGAGGTCACGTGACGTGAGGACACAAACAAAGCCACTTCTGTGTCACATTTCCCGGATGTCAGTCATCGGAGGAACTCTGAAGAGAGACCTCCCAGTAAAAAGCAATGCTGCAAGTAGAAGGAGTAACCAATCAGACGTCAGCAGAGCTGTCACGTGATAAATGAAGCCGTACATATGTTGCTATGTCACGTGGCATGCCAGATATTCACCCCACGTGACTCACGTCATTACCAATTTCTCTGGTTAAGTCCGCTTCCTCGCACCGTTAAGTCCACCCCATAAAGCTTCTCCCCGGTGCATTTGGGAGGCACCGAAAACCAAAACTCTGAAAGTTGGTTTGGGTGAAACAACTCACTTTCAGTCACTCAACTCACCATGACCGACTTTACTGAGCCCGATTTTCTCATCAGTGACCTCGCAGATGACGGTTTCGGCGCGATAGGAGTGGATATGGGGTATTTCGCCCAGGATTTGGCTGATTTGCTGCCCCCCAAGGAGAACGAGACCAATGGTGTCACCAGTATGAACACAAACGACGTGAACAACACCAGCAATGTCACTAACAACGTGGCCGACATAAACACAAGCAACGCAAACAACATCAGCGTCAACACCAACACCACTAACGGTAACACCAACAGCTCTACCACGACCAGTTCACCTGAGGAAGACGCCAAACAGCGACGCCGAAGAAAGCCCCTCAACTGCCAGTTTTGCCGGCAGCGAAAACTCAAGTGTGACCGCCAGGACCCTTGCTCAACTTGCGTCAAAAAGAAGCGAGGACACATGTGTTTCTACACCAACACGACCAACACGATTGGAGGACGAGTAGCCAAGAGCAAGGACCTGCTCGATTCAGATTTACCGCCGCCTAAGCCCGAAAACTCGGTTATTAGTGGAGGTCCCGGCTTGGGGATCCCAGTCACTGTGGAGATGTACAAAGACCGAGACTTTGCTTCGAAAATGGAAAAATCGGGACTCAACGACACCATTTCAAAGCTCAATATGGACCTGGTGGAAGATACACAAGAGGTGGAGTCGTTGCGACAGTCGCTGGGAATGATGAAACTCGGTAGTAGGGGTAACGCTATTTACCATGGAGAGTCTCACTGGGGATCGTTATTTTCAGAAGCTGCTGAAGTGACGGATTTCTTTGACGAGGTGCGGAAACAGGACGGCTGGTCGACATCGTGTGTGGATCCAGCTACCCAACGACACAAGAAGAACTTGTCTGCTTTGAGCGCGGCTGAAACGAGTGGATCTACGCGCTTGGCTCATATTCTACAATTGTTGCCCCTCAGAGCAAACACAGATAAGCTGGTCAAACGGTACTTTGAGGCTTGTGAACCTTTGCTGTGTTTGATTGATGAAACTGCGTTTATGGTCGAGTACAATCAGTTTTGGGAAACTCCAGAAGATACTCAAATCTTATGGCTTGGTTTGCTTCTAGGAGTGTTGTCACTCGCTCTACAGTCCTCTCTCGATCATAGACTTGACGATGCAGCTCTTCAGCGTCTAACCAACGCCTGGACTGAATGGTTGAAGGGCATAGATCACTGTCTGGAACAAGCCATGGTTTGCGTACGGGCTTCCATGTGCAATATCCAAGCTCTGGTGCTCTGGGTATGTGTCCAAAGCATGGGAAATTCCGAAGCCGAGTTTGCTGATGTGTCCTGGACGACTTTTGGAGCTTTGGTACGTGTGGCTCAATCCATGGGGCTGCATAGAGACCCAGCGTGGTTCCGAATGACTGCCGAGCACCAGGAGAAGCGAAGGGGGGTGTGGACGTTGATTACAGCTATGGATGTTCACTATTCGTTGGTAGAAGGTCTTCCTCAAGCTATTCATAAAGACTCTACTGATGTACGACCTCCTCTTCAAGGTAGCGCTTTTCTGAAGGCTAGAGGTATCATTCATCAGATCTTTATGCAGAATTACCAGATTGGGTCTGTGCGAACCATGCCGTATGATCAGGTGCTGTTACTGGGTGCCAAAATCAGAAAAGTGTATGAACAGCACAAAGAGGCTGTGCTTACAGACACAGATGACAGTACTCTGAATCTGATGAAGGGTCTGATTTTCGAAATTGATTATCTGAAAATGACCATTGCCATCCACAGAGTGTTTGCTTCTCAGGGTCTGAGATCAGCACGGTACCGAAAGTCGCGAGAGGAATGTGTCACTGCGTCTCTGCGTATTTTGCAGTTGTCCGTCTGGTTCTTCACTGCTGGTACTACTGAGAAGGCACGATGTCTCTATAGGTGGTTCTTTTCGGCCTACATGTTCCCTACAGTGATCCACTCGCATCTCTTTGTCACCATCTCGCTCATCAGAAACTTTCACTCTTTGGATTTTACTGAGCGTGAGAAACAAAAGTCTGTGCTGCTTGAGTCTATTGCAGTAATGGCCAGCCAAGCCAAGATCCATCTCAAGCTGGAGAAACAGTTCCAGGTGTGCCAGATGCTATACAAAAAGGTACTCAATGTCGAGAATGAGCTTCCGAAGGAAAACAAAGACACTTCACCGGTTAATGCTCCTTCCGTCGGCTCTACAAACGGCTCTTCGCCTTACTCACAGACTACAGCTTCTCCCTACGCTGCTGCTAACCAGAACACTGTGTTTCTGGATCTGGACCAGTATCCCAGTCAGGTGTTTGACTTGCCACCCGATATGCGTATGGTCCCCGATGCTCAGCCCAGTGTCCCGAATAAGGATTACGCGATTCCACAAAAGTTTGATTCGGAGTGGGATGATTTGATGAACATGATTGATCAGCCACAGGTGTAGGATTCAAATAAAATAATGATATTTATGACAGTTCCCAGTCAGAGTCCATGTGATTACAGTAATTGGGGGTAAATAATTTCATAGTGGAGTCGATATACCTTGTTATTATCAACTTGTACCATTTGATCAGTGTTCATGTTCGTTATTATATTCAAAAAGGCTTCTTGTTATGATTGAGTACCGGTAACACCACAAGTAGAGACCGTAACAAGGTGAAACAAAGCTCATTGTACTTCCAGAGGCGTGCTACAACGTGGAAAACTGAAATAAAGACCAAAAATATTTTGTTGATTTTTTTCAAAAAACACCAACTTTTTGTCTTATGGGGGGGACCACATGCGATTTTGTCAAAAAACAGCCAAAATTCAATTTTTCATAAAACTTTAGACTCGTGAAACAGGTTGTAAAAACCTCGTGTTTCGTGTTTTTTAAAACGTTATCTGAATTAAAATGATCAATTAAATCTATATACATCTTCACCTTTGCCAATAACACTTCAGGATATGTTGTTTTGCACTAATCCTTGTTAAATGTGACACCGAAAAAAAACTGAAAAAAAAAACTGAAAAAAAAACACAAAGTTTTCATAAATTGCGATATTATTAGCTGAGGTTGTTCTTTGACATCACAATATACTGCAGGTCAATTTCCACGCCCTCGAGGCATGTCTAAGGCCTGTTTGGACACTGTTTTGTATCTCCCCTAAAAGTAGCAATGCAGAACCAAGAGGGAACAGGTTGAAGGGGACGGGAGATATTGTTCAGAGCATTATTAAACATATCAAAGTGTAGAGGAGAATACTGGGTGTAAAACTATGAGTGTGGATTTTTTGTAGGGTTCATTTAAAGTGAGATATATTGGATTTAGTACAGAGGAGATACTAAAACCTACAACACTTTTATATACGTAATATATATCGAGATACAAAGATATTGGTACCATCTTGACCGCCTTGGGCTTGTTATTCCAATGGTCAACTTTAGCAACTTGTAGTATGCTTATCCAACGAGATATACCGAAAACAAGTTCAAACGACGACAGCAACTGCAATATGAACGAAATAAGTGTGCCACCGCCATATTCGGCTTCACACGACCTCAGCGAACACACCCATAGCAATATCTCAACATGTCCAAAATTCCTAGTTTAGGACCCCCGAAACCTAAAAAAAATCGTGCAGAAACGATAGTAAACACAAAATAAATGGCATCATTGTGTTCGTGAGGAAACGAGGATCACCCTCATATCAATTACTTTGTGTTTCAATTCTTACAAATCTTTAACCCCTTCCAACATACCCAGGAAGAATGGTAGAGGTTTCCGCATTTAAAGTATTGTTTATTTAAGCTATGGGAGCATTGGGTAATTTTTTGGTTAAGATTGGGTGTATTTCAAGTAATATCCAAAGTGGCTCGTCGCTTAAAATATAGCCAATTTTAACCAAAAAATTCACTGATGTTCCCATAGCTTAAATAAACAATACCTTAAAAGCCCAATCCTCTACCATTAACCCAGGGTATGTTGAGACGGGTGAAAGATTTGTAAAAATTGAAACACAAAGTAATTGATATGGGGGTGATCTCCGTTTCCCAACGAACACAACGGTGCCATTTATTTTGTGTTTATTTGCGTTTCTGCATGATTTTTTTAAGGTTTCGAGGGACCCAACCTAGGAATTTTGGGGGGTGTTGAGATATTGGTATGGGTGTGTTCGATGAGGTCATGTGATGCCGAATATGGTGTTTGCTAAGCTTTCTCGTTAGTATTGCTGTTGCTATCGTCGTTTGAACTAGTTTGTGTTATATCTCGTTGGATATACATATTACAGGATTCTCGAGTTGCTCATTGGATTACCACGCCTCAGGCGGTTCTGATGATACCTGAATCTTTGTATTTTATTACACGTTGACTACATAAGAGAATGTCACACGCTACCAGTACTCTCCTTTGTTAAACCCTATATACATCACTCTACAAGCATCCTACAAAAAAAGCCTGTTCTACAGTTTTATTCTCCAGCTTAAACGAACAATGCCTTAAAGTTTCAGACCTCTGGCATTCTTCCTGGGTATTTGGGGATGGTTTGGACATTGAGAGGATGTGTTCAATAGAGATACATGGCTGTAGCTATCGGTACGCCAAAGAACTTTATCTGAAACAGTATCAGTCTCCCAGTTCAAGGGTATACCAAAGGATAGCCTTTGATCGTGTGGTTCTGATTACCTATTTGTTTGTATCTACTCTTTTACACTGTGCATTCTCATAAATCAATTAGTATAGTCCCAAGATCCCTGACTGTTTTTCCTTCCTTTCCCTCCCCTATTAACTTCCATTCTTCTTTTGCATCTTTTGTTGGTGCTGTTCGATACCCTCAATCAAAGGATCCACAAAACCCAAGCCTTCAGTTCCCTCGGTGAAAAAGTCAAAGTCCATATCCAGCAGCCCAAAGCCAAAGTCTCTTAGCAAATGCGACGGGTCTTCCTCCACTTCCTTCTTCTTTCTGTGCGAGGTGGTAGGCACTGCGGCAGGTGTGCTACCATGCACATGAATAGGAGTAGTGCCAGCTACACCCGATAACGAATGAGACCGAGTAGCAGGAACCGCGTGGTGTTGCCCAGACACAGACGACGGGCTATTGAACTGGTAGTAGTCCGTGGGAGTCGGCTGAGAGGCCTGGCTGGCAGGTGTAGAGTTGGCTTCTTTTTCCTTGGCTAGAATATCAACACAGAGATGCATCAAAATACCAGAGTATCGAGAAGCCAAGTGCAGATCATCAGGAGACGCGTCTCGGAGAGTCACTGAAATCTCCTGGATCACCGAAATAATGTCCTGCTTGGAGTACTTGGTGATGTACGAGGTGACAGCCAGAGCCTTGAACAAAAAGACTGTAGCATGCACAATTCGAACTACCCATCGAACAGGAGCGTACTTGAGAGCTTCCATTCGATGCACCGAGTTTGCCACTGCCAGCATCTCCCTTGCTGCATCTGTAGCCATGGCCACATATCTACTCTGAGGGATGAGTTCCTCAACAGACAAGCCTTGTTTGTCAGCAGTAAACAACGCAAGAGAGAAGATGTATAGCCGTGTGTAGTAGTAATCAAACTTGATGGACAGTGCATCGAGTTTATCGTTCTCAGGAGCATCAACTGGAAGGGAGATGTTCTTGAAGTGCTTCTCCTCCCAGTTCTGCAAATGAGGCGTGAACAAGGCCAAGAAACGGAGGTACTTTCCATCCTTCAGCATCTCACGTGTAGTTTCACGTGACATGTACAGCGTCTCATGTGACAGAGCCATGATCTGCAAAAGTCCCAGCTTTGCAGCTTCAAACGGCGTGAATTTGAGCGTCGAAGGTGTGATCTCATTCACGGAACGGGCCAAAATCGACTTTCGGCCTACTCTGATAGCCAACACCAGCTCAGAGAGATGGGTAGCGATGAACACCTTGGGGTTAGTCTCGAGAATATCAATCTCCTGAGCCAGACGAATGGCTGTACCAATCATCATCCAGGCCAGTCGATCAGACCGTCTAGAAGCACCCAGTCCTCCCTTCTCGTCCACTTCTCTGCAATCAGACTCATTGTGGATTGAGAAACCCGTAGACCCAGGGGTGTTCCTTCGTGCTGAGTCAGGAGACGCTCCAACTGAAAGCTCGACATCATGGTACACTTCCGAGTCTGTGGAATCGAACCGTGGGTTTGCGTAATCAAACCATCTCCAGTGAATAGCCCTAGGGTTCCATTCTGAGAACAGCAGAAAGGCATAGACTGTGCCTAGAGACCTGCTGCTGGCTTCTCCCCAGATACTCCTGGAGATCATTTGTTGGCAGTAAATCCACATTTTGGAATGGATCTGAGCTGCACGAGACGCCTTCTTCTTGTTGCCGGGGTTTTCATGCACTACCACAGGCTCGGGAAGAGAGTGGTATCGAGATGCAATGGTCAGAATGGCAGCCAGCAGAATAGGGTAATCAGCAAGCACTGCTCCAGAATGCAGCTCCTTTGGAATGAACGGATAGAACGGATGCATTGTGTGAAAGAAGAAGTCGATCAGGTTCAAAGCTTCTTCTTCAGTCAGAATCTTTCTCGTTCGGATCAGCTCCATGTCTCCAAGAGACGCCAGAGGACGTACTGACGGGGGCGAAGGAGAGGCGACATTGGGAGTGGCGGGGGAGTCAATCTTAGGGAAAGATCGAGCAGCATGAGCCAGAATGTCCAGGGCGTCGGAAGTGTTGTACATTTCTTTCTTTGCAATGTACTCGTCTCCTGTGGGTTCATTGTCGACCTGGTGAACAGGTGGTGGTGGTTGTTGCTGCTGCTGCTGTTGTTGTTGCTGCTGCTGATGAGGGTCCTGATAGAAACCATGCACCTGGTTCTGCATCTGGTGTTGCTGTTGCACGTTTCCTTGATGCTGCTGATGCTGCGGTGGCATCTGCTGTTGTGGCATTTGGTGCATACCCTGGTGCAGCTGACCATCACTCATGGACCGCATTCCAGGCAACACATTGTGGTTCTGGTTGTGGTTCTGGTTATGGTTCTGGTTGAAACCATAGTCAGGATCGAACTCCGGGTTGAACGTGGGCTGTCTGTAGGGCTCATGAGGAACCGGTTGCGGCAGGGGATGGCCTCTAGGAGCTCCCTGGAAGCGTGTAAACGGTACCGTCTTGGCTGGTCCAGTGGTGATAGGAGCAGCAGCAGCAGCAGCAGCAGCTGGAACAGCAGGTTGCTCATAGTGTTGCGGCTGCGGCTGAGGAACCCCAAGCAGCGTACGTGGCATAATGGGAGGACTAGGGGACTCCATCTTCCGTTTCTTCTCCTTGCCAGCCCTCACGTTCGCTACACCTCCTCGTTTCGATTCCACGAAGACACACTGCTTCCCTTCTCGTCTACACCTTGCACAAGGTGGTTTCGACGGGTTGGACAGGTCCCCCAGGTCGCACTTGATTTTGCGCTTGCGACAGTTGAGACACGCCTTGTAGGACCGTCTGAACACGTTCTGGGCCTTCTGACGCTTGGAAGACGAGATGTTGGCCAGCTCATCGTCAGAGTTCAAAGGCACACCGTCCGAGTCGTACTCAACGGTCCCTTGTTCAGGCTCCTCAGAACCCTCCACCATCTGGCTCTCGTCCAGAACGATATCCTCCTCCTCCTCCTTGTTGACCGAGTTGAACATGTTGCGTGAGACTCAAACAGGTGGTCACAGAAATGTCGTAGTGTTTTCTGCCGTGTGTCGGTTTTTCCGAATCTCCGAGTCGATAACCGAGTCTAGTGGGGTAATAGCCGAGGCAGTGTCGTTTGTGTGGGTGGCGTAGTATCACGTGATGTCAGTGTTATCTGCGCTAGAGACACAGAACCTGACAGCTCACAGTATCGTGTTGAAGCTGAACTCGAAGGGGTGATACTTTTATGTGTCAAGCCAAATATACAAAAGCGTATATGGGTGTGCGTGTGTTCCGGCAGTGGCACGAGAGGCTAAAAAATTAGAGTTCCAAAGTCTGGGAGAAAAATAGCAAGAGCTGAAATTATATACAAGCCAACTACACCCTTGTCAACGGAGGGTGGAGGAGCGCAACAACTGACACATTGACGTATATGGGGGTTAGTGGTGGTTGTGAGCTCACGTGACTGTTTTTGCACGTCTTTTGGTGGCGTTTATACCCCAGTCCCACTCCCTTTAAACTCTCGCTGTCACTTACTGTTAGCTGAGCACACTCTGGGGAAGATACATGAAAGCCGTAGGGTCTTTGAGTGGGGTGTGCAGGAGGCGGAGAAAAAAAAAACAAGAGAAAATCGGAAAAATGAGCGGGAAAATCAGAGGAAAATCAAACTAAAGCTCAGACCATGTCTATAGGTCACGTGATACGCTTGTCATCACCTACAAAAATTCCTTTTCATTGTTTCTCCGTCTCTCATCTCAACTGTTGGGAACTAAGTGTGCGCAGTAGCGCCGTTCAGAACATTGTGGGGCGAAAAAGCCGAGCTCCGTGCTGTATGTAAAACATGTATACGAAGGTGAGAGAAGAGATGTTTTAGCATGTTGAGAACACAAAAAGACGTGATTGTTTCTTAAACAGAGCCGTCATCCCTTCAGCTCTATATATTGTGTTCTTGAAGCTCTAGATTGTCGATCGTTATTTTACCCGTTTAATTTTTCACCTCTTCACCCCAGTTTAACGTTTCGAGCTGAGACAGTGATGAGACGCACTCTTGGATGCACTCAACATGAAGAGATATACAGACGCAGAGAAAAGAGCACCGCTTCAATGCAGGTGATGCAGATGAGTTGAAGAACAATCGGAGGAGCTGTGAAGTGCAAAAAGCTGGTCATCCATATGAAACTTGCTTGTACCGTCCAGTACCTTCAATTGAGTAGATTTCACCTTTGAAATGGCTATAGAACGAAAACTACAGGCTAGAGATCCACTCTCGGCTATTGACTAGCTTTTTACAGCCTTCTCTCTTCTTAATTACAACTCCTATACTTTGAACTCTGCTTGAATAATAGTTGGGGTATTTTGACGCTGACGAGGTTTAATCGGTTTAGAGTTATTGTCTTCGGCGATTAAAGATCCCGGTATTTGAACATCCGACGAACGAAAGTTATAGCTAATTACTGTAGCTAGTTTCCTTTTTACGAGGATAATTAAATGTTACAAATATATTGAGTATCGAAAGTTGGCAAAAGCACTAATAAGAGATATCACATGTGTTGAAAGAAGCTGAACAGTAGATAATAAAACTGGTTAGAACAGCATAACCAAGAAAGAAATGATCAAAGTTCCACTCATGAAACTACCAGAGGCACCATTGGCTTGGGCAACAATTCCAAAACCAACGTTGGATCCACCATCGCTACTTCCATCGACAGCGCTTACAAGCCTCGCGATCAGAGATCGGAGGTTATCGGCGACAGGGATGACAGAGCTCGAGGAGGCAGAGACAAGGCCAGGGGTAGATGCATTGCTGATAACACTTTGCACCTGGTCCAACAGAGTCTTAAGACCTTTCTGGATTGATCTGGTCAGATTGTCCCTGTTTGACCCCTCGCCGTTGTCTGCACGCAGCTTTGTAAGGTCTGTAATCTGACTGGCCAGCTGCTTGAACAGAGCACTGTTGTCAGGCAGATTTATGTTACCGTCACTACCTTCAGTTCCACCGTTGAGACTGCCTCTGAGGTGGTTGTAGTAGACTGGAATCAGCCCGAACAGATCAGCGATTGGGGTGGGGGTCGCAGACGGAGTGGGAGAGCTGGGGGTGTTGACAAAGGCTAGGGAGGTCTGGGCCCCGTTGGTGGCCCTTGCAGGAGATATTCTAGCGGGGGCAGAAGGCTCAATGGCTGAAGCCTCAACAGGATCACCCTTGTGAGAAGATCCAACAGGAGAAGATCCAACAGGAGAAGACCCAACGGGAAACGGCAACTCAACAGACGAAGAGCCATCAGGAGAAGATGACCCAATGGGAGAATACGAGTCGATAAGAGAAGCTGATCCAATGGGAGAAAATGTCCCAGCAGGAGGAGCCTTGTCTCCATTTAGAGAAGTATCTCCAAAGGAGTCACCTGGGGGATCACTAGCATTTACTGGGGCATCCGAATGGGCATCACGAGGAGAATCAGGAGACATTGGTGATGTCTCAGGGGAGTCAGGAGTTGTACTAGGATCATCTGAATACTTTTGATCAGAACGTTCGCCAGACTGGGGTGACTTGTCATTCTGTTCCGGGTTCTCTGAGGACTCTGGAGACTTCAATGAAGGACCAGGAGAGTCGGAAGACGCCCCAGGAGACTTTGGAGACTCTGTAGAGGGCTCTTGGTTCCCCGGGGACTCCAGAGAAGGCTCTGAGTTCTCTGGAGTATTTGGGGACTCGGGAGATATGAAGGAGTTTGGAGCAGATTCGGGATTCTCAGGGGAGTTTCGAGAAGATTGGGGTGGGACAGGAGACTTGGGAGACTGGGGTGAAAAATCAGGAATTTCTGGAGAATTTGGTGAGGTAACTTGGTTCTCAGAAGAAGGATCCAGACGCTCTGGGGACTCGGGAGACGTGTCAAGCGACTTTGGGGGGTTATCTGGGTCCTTCCGGGAAGGATCCGGGTTCCCAACATGAGGAACCGGCTTCTCGACTGATGGATCGAGTTTCTCAACAGAGGGATCTGGTTGCTTGACTGATGGATCGGGTTTCTCAACAGAGGGATCTGGTTGCTTGACAGAAGGATCTGGCTTCTCAATAAATAAACTAGGCTCCTTTGGAAAAGGATTCTCATGCCTTGTATCAGGGTCGGGATCCTTAACATCTGGGAGGGGATCCTTGATATCAGGGTTGGGATCTTTGACATTTGGATCGGGTTGCTTAGCATCTGGATCGGGTTGCTTAACAACAGGGTCAGGATCCTTGATCTCAGGGTCAGGATCCTTGATCTCAGGGTCAGGATCCTTGATCTCAGGGTCAGGATCCTTGATATCAAGGTTGGGATCCTTAACAGACGGGCCAGGGTTCTCAGGACCAGATGGAGGCCCCTCCAGGTCAGTATCAGGATCTTGTTTTTCAATAGCAGGAGGGGGCTTCTCGAGGTCAGTTTCCGGCTGCTTTTCTTTCTCGGGGTCTGGAAGTTTTGGATCAGGAGGCAGGGGAATGTCCTCAAACACAGCCTTCGCAGCTCCCTTTCCGTTAGGAAGTCCGTCTGCACCTAAAGCCGCAGTTAGAACGATACCTCCTCTGATCTCCCTACCAGTATGGTCTCTAAGCCACAGACAGCTAGTACCGGTAACTGGGCCGCCCCGCACTGATTCAAAGATTCCAGCTGAGGCAGCACCACCCACCTTTCTTTTGTCGAATCTCATCGCGGCTACGGTACCCCATGTGTGACTGCGGCTGTCGGGCCAGTCGGCAGGGAAGGGGCTGGGTACTCCTGCTGCTTTATCGTTGTTGCCATTGACGAAGTAAGCTTCCTCTACGCCCCACGGCCCAGTCGAAGGCTTCAACAAGTATCCCCCACACTCGAAATCCACCTGGCTCCACCTGAGATCCCAGTCATCCTTGATCAATGAGAACCAGAAGAGATGATTCAAGTTGACGTCTGTTCCTACTCTGTGGAACGAGACGACTGAAATGCCCTCTCTAGTTGCTGGGTCTTTAAGGACAGCCACAGAGCCAGAAAACGAGTCAAGCGATGCCTTTGCAACCGACCCCACTGGGATGGCCTGGTCATCCCAAATGAAATCAACATCAAAAGATCCCGTAATGTCGGTGGTGATGTGTCTGTCGCTGAAGACGGAAGTGGCAGTAGCTCGGAACGAATGGCCGTCTGAGGAGGTCACATGGAACAGGTTTTCACCCGCGTCATTGGTGATGTAAAAGTCGCGATGCTCGGGCACTCGGGGGTTGGTCATGTAGTCGCCTGTCATGGAGAAGTCAAAGTAGTCGCCAGGCTTGATAGCAGCAGCCTGGGCCACATCGAACGCAAAATCCACATGGAACAGAGAAACAGACCACCGGTATGTTAGCGGCTGTGGCATAAATTTGGCGTCCGTGATGGGGTACGGCAGAAGCGTTTGTGCCCAAGCCACAGGTACCAGAGCGAGTATCAGAAAAAGGATAATCATTGGAGCCGGTGGAGAAGCCGTTGAGTATCATCGGGCCCATTTGTAGTCCCTGCAGTAAATCGGCGCTTGAGTTCTCTCCACTGGGCGGTCCTGTTTGGGTGTTCAGTCAAGGGAAAGCGGGTGTGGTGGGTTTTTGGTATCAAATGAAAGATGGTATCAGTGTAAGGGTATTTTCTTGTTGTTCTGTTTGTGGTTGTATCATTGCCGGTGTTTTTCCTTGGTGATTTTGTGGTTTTGTGGTGGTTGTTGACACAGTAGAGTGGTGGTCAAGAGAATAGGTATCCGTATCGAGTTATCATAGAGTCTAATATTGTATGAGGCTATACAATCAAGTGTACAAAAGGAGCCGCGCTCCTATGGGGGGCCACACTTTCAAAAGGTATAATAAAATATATATTGGTCAGTCACAAATATTTAATGAAAGAACAAATCCCTACGTGTACCTGTCGTCCGATTTGATCTCATGAGAAGTATGGGTTTAAGGCCTTCCCGTTAGGGACAGGTGCCTCACTTCCAGTATTGTACGAATGCACTTGGCTTATTCTGTTGAGCTTGTCTCTTCTCATTCAAAAATATGGACGATGCACCCGTGTTATTAATTGGTATATTAGCTTGAAATAACAGAACGCCAGAAATAAACACCACGCGCTGTGTATCCACTCCACAAACATATAAATACGTCCACCGAAATCCCCGTCTCTCGCCAATTCTTTTGGTATCCGTAATGGCCAGGTCAGTAGTGTTTCTCCTGTCACAAGCCCTCATTTAACAACATCACATTTCCCAGCAGCCTCTTTAGTCTAATATCATAGCTGAAAACGGCATACCGAATTTGTCCGTATATGAAAGCTCACCCCATTCTCTCTACTTCCAGGCTACACGAAATGGTAGACCGGAGCTCCTACAGTAACAACTGTTTCTACCCTTTGACTCATGTTATACATAATTAGTTTTTAACATCCCCATTAGGCAGCCGAGCTACAATACAATAAATCATTCATTCATTTACAGGGGTGGGGAGTGCCGTGCATAATCGCACTGGGTAGATGCACTCCATGCACGGTATCATGTAGCGCTAACTTGCAGAGCTGTTCCCAAGGAAGCGCATGAAAGTATGGGCGCTACATAATATCCTGATAATAATCACTCATGCACTTGCCCACAATTGCCGGCAGCACCGCATTCGTGCCCCGAATAGTAATACTAAACTGGTTGCCCTGCACCTTCTGCAAACAACCCAGCAGTCCAAAGTTACCACTCACCGAAGTGTAGAGCACTCCAGCACCGTAGATAGCATCCCTCGTACTCTGCTGTGTATCAATGGACCATCCAAACCCTCTCATGACCTTGAGGTTATGGGCTGGATTCGACGACTTTGAAATATCCTGTGGCTTGAACGTTCTCTGGCTCTCTTTATCCGCCAGCTGGTTCCATCTGTTTTGAAAGTCGCCTGTCGACACCTGAGAAGCCGTCATGAACTTGGAAATCACAATGGGCAGTTTCAGATGCAGCACCTTGAGCGTACCGGCCATGTATGTGATTTTAATCGTAGGCGAAGAAGTAAACGGCTTATGACAGTTCAGAATAATCACCTGCTGTGTCTGTTTGTTGGGTTCGATGGACGCATCAGGGAAGTTCTTTGTCGACACTGTCAGGTTATCGGGCTCCTTGTTTGTGATTTCACACGACAGAGACGAAATCTGGTTGGCAGAGTTGTTCACAAAGTACAGAATCACACAACCCAGGTTCTTTCGGTACTCGGACTTGAGTCCAACCTGCAGCACAGGGTCCTTGAAGAACGTGCCTTCGTCCTTGATGCACAGATCGTAGAAACCCAGGTCCCAGTTGGGAGACAGACCCGATCCGGAAATACCTCTGGAAGGAGGGGGAGGAGGCGTGGTTTTGTTGCCAGTCGAGATATTCTCGTCGGCAAACGGTGAGGCCGAATCCGACCGGTTCGACGAGATCTGACTGTTCTTTCGCATGATGCTTTTGGACCGGATAGCGTCGACTTCGGACTTTCCGGATTTGCCCAGACCCCACGATCGCTGGTCTTGAGAAGTGAGTTCTCGGGCATGCAGACGAGAGAGTAGGGCAGAAGTTCGACCCTCGAAAGGAGGCATCTCATCGCAGATTGTCTTCAAGAGCTCCGGTTTCTGGATAATGGAAACATACTCGATGGCTCTCTGCTGGATCTCCGAGTCGGCTGAAGACGTGTATGCGGTGAGGACTCTCAGAATATGAGGTTTGATGTCGGGGAACATGTTGGCCAGCTTGATGTATGTGGATAGAAGCATGGCTTTGGTAGGAGAAGACACCTGACGGAAATGTGAATGCAGATTGTAAAAGAGCTGGATGGGCTGGACTTCGGTTAATAAGTCGCCATACTCTCCGAGCACGTAAGCTCCTGTCTTGACCATGCACTCCTGACACTGGGGTTGAGCCAGGTAGGTGTTGAGGGTCTGAGAAGCGTACTGTTGGAGAGACTCGTTGTTGACGACAATCTGCACAACTCGTTGCCACACTTCTTCAGACACGTGGGCACCAGCCACAGCGATGAGTTTCAGTGAAATGTCCACGTACCATTTGTACTCTGTGGCGTACTTTTCCACCAAAACAGCGATTTTGATCACCATTTCTTCTCGAATGGCAAAGTCCGCAGTGACTAGGTACTTGAGCAGCTCAGCGACAATGGTCTTGACGTTTGACGAGTCACACACACAGTAGAGAACGTCCAAAGACTTTCGTCGGATGGAAATATCCTTGTCTTTGAGGTTACCGAGGACCGTGATGAGGAACTTTTTCACGGGCAGAGCAGAGTTTTCTGACATTTGAGAAGACACTTCGTACCGAGCAGCCAGACGAGCAAGGGAGGTCAAAGCCAGGTATCTCAGGTTGGTCTCCTTTGAAGAAATGAACTCTCCAAGGATGGACAGCAGCTTTGCATCTGGAGCCATATCCATGTGAATACACAGATTAATGGCTTCGAAAAGAACTGCATGCTGGGCATTACTCTGCTGCGACGACTGAGCAGGTTGAGAACACTTGTCGATCGTTTCAAGTACAGTCTGACGCAACATATCGGTAGTAGTCTCGTTGGCAGCGTCAGGAGGGGGGTAGTACTGCAGCAGTTTGAGCATTTTAACCAGGAGCCAGGGGGATTGGACTCCGTAGTAAATGTAGTCTCGAGGAGCCTGGTTGTTGACACACAGGTCGTAGAGTCGTCGAACAACTCGGATATGAGACGTCTGGCATGCTTCAGGGTCGTGTTGCACCAGAGCAATGGCCAGAGAACAGACAGAAGTAGCCACTCCAAGGTCGGGATCGTCAATCAGAGCAATGATTCGATCGTACCATTGAGGTTCGACAATGTTGGGGTTCTTTCTGAACAGTCTGAGCAACGCAAGAGAGGCCTTCTTTCGCACAAAAGTGGAAGAAGTAGGCGAAATCAACAACTTGTATACGTCATGATTCAACTCTCCTCCCATCATCTCAGAACCAACTGTAGCTACCAGATGCAAAGCCAGACAGTTGTGCATCTCGTCCATACCGTCCAGATCTTTTTGGACGGAGTTGATGACCATATGCACCAGTTCGTGGTCCTCGTTGATAAGTACAGACAAGGCAATGTATCCCATCTGCTTTTCGCTCAGCTTGGTCGAGTTGATGAGCTTGACACACTCGAGATGTCCAAAGTCCACTTTGTAGCCGAGAATGTAAATGTAGAGCAGTTTGCCGACGTACTTTTTCTTCTGGTAGCCGGAGAGGTTGGGGTCGGTGAATTTTTGTCGGATGTTGGCGAGTTCCTGGTTGACTCGTTTTTCCTCCATTTCACGGGCCCGTGCGTTTCGGAGATCGGCAATGAATTGCGTGAGGCCTGGGTTAGTACGGTCAACGAAGACGTAGTCGAGTTGCCATGAGTGTGGTATCAATCACGACTGAGTGCCATGCCTTATAGAACAGTGGTAGTTTCTAAGAAGAAATCGAGAAACCATAGCTTCTTGAACAGATTGAAGTTCTTGTTGATTGAGCTGCTTGAACTGTAGGCACTGGTTGAGCTGTTTGACTCTGTCCTGCTAAAGTGGTTCTTTCCAGTCTTTGGAGTAACTTCAGTAGCTAGTCAGAATCACACACCCATGTGTTATGCTCAGTATCAAGTTGTTGCAAAGTACCACGTCAGCAATTCCAAAGTAGTAACCCAGCACTTCACAGAACCGCAAGCTGACCTCCAATCGTGTTTCAGGTCTCTGTCATGTCGTTAGAAGCCATTGGACCTGTTTCAGTGGGCTGTGTAACAAGTACCACGTTTCTGTAACTCGTCAACTTCTGAAACCAGTTCCTAGCCTTTCCACGCCAATCCCACTGTCATTCCAAGCTCATTGCTTCAGTTCCAAGCACTTCCAAGCACTTCTCATCTTTTCAAGTCACTTCCTCCTGTCGTGTATACTCACCCTTCATATCCTTCTCTTTCGGCCGAATGAGCTCGCCGAGCTTCTGCTGGCTCTCCTTGGGCCGGATCTTGCGCCCAATGTTCTTCAGGTTTTTGATTTCCTCCATGGTGGTGGTGAGATGTTTTGGAGGCTGTAAGTTGAAGTGTGCGTGTAGACGCGCGAATATCCACGTGACAGATAGGGGTATGCAGTGAGCTGGGGAGCTAAGGGATATGCATGAAAGTGGTCTTGTTTTGATCGCCAAGACGAGGAGAATAATACTACGCAGTTTATTTGCGCTTTTACTGTAATTTACCTGCTTTTTGCTACCAGTCTTCTTCTCAGACCTCGATAAAGTTACTGGTTGTATTGTTCGTTGGCTTGATGAAAAAGGTTGAGTATACGGGCGTAAAGGTTGGTACACAGCCATGTGTCTTTAGGCCGTTTGGCGGAAGTTTGGACGCGTTTTGGATATACCAGGGGCGGTTTGAGTTGATTGCGACCGTTTTTGGAGCCTCCTTTTGTGTACATACTGGTTTACGCTGTTTTGCCTGGATTTGGAGGCGATGCAGCCTCGGGGCGGAGATAGCTAACTCCGAGGGAGAAAAATTGGTATTAAAGGGGGAAGTATAAATTGTTTAAAATATATATAAATTTCAGGAGACCAGTGGGAGTATTTTACATTTTTATTGTATTTTTTACGATTAATTTCGGCTCATTATGACGGCAAGTATTTTCCAGGGGCGGCATAAAATGTCTTCGACGCAATGTAGCACACCTGAGCCACCGAGGATGCATGTCAGACGCACATAGTGAGACACGTTAATTGAACGCAACGGTTTTTGCAGAATTAAAAGTGATCGTCACGGGTCTATTTGTTAGCTGAATTAATATATTAAATACTCAATCTGCTCCTCTGCGTGTTGGATTTTTTCACGTGTTTTCAGAATTCTGTTATCTCAATTATTCACCGAGATATAGCAATTTTCGCTGACTAATCTTCTGACTTATACCACCCCCATTTTTCACCTCATTTTTAAGTTGTTGATGTGGTGGCTCAATGGTAGAGCTTTCGACTCCAGTCAACTTGGTTGTAATCGAAGGGTTGCAGGTTCAATTCCTGTCCATGTCATGTTAATGACAGTGGAGGAAAATTAGCCGGTTTGATTCCGGTGGCTTCTCAAAGCTGATCAACAACTTTTTTTGCTCCCCAAATAATGAACTGTCAACTGTATTTTGGTGCTAAACCTAACTGTGGCCTACTTGTACGGTTCATCCTATTCAGTAACATTAATATATACAATCCATCTATCCATACCAGACATGTCGTCTCCTTAACTGAAAATACTATCCACAATCACCTTAATCTTCTCCGGCGTCACTCCCTCATACTCATCCACCTCCATAGTAAAACTTCCTCTACCCTGTGTCATCGATCTCAGAGTCTTCAAGTAGCCCACCATCTCTCTCAGCGGAACTCTAGCATGAACCACACTCTGCTGGGCTCTACCCTGATCCTCATGCTTTGAAAGATACATGGTGTAATCAGCAGGCACATACGTGTTACTAGCCATAGCAACATACTCCTCTGAGTGCACATCACCCTCGTTCAACTGAGAAGGATCCATGATACTCACAATCTGTCCGTTTCGGGTTCCAGACAAATCCTTGACAACCATACCGATATCAGACTCGTTACAGGTCACAGACACGTTCATGATAGGCTCCATGAGAGTAGCGTTGGCATCCGTAAGAGCCTCCATGATGGCCAGACGAGTAGCTGTCTTCAAAGAAGCAGTGTTGTTGATATGCTGAGCAATATACCAAGCTTCAATCACCACTTTGACGCTTCGGAGAGGAAGTCGGCACACAGGACCATACGAAGCGAGAGGAGGAACAGCTCCTACTCTGAAACACTCCTCCATAACGTCTGGTGTCAGCTCTTTTGTGTCTCTTTCAAACGAGAAACGCTGGTTGTTAGCATCAACAGGCTCCAGATCAGCATCAAACAGCTCGTAGGGGAAGGAGACCACGTTCTGCTCATGATCAATCACGATATCTTCTTCGGAAGACTCGTAAACAGGCTCCAAATGAAGTCGAACAGTAGAAACAGCACCTGGTTCGGGCTCAACGGTCTTGGTAACGCTCTTGGTAGCTTCGTTCAAAGTCTCCTTGTACGAAATGATAATCGGACCAATCACAATGTTGGCCTTAAAGTCCTCAATCAAACGGTTCTGGGCAATCTCAAGATGAAGCTCACCCATTCCAGAAAGTGTGGTCTGGTTGGTTTCCTCATCACGTGACACGTTCAATGAAGGATCTTCTCGGAGGAGCAGCTCCAGAGCATCGTTCATTGGTCGAGTATCTCCAATAGTGACGGGATCAATACGCACAAAGAACACAGGAGGGGGGACGGTTATCGGTTTCAGCTGAATCAAACGGTTTTCTGCGGGTAATTTCATAATACCATCCTTCTTAATGCTGTGGCACACGATAGTATCACCTGTAGACAGTCCCTGGGAGCCCAGAAGAACACCAATGTTTCCTTCAGTGATAGAATTGACCTCGGAAGTGGTATCTGCATGCACCTTGAGCAGTCTAGAGACTCGGTCCTTAGTTCCTGAAGTTGTGTTGTACAGAATACTGTTTTGTTTGAGTTCTCCTTTGTACACACGAACGTAAACCAATGTACCCTTGATAGGGTCCTGAACCACTTTGAAACATAAAGCACAAGTCAGATTCTTCATAGAGCCATCTAGCACGGTAGGTCGTTCAGGCACCACCTTGGCCTTCTTTCCTCCAGTGTATGACTTTGCAATAATCGCGTTTGTAGGTGGTCTTTCTTCGGGAGAAGGCAGAAAGTCAACAACAGCATCCATAAGCGGCTGAACACCGATATTTCTAAATGAAGCTCCACATAGCACAGGGACGATCTCATTATTGATGGTAGCAGTTCGCAGAGCTCGCTTGATATCTTCAGTGGTGATTTGCAGGTAATCTTCAGTTTCCAGAAACTTTTCAACCAGCTCCTCATCCAGCTCAGTCAGAGACTCAACAAGAGCAACTCGCGCTTTCTCGTACTCTTCCTTTACCGCATCAGATGATTCGCTCACTGGCACAACCACTGTCTGTTTTCCGTCTCCTCCAGCAGTCCAAGTGATCACACACCCGTTCAAAATGTCGATAACTCCTTCAAAAACCTGCTCCGAGGTCTGCGAAAAAACAGGAACTGTCAGCAGCGCCACACGAGTTCGCAGCTTGCTCACAATCTCCTTCACCGTACGTCCAAAGCCAGCTCCGGCTCGATCCATTTTGTTGACAAACGCAATCTTGGGAATTCCCATTTCAGATGCCTGTTTCCACACTTTTTCCGTCTGCGCCTCAACACCAGCAACACCGTCGAGGATGGTAACTGCTCCATCCAACACTCGAATGGATCGAATCACCTCAAACGTGAAATCAGCGTGACCAGGAGTATCGATCAAATTGACTGTATGGTCAGCCCAGTTGAACGAAGTGGCAGCCGAAGCAATGGTAATACCTCGCTCACGCTCTGCAGGCAAGAAATCCATCGTAGTATCGCCCTCATCGACGTTTCCAAGGTGCTTGATGGTGCCTGAAAGGTACAGGATGCGTTCCGTGGTTGTCGTTTTGCCGGCGTCGATATGCGCAATGATTCCAATATTGCGGATCTTCTTGGTCGATATGAAACGGTTCTGTAACCGGGGCGTAAAGGCAGTACGCCTCAGCACCCTCAGAGTCATTTGTATCATGTTGTGGTGGTGGTGCAGTGTGTCAACTAAAAAAATTGTGATAAGGTGGTGCAAACTAACAGTGGGTGAAATGGGGTTTTAAAAGCACCGACGTGCTCAGAGCGAGCTGGTGAGTATGGGACAGCTTTCAGAAATCCATTTGGACCACTTTTCACCCCAACTTGTACGTCCAGATATTCTCTAACTACACACTCTAAATTGGATCACAGTGTCAAAAATTCACACTAAAAAAGACAGTTGATCTCGAACTTTGGTCGCTGTTACTGGGGTAAATAACCCTCAGGATGAAAATCTGAAAAGTGCATTCCTTTCCTCTCGCTAAGAAGACTCCAATTGAAGTCACGTGATTCGGATTTGGTGATTTTCAAAATTTCCGTTAGTATCGAGCAGCCACGTATAGTCGTAAAAACACCCTCAGAGCTCTAAAAACAGTACCATTCTAATCCTCCCGTTCTTCTCTATCCAACCCCATTATTCCCATCCCCATACCTCTACTATTTCCATTTCCTCCAAGTAAGGCCACCAAAACGTTCATGCAACTCTAAAAAACCACCCTACTTCATCACCATGTCACGACGACTGATTTCGTCTCTACGAGGCGCTCTGCGTCACCAGTCGACTCTGGTTGACGGCAAAAAGCACGCCGTCGACGAATGGACCAACATTACGCCCGCCATTTCTTCCCTGATTGGCCGAAATCTTCATCTTCAGGATTCTCATCCTGTCGGCATCATTCGGTCCATTATCGAGAAGCGATTTGCAGGTATGGGCTACACTGCCTACAACGACTTCCACCCTGTTGTTAGCAAACACGAGAACTTTGACCAGCTCGGATTTGCCGAGGACCATCCCGGACGTGCAAAGACTGACACTTACTACATCAACCACGACACCCTGTTGAGAACCCACACTTCAGCCCACGAGGTGCACTGCTTTCAGCACACAAAGACGCCCGGCTTCTTTGTGACCGCAGATGTGTACAGACGAGACACCATTGACCGTACACATTACCCTGCCTTTCACCAGATGGAGGGAGCTCGAACCTGGAAGAGAGAGGACTACCCTACTGAGGAGGCTCTGGTCGAGAAGCTGAGAGCTGACGTGGCTGCTATTCCTGCCACAAACCTGATTGTGGAGGACGTGGACCAGGTGAGTCATCCTGAGAACCCCAAGTCTCCCTACATGTCTGATGTTGAGACCGAGCTGTGTGCTGCCCATCTCAAGAAATCCATTGAGCTGCTGGTTGGAGATATTTTCGAGCGTGCCAAGGTTGCTGCCAAGCTCGCTGGATCCACTGACGTTGACCTTGAGCAGCCCCTCAAGGTCCGATGGGTGGAGACTACTTTCCCCTGGACCACTCCCTCTTGGGAAATCGAAGTGTGGTGGAAGGGAGACTGGCTGGAGTGCTGTGGATGTGGCTTAGTCCGAGATCACGTGTACTCTGCTTCTGGACTCGATAAGCACACTCATTTTGGCTGGGCTTTCGGTCTTGGTCTGGAGCGTCTTGCTATGATTCTGTTTGGTATTCCTGATATTCGACTCTTCTGGTCTCTTGATCAGCGATTCCTGTCCCAGTTCAAGCCTGACACTATCACCGCTTTCAAGTCCTGGTCCAAGTACCCCGGAACTGATCGAGATGTGGCTTTCTGGCTGCCTGAGGGAGCCAAGATGGACGATATCCATGAGAACGATATCATGGAGCTGATCCGAGCTACCGCTGGAGACCTGGTTGAGAACGTGGCTCTCACTGATACGTTCACTAACCCCAAGACTGGTCTGTCTTCTCAGTGCTACAGAATCAACTTCCAGTCCATGGAGAGAAATCTCGAGAACCAGGAGATTAACAAGATGCTGGAGGACTTTAAGCAGTTGCTGGTTGAGCGGTATGGTGTTAAGCTCAGATAAGCAGCTGCTTAGATGAGTGAAACTAGATAGTTAGCATGGCTGTCTGTTATTGTAAATAAGAATGAATGAACATTAAGCTGATGTACCGTATAGATATACTCACACCACCACTCCTGTCTACTTTCGCCTCGTTCAGATCTCTTAATCAGAGCTTTGCTCCTCTTCATTACTCATTACTATATACAAAATCGTCTTTCTTACTCGCCCTTGACAACACCGACCTTGGCAGCTCGCAGCACTCGGTCGTTGAGAGTGAAACCAGTCTGCTGCACAAAGAAAACGGTGCCAGCCTCCTTACCCTCCTGAGGGGCCTCAAACACAGCCTCGTGCATGTTGGGGTCAAAGACCTGGCCAACAGGCTCCAGCTTCTCCATGCCGTGCTTGCCCAGAGTCTTCTCAAAGATATCCTGGGTCATCTTGATGCCGTCGTAGAAGTTCATAATCTCCTTGTTGTTCTCTCGGTCGTTTCGGACCTCCTCAGGCACCACGCCCAGGGCTCGGTCAAAGTTGTCAACGGAGTCAAGCAGATCCTTGGCAAACTTGGCCAGGGCGAAATCGTGGGCCTTCTTGATTTCTCGCTTGGTGGTCTCCTGCAGATGTCGGAAGTCAGTGATGGATCGCTGGTAGTGCTCCTTGAACTGGGCACACTCCTTGTCCTTCTTCTCGAACTTGGCCATCAGAGAAGCGTACTCCTCGGCGGTGGGGGCAGCAGCGTCAGCAGCAGGCTCAGCGGCCTCAGTGGCCTCAGCAGCAGGCTCGGCGGCAGCAGCCTCTGCCTCAGTCTTCTTGTCAGAGTAGAATCGGGTCTGGAAGGGGGTCACAGACACGGCGGGTCGCTGAATGGGTCGGGCGGATCGCATAGCAATGCCAGAGACACGCTGGATACGGGCAATTCGGGAGATCATGTTGAGATGTGTATGTGTGTTGTGTGGTGGTGTGGAGGAAGACGATTTGCAGATGTAGGCCTGGAAAATTCAATCCCGTTTTAAGGTTTTGTGTGATCCAAAATAAGGTTGTTGCCCTCGAAGAAGGTCTAGTGGAAGCTTAGCGAAGGATGACAGTGGAGTTGAGATCGAGGCACCAGATGGAGGCACCACCATTGAGACATTGGTGCAAAACAAAAAATGCTTAGTAATGCTTAGTCACGTGACTCAGCATCACGTGTTATATACCCACGTGACTTGCGTGTTTGCCACTAACACACAAACGCCACCGGAGAAAGAGCGGATGCATATGGAATAATTAGGTGAGTCAAAGGTCCGACTGATGCCAGATAAATTAAGGGGTTAAATTGTGGATCTATCGATGGGTTAATTGGTTAATTGATTTAGGGGGGTGTTTTCTCGGTAATTATCGGTTTGACTGGTTTTTTTTTTTTTTTTTTTTTTTTTTTTT
>ULGX01000004.1:1028106-1231598 GCA_900519075.1 Yarrowia bubula
TTTTTTTTTTTTTTTTTTTTTTTTTTTCGGTTTTTTTTTGGCTAAACCACATCACCCCAGATATATGCATCATCATGTCATCATGCTGACACACACGGCTGGCGAGTTGGTCACGTGGTTTGCTTAGTAAGCTACTGGTGTGTGTTTAGTAAGTGTGTCACGTGATTGATCTGTCTGGGTACTGAGATGACTAAGATGAACTGACCAATGGGAGCCCAGTGTTAGTAAGCCTGGTGTTAGTAACCATGGTGTTAGTAAGCCTGGGAATATATTGATTATTAAGAGAGAGAGCTGAGTAAGCTGTGTTGGGTCATGCGAGGAATTGTTGGTCAAACACGCCTTGCAACTGTACCAGTAGAAGTTGATTGGGGGCTCAGAGTTATGATAATTAGTTAAGCAGACCAAGTATAAGGTTAAATGGTTATGTTTTATAGTTGACGTTGGGAGGTATCTTATCAATAAGATCAAGTGTATGGTCTTTTTGTTAAGTGAAATGATGTGGAGTTGCTCATATGAATTGTATTTAGGGATACACAGTCTCAATTATATCCAGCAAAGTCGTTTCTAGTCATTAGTAAGTAAATTGTGGGTTTCTCTTTTGCTGAACTTGTTTGAAAAGCTGAGAAGTGCAATGGTTACCTAACTACACGGGATCACGTGTCACAGAATATAACACCCCAAAAATACTATTCCCCGAATACACAGGTCATGAGTAGCTCATTAACTAGTAAGACTTTACTGCAAGTATTGTCAACACCACTATCATCACTCTGTTGGCTTGTTAATCACTCTACTGACTACCAAAACCAGTCAGAAACAGCTCACATCTCCTCCTAAAATCTAACACTATCTCCTACACTGTCGTTCGTCACTTTCAGTCTCCAAATCTCAACTTTCCAAGTTTTCAAAAAAGTGCGCGCCCCAAAAGACCCGTTCCTGAAAAGAGGGGAAGTTGACCTGCATATCCAGAGATAGCAGGCATCTTCCGGATACACACGGATGTTTTTTCTACCTGATATCTGCAAAATTGCGTCCACAAACAGCAATTCCTTTTCCACATTTCCGTATTGGGATTTTGATATGAAACCCTATTTTTAGATTTGCAAGCCGCACGACCGGGCTAGATATCCGAAGAGAGATGGCGGTTGGAAGTTGGACAAAAATGGTTTTTAAGATGTGGTATTTCTCACCAGACATGGGGGATTCTGATTATGTAATTTTCATTGCTGTATCTTTATTATTACGTAAGATACTGAGGGGTTAGTGGAGACATGCCCACGTTTTGAACTTGTGCATATGAGATGAGCTGCCGTTTAGCAATGAAGATAGATGCTGATAAGAAGATATTAGTAACCATTAAGTGGATTAGTAAGTCTCTAGATATATCTGGTACTCCACTCTTACCTCTTCATCTGACTCTGTAATTACAGAACAAAGTATTATATCTAGTTCCATCTATTTCCCTTAATATAGCCCATACCACCAAGTGATTAGTACCATTAGAATAGTCTATTTCTGTAGATTCCTCCGGTACCCTTCAAATTCCTCTAGCACGTATGGAACGTTCATCCAACGCTAATCCATCTTGTTTACACCCTAAATGTACGCACGGCGTTATCATAAACTGTATTTTGTCCAAGAAACGACTTTACTCAACACCATGACCGACTTCTTTTTGGACCATTTCCGCCTCTGTCTGCCTTTCATAGACTGGCTAGGGCTCTGTCTCGCTTTGCTAAGCACTATAGCAGCCTATGTGTCGTTTATACGAGTACCAGCCAATCGCAGCCATCTCGACGGTGGTCTTGCCAGCAGCTTTGCGGTATTGTGTGTTCTTGTTTTGCTGTTCAAGTTCCGAGGACCTCTTCTAGGACCTCTTATTGTTGTAGTTCCTCTACAATTGCTCCGAATGGGATTCAATTGGACTTTAGCGAGATATGGGAGGGACGGTTATGAGAAGTATTGTTTGATACTGGACTCGGTGGCTTTGCTGTGCTTTGTTCTGAACGGTATTGCCCTTGATGAGAAGAACCTTCTATAGATGGTGTTGGTTATATAATGAATGATTGAATTGACTGTTGATAAGGTGTACACACTCAAGGAGATACTGTGAGTTACGGTGTGCCTTGTTGGCATAGAGTAACACATTTAACAAATCAGCTCACTTTGAGACAGTACAGTATGTACAGTACAGTAGACCCACTGTCTCAGTGTTTGTATTATTCCATATGTAGCAATACTCTTCATGTCAATGTTAGTAAGACGTATTATATGAGTGTATTGACTCCGTGTGAGGAATATTTTGTGATAAGAACCGATTGATGGTGTTCTTTGTCTGAAAAGCGGAACTTGTATCCTCTACCTTGTTATTTGCCTCCATTATTGGTAAAGAAATGACATCAACTAAAACTAACAAAAATTACTTAATAAATAGAAATTCTAAACTCTCGCAAATACCCTCAACATTAGTACCATTCTAACCGTCTCTCTTTGCTCCATCCAACCATCTCACTCTCATGCTCACGTGACCACTTTTTTTCTCTTCCACGGCCGAAATTTTCCCAACCCCGAAATAAGCTTTTCTCTCCCAATGCCTGCATCATCAGGAGTGAGAGCTCCAGTCTGATCTGACCACACATCATCATGAGCGAAGTGAGTATGACCGCAGGTCATGTGATATTGACAAAGGTCACGTGACTTCACCAACAGTCACGTGACATCAACCCACCAACGCTAACACAGTTTCAACTAGTTTCCAACGAGCTCACGTCCAAATCAGCCGAGCAGCAAAACGTCAAGGCCCAGCTCGAGTCCGCCAACCGTCAGCTCAGACTCAATGAGTTGTCTCGACAACAGCTGGAGCAGGAAAAGTCGGACGAGGTGTGGCAGGGTGTTGGCAAGATGTTTGTCAAGAAGAACAAGAAGAAGTACCTGGAGGAGCTGAAGAAGGATCAGGAGAAGGGCGAGGAGGCCATTGACACGTTGAAGAAGAAGCTGGTTTATGTGGATGTTTCTGTGGAGAACGCTAGAAAGAGGTTGGAGCAGTTGCTGAAGGCTGCAGGTCAGGAGTAGCGACATAGCGAGTGACGAAGTCACGAGCGACCAACATAACAAGCGACGTAGTCGTGAGATATGTTTTAAACCGCTACGGATGTTATTAAACCGCTACGGGCTGTTTTGTTATTAAACCGTTCAGCAGCTCCAGTATGTTAAAAGGTGGATATGGTAAGAGTCTTTAATTAGGCTGTGTGGTCTTGGCTCTATTCAAGATAGGTCAAGGCCAGTGGATAGATGAATGAATAATGTTATGGTATGGACTGTAGTAAGAGCCATATTCAGGCTGTTTTTGTAATTGAATTGCTGTGTTCTACTCGTAGTAGATCCGCATACTTTTTGTAGGGTTCATACGTCTCTGTTCGTCTCTCCTTCCATACGATCTTGTCTGTAGAGTATTGGACAACTCTTGCATATACAAATACACACCACCTCAATACATTAATCTATACACCCTCCTCTTCTCTTCTCTCTCTTGATGAGTCGAACTAAGTGCCAATGGACTAGCCATTAACGGACTCTGAGTATATCTTCTTCTAGCACTCACTGCAGCTATTGAGATACAACATACTCTAATCATGTCGTTCGTAAGCTCACACCGCTCTCAAGGCGGTTCTCGTTTTCATTAGACAGCCGAATAACCCGTCCTGCTGCTCCCCGTAAACGTGCCCACAATCTTCTGCACCAAATCTCTGACCAAAAACGGCACGTCTCTCAGCGAGTCCGAATGAGGCAACAAGTCCACACCCGCGTTTCCATACCGGTCATAGTTGATCCAAGCGTTTCCAATAATGTACACGGCAATGCCCAGAACAATAATGATAAACATCCATGTGAACCATCCCCAAGAAGCAGACTCATCCTTAGGCTCCTTGGGGTCCTTGGGGTCCTTGGGATCCTCCTTGACCGGCTGCTTGGGCTTGGATCCGTCACTGGCACACGCTGCGGGAGTCTTCCAGGTGATTGCGTAGAAACCCAGTCCCAACATGTCGTTGTCCACCTTTGGTCCTTCCTCCTTTTCACTGCAAACGTACCGCAGTTCGATTTCCACGTTCTCCGAGCCCCAGGGGTTCTTGTAAGACGTCAACAGACCCTCCTCGGCCTCACTTCCACCCGGTAACGCCTGGTACTGAGGAGCAGGGCCGTTTCCAAACGGCATCACCTCGGAAATGACAAAATCAGACGCCTTGGGGAGCTGAACGTAGCCCAAACCGCAGATGATGGTGTTGTCTGGACACTGCTCGTCAGCAGGCACCTTCTTGTCCTGCTTGAGCGACTCACAGGGGTCCAACACAAAGTCCATTCGCCGTTTGGAGGGAGGCGTGTCTATGGTGTAAGAGACGGTTTTGGGGCCGCTGATAGCCGAGAGGTCGTAGTTCTTGCCGCCGACGGCGTACTGGCAGGAGGCTGCAACAGCCACGGCCATGTATCCAAAGATGGCGCTTTTCATGGTGTAGGGTATAGTGGTGATAAGTGGTGATGTCGTGGAGAGAATAAGATTGAGTGGGAGTAAGTTTAATCTTGGCCGAAAATGGTTATGCAGTTTGACGGCGACTGAGCAGAGGTAGAGGTGTTTTGAAGGCAGATTTGGATTCGTAAAGGTCGATTTAGTACAGGTGGATCTTTTGTTCGTCATTTTACAACCATTACTAGCTATCTTGATATTACCCGTATCAAGCGTACACTGTAAGCAACCACAGCCAAGTACAACTAAAACTACACTACTTTGTATTTGTCTTATAACAATCGCCACCTGACTCGTAAAGCTCACAAGACCTCATTCCTCACTTGTATTGGACAGGGTAACGCCAATCTATCATCTGCTCACATGAGCTATCATCTCGACAAACTTAGTAAGCCCAGTGGCGAACTGGTCACATGCCAGATCGATATTAGTAAGCGGTTAGTAAGCGGTGATTCGCAGTGACTCGTGACTCATTGAGTGCAAATATATTCTGATATTTTCAATTCTGTCCCTTCAATATCACATATTTCTTTGCAACACTATGAGCTCAATATATAGGGCTGAAATAGACTGTGTAAAATGGTAACCATCTTACAACTTCTTTGATATTCATCCAATCAGAAATATAACACCACCAAAAGATTCCCTGTCCTCTACTCAGTCTGATTCCTGACTTATGGCCATATATCTCTTAAATTGCAACCCCCAGAACTGTTCAAAAAATTCACCACTCAAAATCATCACCAATCTAAAACCCTCAAAATCGCCACTCACCTAAATCATCATCATATCACCAACACCATACCAGGAAGCAGCACACAACTCATCCCGTTTTATCTCTTTTTTTATTTTTTTGTTTTATTTTTTGTTTAATATTTACACTTTCGTTAGGGTGAAACTTTTCACCTCCTAATATATCGCACTACCAGTAACCTGCACTATCAAGCCTTATCTACACCCTACTCGTACAACCCAGTGGTTCAATCAAAGTATACAATTATTATTTATATCCAATCTAGCACCCCATAGCCGCCTCTTGCGAAAACGCTTATTTGTTAGCTCGAATGTACTTGCCAATAACAATGCAATGGTCTCGCTCGTAAGGCTCCAGGGTAAGCTGCTCCATGGGCTTGATTCGCTCCTCTCGCAGCTTCTGGACCTCTCGGGCAAAGACGGTCTCGGCCTCGACGGTAGAGTCGATACAGTTGGCCTTGATGGAGATGATGACTCCTCCCTGGTCCTTGAGGAACAGGTGTGCGTTCAGGGCGATAATTCGGGCCTGATCGGGCTGGGCAACATCGGCAAACACAGCGTCAACCATACCGACAAGCATTCGGTACTTTTGGGGGTGTCGGGCATCCTCGATGATGGGGATGACGTTGGGTCGCTTCTTGGCCATGCCTATCAGGTCTCGGCCGGATCTGTGGGAGAACTCAACGGCGTAGACGGTACCGGTGGGGCCCACGACATCGGCAACATGGGAAACGGAGGTTCCGGAAGCGGCACCAAGGTAGAGAACCTTGGATCCGGGCTTGATGAACAGCTCATCAAGACCACCGAGAATACCGGCAGCCAACTTGGATCGGAAGGGGTTCCACACTCGGTACTCGACCTTGGTAGCCTCGCCGTCCTCAGTCTCGGCGGGGACGTCGACGGAAACTCGCTTCTCGCCGTACACGGACTCACCGGGGGTCAGGTTCTTGGTGACAAGGAGATCCTCCTTACCTCGGGCAATGAAGACACCGCCGTGTCGATGGGGCTCGACAATGACCTTGGCTCCACCTCGAGCACCGCCTCGGGCACCGCCTCGGCCGCCACGGGCACCACCACGGGCACCACCTCGAGCGCCACCTCGGCCGCCGAAGCCGCCACGGGCACCGCCTCGTCCACCTCGGTCTCCACCGAATCCACCTCGTCCACCTCCTCGTCCACCGCCAAAGCCACCTCGGCCACCTCGTCCACCACGGTCTCCGCCGCCGAATCCACCTCGGCCTCCGCCTCGTCCACCTCTAGGAGTAAAGCCCATTATGTGTATGTGTGTGTTTCAAGTCCTTTTGGAATGGTGCAATATGGGTTATTGCACTGTTGTGTGGTGATGAATGTCAAGATGCACTAAGGAATATTTTTTTAGGTAAAATATCTTTTTAGGCTTTCAAAAATTTTTCTGGGTTTGGGTAGCCATTAGAGTTTGTCCTTTTGTGCACAGTAGCAGTGGGGACTGCACTTTGGCAAACCGTCAAAAGTCTTGATATCGTAAATGCGAGAAATATGGCAGTATGCTGAGAGTGAGGCGATCAAGATGATGTGATTCTCATGTCGATTGAGTAATTGTGGCGTGAGTTTTGAATCATGGGCGCTGCACTTTTTTGGGTCACAAAACAAGGTTAGTTGGGGTTGGGAGGTTGGGACTTATATAGACTTGGAAATTCTAAGCAAACGACACTTGGCATGTCGGGGTTTAGTTGGGAATTTGTATAACCTTAGTTGAAGAATGTGGATGTATCTCTGAGCACAATTGAAATATATTTGGACACAAACAAGTCGTGGGTAGGGTAAACCCATCATTTAAAACACTTCTGTCTCTTCACTTTTCCTCCTACTACCCCCAATCTCTTGTAAAGTGTCATCTCTACAAGATCCACTCAAACCTCTCTTAAAGTTTGCCGTTAGCTGTAGCAACCATATTGACCTATGGACAACCAGTAAAAAGGAGGTTGTAGAGATAGCACGAAAATAAAACGGGGCACTAAAAATGTGTCACACACACTTGTACCCCTCTCTCATCATGCGATTACAGACACAGATAGCACCTATAGAGCTGTTTCACAGACACACTGCATATGCACAAGTCCAATTTTTTTGCTGCTTGCAGCTCTCGAGTATGGGTCTGCGATTAACCCTAGAAATGGGCAGTTTCGATGAGGACATCGGGGGGGCTTAGGTAAGCCTATGGAGTGTAGTTTGATGTAGTTTGACTAAGCAGAGGGTTTGGTTGCTTTTGTAATACTGTGAAAGTGATGCAGTTTGGGCTGTGGGTGAGTGGAAGGGAGGAGGAGTAGGTGGAAAGGTGGAGATTTTTGTTCTTATTCTAATGGTATAGGTTAGGTCAGTGTGGTATGTCTGTAGGGCAAGTGGTGGTGGCTTGTGTTGAAGTTTTGTGGATGTTGTGGGATGCTTCGATATGGGTGGTTTTGAGATAGAGACTTTAATATAATGGTAATTGAAGATTGTAGAGTTATCTGGAGTTGTTTGATTGCTTCTAGGATGTTTTGAAGGGAAGTTATTGGTGTATTAAGGGAAGTTGTCATTCAAAACATGTTTTGGAATAATATGGAGCTTTTTTGTAATCATTAGGCTTAATAGGTTGGTCAAATAGTTCTAAAATGCTCAATATTTGGTATAGTCTAGTATTTGAACTAATTGCTGCTCTATTCTCTTCAATAGGTGGCATTAGCTATGTGCTGTGATTTGTAATGTGCTATAAGATACTCAGACGTGCAAATTGAGAGCAGAAAATTTTATGGGGTGGTTTTGATGAGTATTGAAGCAGTTTGTGGCAGTCTATTGCCTCATTGAGTGATATTAAGGACTTAGTTATCGATGATTATTTCTTGACAAGAGTACGATCCTGTATCAAGCTGCTGCTTAGATTTTGGAGTAATTGTGGATATATTTAATCATTGATGCCATACCATAACTCCAAAATCATACCCTTGTTATTGTAGTGGCTCAACAACCCCAATCAAAGACGTCTCGTACTGATCCCTATTAGTTAACCTAGTTAGGGTTTTAGTTGATGCAGCGTTTCAACGGCCTGAACCTTATTTGGATGAGTTACCGGAAAACATCAAAAATTGGATAATGAGCAGGTCAAAGATATGATGCATGGACTTCAGTATATCGTTTAGGAGCTGTGGATGTCCTTATCACTATTAGCTATACAAACAAACGATCCAATATTATGGCTTATAAGTATCGCATGTTCGCATGGAGTATATGAATCACGTGACTGATTTGTCTCTCTCTGGACACTTTAGAAACGCATAGCGAAACAGGGCATTATACAGTTGTCAAACATAGAATAACAGATCACAGCAGTAAGATCTTTTGTATGTGTTCAACAGATGATGGCTATTTTGGTTTTGATCATATGATCTCCATATATGAGCTAGTGAAACATATATCATACCTCTTTGAGCTGAAGAATACAGCATCTAACTGATATCAAAATACAAGTAAGCAATGCTGACACACGGCGACTTCAAATACAAATAAACCAAACTACAACACATTAACACCTCTTGAAGAACGTTCATCAAGTCATTACCTCTCACATAACTCTTCTCAACATCTGATGTTCAACATAACACAGCATAGACAACCATACCGAGAATACAGAAAAGACACCGTCCATATAAAGTCAGCAAAGGCTCAAATACCATCACTACACCCATACCCTCGAATCGACCCTAACGCTGAAGAGTTTAGCCCTCGAGACAACCGAGAGCCGCATACAGGACTGTCTAGGGACGTAAATCACGTGACAAGTATACTGAGCGGTCACATGACTTAAAATCACGTGTATAGCACGAATATCTCTCAAAACCCCGAAATTTCCACCCCCACCAGTGATAGTCCTTTATATCCAAGTTTTCAAATTGTTGTAAACTCAGAAGACGCTCTTATGTTAATCACGTGATTGTCATACCCCCAATAGCTCATTTCCAGAGGTCTCAGTGTTATATCCACTGTTTCCACTGTGTTGTTCTAGTACGACTTGGCTGTATTTGTTGGAGATTCTTGGTCATGGCCTAAGTTGGACTTGGAAGCACGTGACTTGAGGTTCTATTTGCTTACTAATACTCCACTGACGTCAGAATCGTGCTGCATTATTTCGTTGATTTGTAGTGTAGTATTTCTCGAGCATTTTAAGTTTTTCGGTTCGTCCCAACTGCGAATAACCTTAATTCCTCCATCCCAACGGGTCAAAAGACAGTCACATCACGTGCTCTCTTCCCAATGCATCCTCCCAACTCCCTCCCGACTGATATTCTTGTTTTTCCAGTCCGCACATCTTCCAACTAACGACACCATGACCCGATACTCCGTTCAGTCCGTCGACCCCACCAAGACCGCCTCTGCCCGAGGCGCCTACCTGCGAACCTCCTTCAAGAACACCTACGAGGTGGCTGGAGCCATTCGAGGATGGAACCTGCAGAAGGCTCTTGCCTACCTTGAACAGGTTACCGACCACAAGCGAGCTATCCCCTTCCGAAAGCACGCCGGATCCATTGGCCGAACCGGTCAGGGTAAGGAGTTTGGTGTCACCAAGGCCCGATGGCCCGTCAAGTCCATCAAGTTTGTCCAGGATCTGCTGGAGAACGCCTCTGCCAACGCCGAGACCAAGGGTCTTGACAAGGAGACCCTCGTCATCTCTCACATCCAGGTCAACCAGGCCCCCAAGCAGCGACGACGAACCTACCGAGCCCACGGTCGAATCAACGCCTACCAGTCTTCTCCTTCTCACATTGAGCTGATTCTGTCCGAGCCCGCTGAGGAGATTGCCAAGCCCAAGGAGTCTTCTCTTGCCCATATCTCTTCTCGACAGCGAGGCCGACTCGCCGCCCAGAAGCGAATCTCCGCTTAAGCGCGAGAGCAATGAGCGAAGTAGAGACCGAAGAAGTATGGTAATAAAAAAGCATGGTGAAAATGCCTGAATAGTGAATGAAGTTATTGAAAGCAAGAGAGAGAGTAGTTGCGCAGCAACTACGAACGGACCTGTAACGAACAGCAGCGAAGCTGATGTGAGTGATATCCTGTACCCCAATAGAGTGAACATCAGCGAAGCTGTAACGAACAGCAGCGAAGCTGATGTGAGTGATATCCTGTATAGTAACACCGAGAGTGAACATCAGCGTAGCTGATGTGAACGTATCTGTAAAGCTGATGTTAACCTGTAACGAACATCAGCTACGCTGATGTGAGTGATCTGTATCTACCAGTAGAGTGAACTCAGCGAAGCTGGTGTGAGTGATCTGTATCTACGAATAGAGTGAACATCTGTTAGCTGATGTGAACGACCAGTATGGATATATTCAGCTGGACCTGTAAAACTAATATCAGTGTAATAGTACCACCAAGACCTGTATTATAAATGTCAGTGATATCCTGTATCTACGAATATCTGCGAAGCTGATGTGAGAAATGTAATAGTAGTCACACCAAGACCTGTAAGGGTATATTCAGCTCAGCTGATGTGAACGACCTGTAACACCATCGAGAGATATCCTGTAATAACTACAAGTGTGTATATTATCTTGGATCTGTAGATGAGATGAGCATAGAGTGAAAAGCAGCTTATCACATGAGCGTCACATGAGTGCGATTTTGCCATTTTACCGGACATCCAGTGGTCTCTGCTGGCTCACTTACTTTCTGCTCAATTTCGACAGTAAAATCTTCACTGATCAGCCTAAGAAAATTTTAATCGTCGAGCATGGCCTAAATATGCAACTGTGATCCACATGGCCTGCAACCCGATGTGAGCTTATGGAAGCGAACTTGTAGAATAGCTTACTGATTTCATATTTGTACCGGTACTTCTCTGTGGAAATGCCGTCAAGTCACTGATCCTTTGCTGAGTGTGACACTGGATTGCAGCTCCGATTTCAAATCTGCTTTTTGTACAGGTAACATGAACCCCCGAGGCTCTACTAAGTGGTCGGTACTGTCAACGGTGGGAACGCCCAGCGGGGGGATTCCAGCAAAAGACAGCAGGCTGCATCTTTCTGCTTCTCTTGAGACTAGCTCACCAGCTGTCCAGCAAAAAGACAGCAGACTACGTCTGCTCATCTTTTTGCTTAAGGTTAACAAAACCTTCAACTAAAAAAGTGACCTGGGGGTGGCTACTGCTCGTTACAGGCATCCTACGGACATGAGATTTTTTGTATTACACTAATTAAGGCATGACATTATATAATCCACGTTAATCCCCTGATTTGCTAGTACAAATTCCGAGTTGTACGCCCCCAAAGTATCGATATTACTTGACATTTTAGATTTACTTCATTCCTCCCAAAAGCTTAACCAAAGTGTAACTGGAGTGAAGAAATGTCCCGAGAATATGAGCCAGGTTATTGTTTCAAGTACCAGTACTGGTACTGGATGTTACATATACCGCAGAGGGTACCCACCGTTGATGGTACCGACCACTTACCAGTACCATATGGTATTGTAGAGTATTAGTTTCGTTCCTGATGTTCGGCTATATAAGGGACCTGATCTGTGGACCATTAAGACCGTGTACTGCAGCTCTGAGATGAGTATATCAGCTGGTAGACCAGCATATAGCTAAGCCACAACGTGAGTACATGCTTAACTGTCTATTTAAAGCTCTTTTATAGCTCAGGTTGGAGTGGTGTATATCACCATGTCTCTCTGTTTTGTCAAGTGTAAGCACCGCAAATAGTTAGGCTTCAGTTGAACTACTTTTTGGTCGACTCAACTGCTGAAGCTGAGCTGAGTCTTCTGTTTCAGACCCGATCGAGCGCTTCTGAGACTCGCTGATACTCGTCTGACTGAGACATTGACAGTGCTCCTGATCTCATCTGACAGACAGTCTCCACCAGCCCCTTTCTACAACGTCAATATAACTGTCTTGTGTCTGTCATTTTGTGGCACTCATGCACCGTATTTAATGCTTTTCTTTTTTTTTTTTTTTTTTTCCTGCACCAAACTAAAGTGAAAAATCTTTCAGTCACGTGCCTGGAGTACGTGGGTTCGCTTTTAAGACGGGTAAAAATTAAAATGAATGAAAAAATGTAAACCCTAATACGACCTTTCTGATAGCTTCATAGACAGGTTCAAGTCCATGATTTGCTTTTCTAGAGACCTTACTTCTTATGCTGGGTGGAGTGCTCCGATGCACAACAGAGACTCTCACAAGCCTCATCAAAAGCTCAAGTTGGTTAAACAGGCATTTCAGTTAATCATCAGATTAACAGTCGTTTACAAACTCATTACCATCTTCTCAAGTACTGTACTGTACTGTACGTTGTGACATTTGGTTCTTCGGATGGGGGGTGTTCCTATAACTATTGTAGAGAACCTATGCACTCCACGATTAATAGTAGAAGCTGATGGAGTTTGGAGGATCGTGTGGTGGAGCCCTTTGAACATGTATCTTAGGTACCAGTAGTGATATGTACCAGGTTTCATTAATTGTATAGCAGCATTTCAGATAGAGGCACTAGTAACTGTATCAAAAATCAGAGCATCCTTCTGGGAGTTATTATCAGTATGATTCATTATTTAGAGCTCTGGACTCTCGAGTCTTCTTTAGTTGCTCTATGTCCTATGTACCATTACAACTGAGAAGACTACAGAACCTCGTAGCAGTATACAGAAGAGCTTGGAAGTTGACTGAGCTGCTTTTTATGGCTTCTAACTGCTCAGAGTGATCAATAATCAACTATCTGTGTGGTATTCATCTCACTATGTTCCGCTTGGGTATTGTAGTACCGGTAACATAATGTACCAAGCACCATTACAATGGAAGACATTATTTCTATATTAATAATAATAGTAAATAACCAACTTGAGTGCTTATATAAGTCACTGTCCTGTCCCCACAACTTGGTTTACAAGTGTATGTACAATAAATTGTATTCGAGTGCTCCAAAGTCCAAAATGGATTGTTATACACTACCGACTCTCATTAAACAACCTATAACAACAAACAGCCAATAATACAGCCTATCGCTTTACCCCTTCATAACAAGCACTGGCGGCTATTGCATCTAATATATGTTTACAAATGGTACCTATTACTTATCAAGGGAACAAATAATACCTCCTATGAGAAGTAAACAACCCGATGACGTTAATTAAATATCCACCTTTATTCACCCTTACAAATCTATCTTCATACACCCTCCAATCAGGTATCATATAACTCCACCTTCAAACCATACCAAAGCTCCAAAAACATATCAAAAACACCCAAAAACAACATAAAACCACCAACAAATCCTTCCAAACAACTTCCCCTATGTCAAACTCGTCTCATGTATTTTTCCCAATTTATTTCATTTTTTCTCTATTTTCCCTATTTTTTACCGCAAAACAGTATATCCAAAAGAATGTGCGTTAAATCAGCTCATGTTTGTGTCTGGCAAACATCAAAAGAGCTGTATTATCACACCCCACCATGACGATTACATAATCACACTACCCCACTTTTACGCACGTGGGACAGGGGTCTAACCAAGCCACAGAAATGAAATTCACCGCCTTGAGTATTAAAACGACACAAAACCAGCGTATTCTCTCTGTTCACGTGCCTTGAAAACGCTCTTCTATTTTGTTCTGTTTTTTCTATTTTTTATCTTTTTTTCCCGTCTTCTCAGAGCGGAACAAGCTTTTATTTAACGTTAACATTTGACATTGCTTTTTCGAATTGGGTTGGAAATTGCCCTTAAGCTTTTTTTGATGTGCATTTTTTCAGCCGTAGTAATACAGCACGACACGCACTGTATAGTGAGAGTAGAGTTGTGGCATGTCAATATTTTGCTTAGATATTTTTACTGTAGCGTGGTATAGAGACTTAGCATTACCATCTCAGGTCTCAGTCTATTCTGATCAATATTACTTCTATGGTAAACACCACATTAAACAGTTAACCTCTGGTCAAATCTGGAATGCAAAGTCTAACCTCGCAAACAAAGGCTCGTCTCTTTTGGGACGCCGAAAAGTACGCATCGCCAAACAATGTGCGCAAATCGACACATCTACACCGTGCGATTGAGGAAATTAAAAATAAATTAAATTAAATTAAAATGGAACACTGCTGGAAAAATACTAATACCCGAGAGTAAGCGAAGTGCTCTGTATATCTCAATGTGGAAATCTCTCATTGAGATTGCTTCATCCAATATGGAGCAATCTAAGACATGTTATTTATAGCTGAAATGAGCTGTTTGAAGAGAGTACAGATGAGAGGCAGTAATGAACGCTTGAATTGCGAAATGTCAAGAGCCGAATTGAATTGCATATTTCTGTGTTTCTATTTATTCTTGTTTTATTTATTTATTCTTAAATTCGTTTTAATTCGTTTAATTAAATAAACAATAATTAACTCCTCATCGACACGGTGATATTCACTCACACGGTCTAATTGCTTGCTCTGCTCTATTTGAGCTGAATCTGGCCGAATGTGGAGATTGCGATCTGAGGTATTATGACTGAAAATGAATTAAAAACAATTAAATCAATTAAAATACAGAGAACTCGTTTTCCACCTTTTCGCCGATATTTCCAGGCTGTATCCCCCCTGTAGGCCACTGTATCAGCTGTCAGTCGTTGTTTGAAATAGTGGGCATGCCCAGTATGCGTAGTGGGGTATTTGCATGACGAGAATAAGAGGTGTGGATTTGGAAATTTCAGGGAAAATTGGAAAAATTAAAAACCCAAAAATTAATTATACAATATTAATCTTTACCTCATGATATATGCATTCCCAATGTCTATTTATTTCTTGCGATTTTTCTTCAATTTATTCTCCACAATAAATCTCCACCGCATTCTAGCTCACTTCCCCACCTGTCTCAGCACATAAACTTTTGCATTGCCGCATTGGGCGCCAGCTGCAGAGGCCCTGTTTGCTATGCAGAAAACACGCATATATCCACTTTGACTTTCAATGTGCGGCAAGAGCAATAAGCGAATAGGGGTGGGGCGGCGTAAGACGAGAAAGTGAAGTTCCGAAAATACCTGACGCTTTCTGGAGGGCTGGTGTCTCTGGCAGTGATGCTGACGTAGTAAATCAGTAGTGTACCACGCTCACCTGCTTGTTATGATGATCTACATGTGCATTCCAACCGTAATTTTTTTTTGAGGAATGTTCGTACGACTGCTACAAGTACAACTGAAGATGTAAGTATTACACGGAGTTAGTAGCCAGAGTAATCATTGTAGGATACGAGCTCTATCATAGCTCTGACATTGAAGTCATCTCATCTCATCTTGTCTATAACTAGAGCTCTACTGTCTGAGTCTAGGCAGGCTTATCTCAATGATACAACTTGGGGAACTTCTGGCGTAAACATCTAAGAATCATACCAACACCTCTGTTTGGAGATGTTTCCAGATGTTTACAAGTCCTCCTTATGGACAGCTTCAGGCACCGTACAAACATGCAATGCTCTCCTCAGCTTCAGATGCTGCGCATCTTCGACGCCGAGTCGTTGTTTTCAACATTAAATTTTTAATTAATTAAATAAATCTACCATAAGACTAAGCTTACAGCAGAGCAAGAAGGGGAACAACCAGAAGAGGCACGACGACCTGCATCTGGCCAGCGCCGTTAGCCTGAGAAGGTCCGGTGGTGGTCTGGGCGCCTCCGTTGTTAGGGGGCAGGATGGTGGAGGGAGAAGGAGCCACGGACGAGGGGCCAGCAACACATGGGCTGTTGGAACAAGATGTGACGGTCACAACGGCGGTGCCGGTGACAATGGTGACGCCAGTGTTGGTGACGACGGGCGCAGAGGCCACGGGGGCGGTGGACGAAGAGTCACCTCCAAAGAGGCCTCCAATCCAGCCCAGGATGCCTCCTCCGGAAGAAGAAGAGCCGCTGGAGGTAGGCAGAGGCGATGCAACGAGAGTGATGACCGAGCCGGTGACAACGGGGGCAGGGGCGTTGGAGCCGGTAACGACAGCGGTGGGCTGGGGAATGATGTTACCGGAAGAGTCAATGGTACCGGGAGAGCCGTGGTACAGAGTGTTCCAGTCGACGGTCTTGACGAAGAGCTCGGACCACGACTGGGGGATAGCCACAGAGTTGGTGCCGAAGAGGCCGTCGAAGATGTTGCCGAGCTTGAAGCCACCGCCGGTCTGAGAAGGAGAAGAAGGAGAGTCAGACAGAGTGACGGCGGGGAAGGTGGGCAGGGTGAAGCCGGGGCCTCCAGAGCCGCCCTGGGTGCCAGAGGGAGCCTGAGTGAGGGTAGCGACGGGAGAGTCGGTGCCAACGGGGCTGTCAGAGCCACCGGTGGTGCCAGGGGAGTTTCCAGTGTTGGTTCCAGCGGAAGGAATGTTGAGGGTCACGGAGGAGCCGAGCAGAGCCTGCAGAGAGGACTGGAAGCCGGGACCGTTGTCCACCAGCGACTGGGAGGGGCCGAGACCGCCGCCGTTGTCGTTGGAAGAGGCGGCGGGAGTGTTGGCGGCGGGAGTGTTGGCAGCAGGAGCCTCAGAGGTGGGAGAGGCAGCAACAACCACAGAAGTGGGAGAAGAGCCGCCCTGGGTGGACTCGGCAGCAAGCAGACCAGAGAGCTTGCCCAGGTCAAAGCCGTTGTTGGTGGACAGAGTGGCGAACATGGACGAGAGCTGGTCCAGAGGGACGGTGGACCCAGGAGGGATGGAGTCGATATCGGGCAGAGACATGTTGTGTTAGTGTTGTGTGGTGTGGTGGCACACGGTTAAGCGAATGTACGAGGTTGGAGGTGTGTGGGCAAGAGTGCTTGGGGGATCGACATGTATATATATAACCTAGCGAGTGTGTGTTGTGCCAAAACAGACAAGACAAAGTACCACAAAGTAGAGTTGAAAGTTACTCACCAAGACAAACACAAACCCTGCCCATGTCGAACTGTATTTCAAACGTAAATTCAAATATAGAGGGGATACCAGGACGAAGCTGGGAGTTGAGATATAAGTCCTACGGAAGAAATATATATACTGCTGGAATCTCCTCGTCGTCAGCTCCAAAGCCCATGTCTCAAATCCACCATCGCACGGCTACAGCCCTAACCATCATGGTTCCCCGCTACTCTAGCTCCGCCCCAAGCACCCGCCAAGGACAAGGTGCGTCTGCGGGGTACAAGAGGAGGTGGGGAGATTGAACGTTGTAGATGGAGTTTTCGAGGTAGGAGTGTGGGAATTAATATCCCGGTAGATTGAGCTTCTGGGGTTCGTTTACACTACTCATAATCCCGCTACTATCTCTCTAGCGATTGTTGTATACCGGCCAATATCTCCATCCGATTACTCATGAAGGTTTAGCGAGACACAAGCTACCGGTGTTTAAGCTTTTTTGTGTTTTTGCCCCGACGAATGTGCTGCTCCAAACGGCATTTCATGGGCGAAAAAGTAGGTATAGTACCTGCTTTCAAAGGAGGTGAATCGGACGATTGCGTGTTGCTTCTTGGAAGAAAAAATACCAGGCTCCGAAAGCTCCGTTTTTTCCTTCTATTTATACCGACTTTTCTATTTACTTTTACATTTAGTCACTTTTTCCCCTTTTCGTTTTTGTCTTTTTGCCGCCTCTTCTTTTGGGTTATTTTTCTCACTCTCCATCCAGGTGAAACAGAAACAGAAAATACGCCCCTCTGAAAAGACAGAAAACCCCTGCAAAAAAAATCACTGCGCAACACGCACTGTCTTGGTTGCTGTGCACCGTACATTCTTTAGTGGGGAGAAATAACGGTCTCTGTGTCTTATACAGCCTCGCACAAAAGACTCATTTTGTGTCTCATTGCTGGAATGTATCTGTTGAGTATTACATGAGCTGTCTCAACCAGCCTCGTTTGGACTGTAGAGAGCACTTGTCGTCCCACTGAGGGGAAGAAACTTACCCGGGATTGACATTAGTTGAGGTTAGTTAAGGATATATTGGAAAACATTCTAGAGGAGCATAGAAAGGTGTGATGGGGGTGAGAAGCTGACACGGTACTTGTCCTGGGTGTATCTACGTCTGGTATTTTTCCTGATTCGAATTGAGACATTTTTCTCTACTAATCATGGCCATGTTTGGCAGAGCAATCTGACTCGGTATGTTTTGAAATAAATGTGTTAAAAATAAGCGAAAAATACCAGCGTGTTCCTCGTCGCTTTCTCGTTCTCGCCCTACTGTTTTCTTTCATATCTGACCAAAAATGACCTCTCCACGTCCCATATTGTCAGACTCAACTATCAGCCCCTCACACATCTGTCAAAGCCTTGCACTGAGACATGGTTAGGTTTGGCGGGAAAAAAACAGAGCCACGCGTCTCGTGTTGAGGGGACGGTGGATATGGGGAAAACCGGCATTTTCTCGACATATTCGGAATCAGAGCACCAAGGCGGACCCTCTGATACCCCTAAACGGCGAAAAAATCGAAAAATGCGCCTTTTGGATACCAGCGCGTCGCGTTTTTTCACGAGAAAAAATCGGACTTCGTGGCCAAGTTGGTTAAGGCGTACGACTGTTAAGCTAAGTGGCCGCCATCGTAAGATCGAGAGTTCGACCCTCTCCGAGGTCGTCCGAAATTTTTTGGAAAACATTCAAGGGACGTATTTTTTGGTTGTCTGACACTCGTAGTCACGTGATAGATCACGTGACATTTTTAATTCCCGCTTAAAACCCCCTTTTTTTTCCTACATCACAGCCCATCCAATATCCAGCCATGTCTCACACTGTTATGCTGATGGAGACTTATACATGGTAAATTGAAACCATATACTCCCTAACCCTACATGTCCACGAAACCCTAACCCTCCACAGACATGTGCAAATCACGCAAATCATCAGTGGCGATCTGCCAATCCCAAGCGGGGTCACTTATACGACAATATCTGCACGGAACATGTGTCCGCTAAAATAAGAAAAAAAAACCAAAAAATCTCACGATGCCCACGACCTTGGCGATGTGATGCCCACGACATTGCCCATGTGATGCCCACGACATTGCCCATGTAGTCACCACATCCACAGTGTCATACGCAGGAGCCTGTCAAGTAATGGGTGGGGTAGAGGGGAAGTAAGGCTGTGGCCGAGGGTTAGGGCAGGGCAGGGCTAGGGTATAATAGTACAACATGGGATAGGGTTCGGAGTGTCATTTCGGTGAAACCGGTCTTCCGACGGGTGCGTACACACCGCGTACAACGTCCGATGTTGCGATAGGGTTAGGGTGAAGACACCAGGGTTAGGACTGGCGATATCTGGGTTAGGGTTTCAAACGTATGGCCTCGCTAACTAGCTCGTGCGTTGTTTGTTAGAGTTGTGGGAGATCTTCATTGACCGATCTGAGGGGGGTAGCGAGGAGATTCAGAGTGGAGAGGGGTATCAAAATGATCGTTTGAGTCTGGAGATTCAGGGTATGGGTTTATTTTTGAGATTTATTATCTCAAATATTGGATTCGTGGTAACCACTTAGTTAACTCATACTCCATCTAGTTGAAGCTTAGTTGTAATTACTAAGTAAATATAATACCCCACCAAAGCATAACCAGACCCGGAAGTGAATTTTGGCTTCCAGATTCCGACTCTCCGACGCTAGGAGAACACAGCCCTGGCTTTATTTTTCCATTTGCATGTTTGTGGGGCTTAGCATTTGGGCCCCTGCCAAGCTTGACTTAATGACATAAGGTAACGTTTTTTTAGCACCTAGCAAAGTGGATCTGTTTCAGGGGTCTACCCCACAGAGGTTGGGTTGTATCTATTAGAGCTGAAATAAATGATGAAAAATAGAGAAAAACGGATGATGGCTGTGCTGGAGAGTTCAAAGTCCGGATAGCTGATACGGAACGGTGTTTCTATGATCGGTAACGGTTTGATAGAAACAGTGTTAGCAAGAAGATCACGTGACCTTGTATGTACTATTAGTCAACAGCTGAACATGTCTTTCATTGACAGAGTGCTATTGTGATATATACTACTAATGGATATGGTAGTCTTGTGTTGTATGATTATTGATATTTAGTTAATGTAACCACTTACCCACTTTTTGGGAACATGTCTAGATGAAGAGATGTGTGTTTGGACATTGACAAGAGAAGAGATTCCAGACCAGATCATTCACCTAGTGAGCGACTTACGTAAGTAATCTACTACTGGATATTACGTTCAACAAAATGAGAGTAAGGATAACGTGACCTTGTATGCATTATCAGTCAACAGTTCAGGAGTTGTTCAGGGTATTTCATTGATATGACAATACTGTACTCAGCTAGACATTGATATGATGATACTGTATCTGTTAAAACAGTACCAGGCATGTTAATTCTGCTGTCCTCTATAGCTACTGTTCTTCATGTCACTGTATTCCGCCTATACTGACATGTTAACAGAAGACTATACAGTCCATATCATCCAATATCTCAAATAAAGATATCTTTTCTACATACCCTGCTTCTGTCTGGGTTGGTATTTCTCCAAAGTATCGTAGTAACACGACAGACACGTCTAAAATTGGAATAATTGGGAATCTCGACATGGATCTCAGTGGCCGGGGAAATTAATAGATGATTGTAAACTTCTCAGTATCGTGGGATTAATATTGGCAGAGAAATCATACATTTTGGTAATTTACAAACACGCAAATATTTTCAAATTAAATGTGACAATGAAGATTTTTCATCTCTTGTGTCTTCTAAAAGTGGTCTAATGCTTCATTTATTTTTACAAAAAATATTCATTGCTCATGAGGTCAAAAATCACAATCTTAACAGCACCCATTCTGTAACTACAACTACACATCACGTGACATGATTACTAATATACAATAATAAATTACTCCTCCTCCTCCTCTTCCTCATCACTGTCCAGCTCCGCCTCCAGAACTGCATTTTTCACTCCCACATCCACCAAATCTCCGAGCAAACCCTTCCATCGTTTCTCCAGGTACTGCAGCGTATCTGCCACGTCATTCTGTTTCCTCTTTCGGCCGATATTCACCGTTTCCAAGCTCTGTTTAGCCGCCAGTAGCCGTTTATCCACCTGCTTTAATTCCCGATCCAGCTCATCATTACCCACAAGCCACTGCACTCGTCCGTATTGGGCAAGCGCCGCAACCGCGTCTGCACGTGACAGTGTGTATTCCAAAGCGGTATATGCCGTTTTCAGCTCGATATTGCCGTCTGTGTCTTCGAAATTGGCGTATCGCGAAATATCGATCCCTTTGGGGCGTTTTCGGTCGCTGACATATGCTTCCATAGCCTCCGATAGCCGCGTTTTTTTGCTCGCCGGGATGGATGTGTTCAAAGGTCCTGTTTCCTCAGCGATCAGAGCCTCGGCAGCCTGTACTTGTTCTGTCGTGGGGGTTTCATCAATGTATGGTAAAGATGGGATTGTGGTCATTTTAGATGCGGGGAAAGTGTTGCCCCTGGTGATTGTGATCACGTGATTGGAAGAACTGTCGAAATTGAGCCTCTTTTGGGCAATCTGGAGCTGTTGTTGTGATGTTCAAGTGGTGATCAAGACGCTTGATTTTTTTATGCATGGTGGGATTAAGGTTATCTCAAGGGATATGGGGATGCAATGAAATAAGGTATGTATTAGGGAGGAGTAGGAGGTTATTGAGGGGCTTGGAAAGGAAGATGAGGACTTGGAGAGTAGGATTATGTGATTTATTTGTCTGCTATAGCAAAAACAAGTGCGCAGAGGGCAGCTTAGAGTTTCCCACATTTTCACCAGTATATGGATCATATCTCAATCAATAATAGAGCTATCAAGAAAATGAGTCCAGAATCTGAATCAGGGCAAAAATATCTATCGAACCATACTAAACACTTGTTGTTTAAATTCTTTCACTACCAACTCCAAGTGCACAGATTGGGTAGCATGATCAAAAAGGTTATTTGCCGTGGCTGTTTTTTGTAACACAATTAACGAGATTAATATACATCCTAGAGACAAGCTAGTAAGTGCAAAAGAACCGCATGCTTCAGAGCTATCTACCAATACAAATATATATTCCCCTACACTTTCCAACATGATTGTAACCTCCAGATAAACTTTTAACTGTCAAGAGCAATATCGTTATCTAAAGTTACTGTGGCGAATAGCACATTTTTGCCATGTCCATAAAAGTGCCATTAGAAGGCTTTTAAACCTCCAAAGAAATTCACTCAACCCTCACCTGACCCCCTCAAACCTCCTGTCAAAATCTCACGTTTGTAGCTCCAAATTTAAACTTTTGGTAATACGACGCCACCGAAAATCGAACCGCGGCCCCGGTTATTATCGCCACAATCTTGCCCTCCTCATCCTCATCAACAACATGTGGGGCTTTTTTGGCGGCGCGAAAAAACCGGATCCCAAGGACACCATCATCTCGCTGCGGCAGCAGATCATTGTGCTCAACAAGAAAAATGATAACCTGATGGTGCAGATGCAGGAGCAGGAAAACCTGGCTCGAAAGCACGTCACCACCAACAAAGCTCTTGCGAAAAACGCGCTCAAGAAGAAAAAGAACCTGGAAAAGCAGCAGGAGACCGTGCAGGGGTCTATTGACTCGCTGCAGACCTCCATCAACACTCTGGAGACTGCCAACCTGAACTTGGAGACCATGAAGGCCATGCAGGAGGGAGCCAAGGCCATGAAGCAGATCCACGGCAACATGAACATTGACAAGGTGGACAAGATCATGGACGAGACCCGAGACCAGGTGGCCTTGTCCGAGGAGGTGTCTGAGGCCATTTCTCGACCTTATGCCAATGCTTACGATGAAGACGAGCTGGAGGATGAGCTGGAGGCTCTTGAACAGGAGACTCTGGAGGGCGAGCTGACCAAGGCCGGTCACGTGAAGGAGGTGGGTAGTCACGTGACGCCTCATGATCTGCCCCAGGCTCCCAACCAGGTTCTGGAGGAGGAGGATGATGAGGAGGAGGAGTTGAGAAGGTTGCAGAGGGAGATGGCTCTCTAATCGAACAGACGAGCAAAGCGAGGATGTGAGATTAGAAGCCGGCGACCGTCGTAAGCAACCAGAGCTTGCAAACCAGAGCTTGCGATGGTTTGCTCTTCCGGTATGTTGGCACTGGTCTGGCGGAGGACTGGGTTTGCTACAAGTGAACCACTAGAGATACGATATTACGTAGCATAATGAGTTTTTATTTTACAGAGTACGAGCGGTACGAGCGGTACGAGCAATAGCGAGTGTGTCCGTACAGTGCTGTGTAGTGTGTTATTAGTACGATACTTGTAGTGTTCTGTAGATCCAGGGTATGCGTTAAGTAAAAGCAGTTTACAAGGCATAGCAGAGATAGTGTACCCACTTCAACAAATGATATATCAGAGTGTCAAGAAGTGTTGTGAGGTAAAGGTTCTTGGGTGTCGTTCTTAGTTGCTGTACTTTATGTGTTTAATTACTTCAACCAGTTTCCAAGAAATGCAAATCATCCATTTGGCCTATTAGGTAGTTTGTTCTCAGTAAAGATAACCTCAAATCTGAATTCTTGTTCAACATGTAATTGATATGGCTTCCAACAAGCAAACATGTTGTATGTATAAATGCAGAGAAAGCTGTATACATTCCTTCTGTACATCCAGAGCTGCAATGAATGATACAGTGCAAAATGCTGTGAATATGAACATTCCTTCAACTATGAACCAAGGTGTTTAGGCATTCACCTCCATATAGCTTATATCGTTTTAAGGTGGGGGGTTCTGTTGTTGTTGTTTTGCCTCTGTCTTGTAATTACACCTACCGGTACCTCACAATCTCAGCTACCACTGCTACCATTGCACCCACCTCGCATTATCTTCTCTACCCTGCACAATCATGAACCCAAACTCTAGCTCACCACACGATCAAATTGTGAGTATCTACAGGAACTGAAGACACAGACTCCAAACTAACACAGAATGACCAAAGCATTTCCTACAACTCTACACTGGGTACCACTCTGGGTTATGAGTCATCTGTTCCAGAGGATACACAGGACACAATTCATGGGTCTTTAGACAACAACTCTTCCACTGATATTTCTGTCACCAAATCAGCTACCGAACAGCTCGACCACACTGAAACCACATCTACCACTGCAACAAGACCTATGTCAGCTCTTTATGACCTTGACAACATTGAGGTTACGGTGATCATCCCAGGAAGAAGAGTTGAGCTCATCATGGCTCAAGAAGAATTTCCAAACGTTGCTCTAGGGGGCGACCCTGACTCACGCGACAACACAGTCATGCTCTTTGACAAGACTAAAGACGAGTCCTCTATCGGCGAAAACCCACTGGGTATGACGTTGGTGTTCCCCTACATGTCGGTAATGGGCATTGCTGATGAATCTGCCAATGCTGATGAATCTGCCAATATCTCTTTTGTGCCCACGATTTATAGCACACCTGCTTCTCGAATCCACCAAAACAGAATCGCAAACAGCATTCTGGAATCTCCTGAGCCCACGTTCAGGTCATTGCTAGCGAAGCGGTCTTCCAGTACATCTTCCGGTAGCCCTATCAGGAAGCGTCACAAGCCAAACTCTCTTGAAGATTCCTCGCCGATTTCTTCTAGTGCATCATTCAGTGCTGTCGAATATATCGAGTCCAAGTTTGAGACAGATTCGCGCAACGTCTGGGCTTTTAAAGGCAAGAGCTACTATCCTGCCAAGGTCACCAGCCTTGAGGGTAAGCAGCACTTTACCTTTGCTGATATCCAAAGAGGAGAGACTACAATGCCGTTTGTAAGTATCAGCGACTTGAAACCGCTGATTCTGCCTGTTGGAACGAAGGTGAGGGTGTCCAGAGAAAAGGCAGTTATTGTTGCTGGACTGTCCCGAACTACCTGTCCCGATACAGTGGCTACCGTCGATGGGTATGTTTCGTTCATGGTGCGGTTAGAGACAAGAATGAAGGACATGGAGGTCCCTTTATCTGCCATTCATCTCACTTGTGCACAGCACGATGCCTTGGGCCTTCCGAACGATCTTTTGGAAGTTTCTTTTGTACCTTGGCCATCTTCTGAGTCCCCTGCTCCAGTTTCTTTACCCACTCCAGAAGACTCCCCTCTGCCGATCAAACATCGACCAAAGAACATACCACGTCAAACGGTCTTGCCAGTGTGCTATGCTGATGTATCTGATGAAAGCGAAGAGGATGCCACTAAAATCCCCACCATGGGGAACAGCATATTCAAAGACTGAATTTTTCTGATCTCTATGATTGGGGATCCTTCTGAAGAGCGAGAGCGGCTCACAGAGCTCATTACTGCTGAGGGTGGTACTGTTTACAAAGAATGCTCGTCTTTGTTCCATCAGGTGGGGGGGAGATTTTCTATTGACTCCAAGGCCCAGCAGAAGATCTTTGCGTGCGTCATCTCCAATAGACCCGCCAGAACACCCAAGAATCTGCTGGCTTTGTCTATGGGGTGGCCATGCTTGAAGTCTTCTTTTGTGGACGAGGTTGTTACAGGAAAGGCCCTTATTGAGGACTGGTGGCATTACTTGTTGCCTGCTAGCCCGGAAGGTCCTGTGCAAGATCTTGAAGGATTTTCCAGCCATTGGAGGAAGGTTATGGCTCAAGGAAAGAGCCCTTCACCCGTGTTTCTTAACAGGCACAACATTTCCACCCTCTTCAACAGTCGAAGTACTGTTCTGTCGGACACACTTGCAACGTTTGCTATTACTGGAGAGGAGTCAGAAGGCAGAGACCTCCAAGCCCTTGTGCATTGCCAGAACCCAGGCTATATCAAGACTTTCTGTACTCAAGAAGACCTGGAGGAGGGGATGCGTGGTTTTCACATAAATGAGACCGATTTAGGGGAGTCAGTTCACGGCAAGACTATCTTGGTTTTGGATCTTCAAGCAAACATTGTCAGCGACACCCTAACTTCGGCTTTACAGAGTCTCCGTCAACGTTTCCCTTTTGTCAACGTGGTTCTTCAGAACAGAGACTGGTATATACAGTCTATCCTTTCGGGTACTCTGAGACAGGGACTTCACTGATTTAAACAATACTAATCTCGATCGCTTTAGTTTTTATTTGTAGCTACTTTAACTCGCCTTCCTCCCTCAGCTCTGGCTCATACAGCAGTTTCTTGATCTTCTCAGTGTCGTCTCTGCTCAGATCCTCCAGTGAGTCATAATGGTACTCTGTAGCGTTGGCAAGATTGTACCAGCCCACAGCATAGTGTTCTGTCTGCTGCTCCAAACAGTTCTCTAGCTTGTCTTGGGTGGCTTGTTCTTCGTCTTCAGTTTCGTCAGGGTCGTTGTATACAAACAGAATAAAACCCCCGCTCTCGTAGACTCGCACGTCCGGTTTTACAGATCTGATGCAGTTTAGGAAGGACTCGTACTTTGAGTCGTTCATGGAGAGACAAGTGAAGATACTGGTCATGGTTACATTGAGCTTATCGAAAGATCGCCATGACGTCATGTCTTAAAATTTCATCTGATAAGAACCGTGATGATGAACATGGTGTAGGAGATATATACAGCTTAGCTTTATGTCGTTTATTTTTCAGGGCAGACACTTTGTATTAGTCTTGGCACTCATCTCACATGCATATGGCACAGCCGTAGAGATCATTATTGACAAGCCATTACGTAATCAATCAAACAAAGAACAAAGAAAGAATACTCCCAACGCTCTGCACAAACTCAAGCTTCACCCAAGACTCCAAACCAACATACCCCCACACCACAATGTATACAAAAACAAGAGTATCTCAAAAGCCGAAAACAAAACAGCGCTTCAGCACTTCAGAGAAGCAAAAAAAAACTGGACGACACCGGAATCGAACCGGGGACCTCGCGCATGCTAAGCGCATGTGATAACCAACTACACCAGACGCCCACGTTGGAGTCCGGGTGGGTAACCTATAGTAGCGCGGAGGGTTGGAAGTGTTTTCGGTGAATTTTTACGTCTAAATGGGAAAATATTAGTATCATCAGATACCTACGGGATCAAGAAGTCTCGCTATATACTTAGATGTCTTGTGGGGTGTATATTCAAAAAGTTATGATCAGAAGGAGAAGTGGAGGACCGTGCAGACTGTTTGGATCATAGAAGTCGTAATTGGAGTCTGAGAGATACAAGAGCTATACACATGGAATTAGATTGATTGGTGAATCTAGGAAATCAACTCCATAAGATGTCTAGATTCTTGTATCTGAATAATATTGTTCTCTGTGTTGCGTCAATGTAGAACCAGGAGTACTTATGCCAGTTGAACACCTTACCGATCCCCCAATTAAGATATATAGTGATAAAAACTCATCCAAAAGCCCTTACTCCACTTTTCAATACCTCCAGAACTATTCTACTAAACTACACGGTTTTTTCCTACATTGTTACCCCTATCTTTGATAAAACTCTGGCAAAACTCACCTAAAATAGTATCAAACAGCTCCCCTGCTCTCTACCATTTTCCCCATTCCAATCCCATTCTTATAGCGTTGATATTTGGAGAGATACGAGCTGATTACATAACCCCCCAAATTAAGCTATTCTCGTATAAATTAGTCAAATTTCGTATTCAATTGACGTGCGACAGACGCTAAAACGACATACGGCTAATTTTAGGACGTTTTATTTTTTAGGACGTTTCGTTACACCACCCAAAAACTATTTCCCAACAGATGCAGGTAAAATTAAGGAGCAAGTGGCTGAAAACGACGTGAAAGTGGCTCAAAAAGGGAGTCCAAGGTACACAAACACAGCTAAAGCAAAATAAGACACCTACACCACCCAAACACCGTCAATTCATCTCCTGATAGTATTAGTTCTTAAGCCACCCCACAGCGGCTATTGAACAAGGTTTGTGTGGGGTTCGAGGGTGCATAAGACTTTATTTATTTGCACACCACTCTTGTCTTGACACACACACAGCAATTGTATCAACACAGAAACACAACATGGAACTCTACAGCTACATTGGCAACTCGCGATCCTACGCCATCTTCACCATTCTCGACAAGGCAGATGTCCCCTACACCCTCAAGGAGTCGCTCAAGGGAGGCGTGTTTCCTGAAGACATGGACGCTCGTTTTCCTCTGAGAAAAATCCCTGATCTCGTTGATGGCGAGTTTCACGTGCGAGAAACCATGGCTGTGACCACGTACCTCGGTGACAAGTACGCCGACAAGCTGGGTGCTTTTGTGCCCCTTACCACTATGGAGAAGACCAAGGCTCTCGAGTGGATGTCGTTTGCAAACACAGAACATATCCCTACATGCTCTCTGTCAGGTCTGATGGTCATGGGACAGCGGGAGTTTGTGCCTCAGGTGTTCCACAAGAACATGGGATTGGCTAACCGAAATGTCGATGTCGTTTTCGAGCCCTTCCTCAAGAACAACACTTATCTCATTGGCGAGCGATTGACCTACGTCGATGTCTTTGTGGCCGGTGCTACTCTCCGAGGATTCACTGTTCTTTGGGACGCAAAGTGGCAGAAGGCCCATCCTCACTTTACCCGGTGGTTCAAGACCGTCGTGTCTCAGCCCGAGTTTGTCAAGCTCTTTGGTGAGACCGAGCTCTGCGAGGTTTTCAAGGCCCCCAAGTAGATTTAAAAGATTGCTGGAGATGAGGTGTATAGAATGGTAGTGTTGGTTTTTTTGTAGTGTCACTATTAAGTGACTTACGTGTAGTCTTGTAGAGATCCAAATGTCTCATGAGGCTCAAACCTTAACCCGTTTAAAGCCGCTAAATTTGACAATTAAAATGCTCCGTTTTTTTTGGGATTGAAAACTGCTGCTGATACCCCCAAACGTTAAAATCCCGAATAGGAAATGCGGGAAGGATTAAAGTTTTGATGTGGGGAAAATAAATAAAAAATTAAAAAAGACATGAAAAATCAAATAAAATTGATATCTGAAATGGAGTAATAAAATACTGCTTTAATACTTTATGGCTATACTGGAAGACTTTTCTAAAACTTTTTTACCTACTTATTGCTACAATTAACGTCTTTTATTTGTTGAAAATACGTTTAAAATTTAGTAGTTAATCCAAATGTAGGCAAGTAGTTCTAAAACGAGATAATATAATAAAGAACACTATAATAAGTGTACCCTGAAATGTATATACAATTATCTTTTCAACTAATGTTTTTAGGACAGATTTACTTTTCAATTCCTACACGCAACGAAATGTTATAAAACCTTAACTGATTGGGTAGACAGACCTAACCCGAAATGGCAACCGGGTAATAGGGGTGCTTACCACTCGGATTGTGGTGAAAAAAGTCACTGAAAACGAACCGAACGATTTAATTGCCCGATTTATCAGCTTTAAATGGGTTAGAGTTTATTAGAATGAAGTAAAGTCTCAACTGAAATTGTTGGGGTTTAGTGAGATTAAACAGGTCACAGGAAATGACAACTAAGAGAAGAGTGCTGGTAAGACGTTGTAAAGTAGAGGATGTATGACTTACAGGACTTCATACTCGTAGATTTACCAGTGTATTCTTCAACACCCCTATGTTGAGTGATAATTAGCTGGGATAATGGGTATGGTCTTTTAAACATCTCAGAGAGAAACCAAAGGTATAGTTCGAATGAGAATGACGAGGAGAGTCTGCTGGTTGTATCAGTTTTATGATAGCACTTCTGTAGCCTTCAGGGTTGAGGTACAGAACACAAGTAGACAGTAGCTCTTAGTCAGTCAAAAGACGCCTAAGATACTGGCGAGCAGTCAATGTCAGAATTCCTCGCTATACTGAGCTCTTGTATAGTGGTCTACTCTCACCTACAACTACTTGGTCTTTATCAAACCATCTATTCCACTATGTATCCTTCCTATGCGGACATGCACATCCTACCATTCTCGTTTTTTCCATGTCTGTCTGTGTGTTGGGTGTATTCTGGTGTTGACACTGACCTAATTAAAGTGGAGTCATTGTCAACGATGTTCTTCCAGACCCAACAGCTGTTAATAACTCGTAAACAATGATAACCGTACTGTAGTTACCACCGAAGCCGCTCGCAAAGCCTCAAGTGCTGAAAGTACTCGCTACGCTCGTCTTTCAGCTCGCCTCGCTCGTCTTTCAGCTGCTTACGAAATCAACACCCACAACATGAAAAACGCAATCACCACTCCAAACACCTTCACCATGAGCCACCGATTCGACGAGATCCGGGCATAATACTTCATCAGCTCTCGCTGCGCTCCACTCACGTTCAGCGAGATATCGTCCGTGTTCTGGTCGATTCTCGCCACCGTCTCTCTCTGCTCTGCAACCATGGTGGCTAGCTGCGAGAACATGCCTCCGAGTTCCTGGATCGTGCTCTCGATCGCCTCCACCGCCGTCGACCGCTGCTGCACGTACATATCCTGCTGGTCGAGTAACAGGGTATCCTGCTGGGGCAGCGTCAGCAAGTCGGAAGTCTCTGGATCCTGCTGCATCTGCTCCTGAAGCTCGTAGGGGTTCGACGACGCCGTTCCAGACCCGTACAGCGGACTGCTGGCGGGCTGTGTGGATGCTGACGTGGCCGAAATGAACTGCTCGTGTCTGCTCTTCGAAGCCTGAATGTTACGGGTTCGTTCCTCCAACACGTCAGCGAAACCAGCAGTCACAGTCGACAGCTTCTCCTGCAGCAACACCACCACGTTCTTGGAGTGCTCCAGCGTCTGCTTCTGGGACGTGTTGGTCTTGGCCCGCTGCTGCAGCTGAGTCAGCTGCTCGTTGACACGCGACACCTTCTGCTTGATCACGTGCGTCAGCTCGTTGATCTCCACCGGCCGGTCGTCAAACAGCGTCTTCCGCTGCGCCAGCTGTGCCAGTCGCTGCAGCATCTGGGTCGTGTCTGCGATTTCGGCGGCGATTTTCGACGCGTCCTGGGCAAACTGCGATTTCGCCGATCGGCTTTGTGCCACAGGCACAGCGTGCTGCCGGAGCCGTGCCTGGGCTGCAACGGCGCTCTTGAACTCCTGAGTCCGGTTCTGAACTGATAGCATGTGTGTGAAGTGTAGTGTGAGTGGTAGTGGGAGATGTGTGATGTGGTGATGTGTCAAAGTTTGTTTGGGACACAGACACGGGGTTGCCGGGAAGTCGCTCGATATGAATGATAGAGAAATGAGAATAGCACGGTTGTGACGGGGCAAGTCAGACAGTTCGAATGGTGGTATTAGTGTTTCTGTAGCATGTGCGTGGCGACCAGCTCGTGCTGCCCAACAAAACTGGTAAGCCTGTCCTAAATGGGATGTGATGTGATGGGCTTAATTTGGAGGTGGGACAAAATGTAATGTGAGAAAGTGAGAGCTCAGACCAGGGGTAATGTGAGTGATATTTCTTCTGTGCGTGATTATATTGCTTTTGTGCACCGTATAAATACATATATATATATATATATATATATATCCATCTCAACATGTCTCAGTCTCGAGATAATTATAGAACAGGGGTTTGGTGAATATGAAAGTATGAAGTATGGGGCTAAGACAAGCGTAACGGTTGAAACAGTGCTAAGCTATGGGAAATTTAATTTGTGCCTTCATAATGGTACCATACGTATGCTATGCTGTTCATTTCGGGATAGGGGTGTAAAGTACAAGTATGCCACTGTAGAAGCGGACTTGCAAATCAAGTGACAAAAATGAAACGTTAATTTGAGAATCTGAATATAGTGGTAGTTGGGGGAGCTGACGATGATGTGGATGTTTTGAGAGTGTAATGGGTTTACTAGGGGCGCGTTTTCAAACAAATACGGAGATATAAATGATCTGGGGTTTCGTAAGGGTGAACTGAATCACTACTCTGAGGTCTACTTAAGGTTGTTAGTTAGAATTTAGTTAGTTGTAAATAAACAGACTTTGTATCTTAAAGAAACTTGATACCATGAATTTGTAGCTGTTACACTCAATGCAAAACACTGCATCTGAGCCTTCTGTCCATGTTGTCCAACCCTAACCCCAAAATTATCGCGTTACGGCATGTACCTATTTCTCGGCTTCGCCACCTGCGCCACGAAAATACGAGACAAAGGTTTCTGGTGGGTGGCGTGTTGCCTGGTTGTCATTGACCGCAATTGGAGTTAATTTCAACGTTCGTCGTGTGTGCATGAATGCAAAGTGGGGCAATGGGATGCAGCAGTGCAGTGGGTATAATGTGTGTATCTACTGAAGCAGTAGGATCATGGGTGACAAACTAGACATTGTAGAAGGGAGTATGAGTTTCAAAAAGACGTAATTCGTGCTGGAGAGTCGATTGCAAGTTTCAGAATTCATATCGGATATGAATTGAGGGAGATACTACTGAATACTGGGCATGGTAATAAGAGAACCTCCGAAAGAAGGACAATTACAAAGCAATGAAGTTTTTAAATTACGTTCCTTTGAGATTATCTGAAACATATATCGTTAATCAGCCTTGTTTTAATTTATTTCATGTTTTCGCTGATATTTCATTTTCGTATCATTTTTCGGTGCATCTGCAGTCTTATCTTCTGTAAGGTACAGCCGAGGTTCATTCATGCTGGGATATGAAGGACTCATAGAGACATAAAAACAACTATACAACACGCAAAAACAGCTTTATTGTGCACAAAACAGTCCATTTCTACGTTCCAAAACACCTTTTTACTCTTTCAGCTTGCACAAAACAACTTGTCGATCACTTGAAAACCGTCTTTGAAAACCGGGGTACCCTAACCTTGAAGTTATAGCAATCTCAGACAGCAGTCATTATTTTGTGAGAAATTACGTCAGTTCTTCGGAAAGTGTCTCACATTTAAAAACCGTTTTCTCTTGTTTACACATATTTTTGTACTAATTTGCCGTTTTGCCGTGAAGCCGTTTTTTCACTACCACTGGACATACAATCACGTTTTGAGCAGCTAACCTAGATTTTTAGTCGTGGTCAGTTGCACAGACCTTATCGTCGTTGTGGGAAGCGTCTGAGAGGCAGTATTCGGCCTGGTTCTTACTTTGGGGTGGTCCTAATTGGCTGGGGTTGCGCCTGCACAGACAAAGAAAAACCTAGTTTGGCGTAGGTGTGTATAAATCCCACGCGCTCTCCACACCTCTGTGTTCACCCTAAAAGTACACCATGAGCGAACAGTACACTCTTGACGTGAGTATGAGCGGAAACAGCCAGGAAAAAGTGATTTGTGGGAGGTGAATGTGGTGTGGACGTGGTGAGCAAGTTTGGAGAGCTTTGGACGAGTTTTGGTGAAGCTGGGGAAGTACGAACAGGTCAGGGAGTACAGACAGACACAACCGAGCACAGCACAGAAGAGATAGTGAGCAAGCGACTTTGGTGTGGTGATTACCGGATCCAGTCGGGTGCACCGACTTCAAGAGCAAGTTTGTCAGGTTATCGCAATCGGATGATCTGGGCTACAATACTACGATCTGTCTGTGGTTGTGTCTATGCTGCGATCTGTGCTGGGCTAGATCCGCGTCTGTATTCCAGACTGCCGGTCTAGACTCAGCCTGCTTACTCATACCTTGCCACCTCTCTTTCTCGGCGATCAGCGTCTTCAGCTTGCTCCGTTTCTTTCCGCAACCCATTGCCTTCATAATGTGACATGTGGAACAGACGGATTAGGTTCGGCTGCATGTGCCGAGGTAGGAGTAGTGAGTGGTTAGTGTGGGGAGGCGTGTGGGGTGGGAGACACAGCGGATCACACAGAGATCCGTTGCGATTGCGATTGTGTCTGTAGTGGTGCCGGTGCTGCTTCGCATCACCACTACTTGATTCTGGTTGGTGCTCGCCTCCTGTGAAAATCACATTCCCCACAGAATTAACCTTAACCCCCAAAGCCGATAAACTCTATTCGGCCCCTAGGTGGTGTGACACCTGGGGTAGTGCTAAGGGTAAGTGGAGGGGTGAGGGCATTGATTGAGGTGAATCTGATGCGATTGACATTGAATCACCAATCACCACCACCCTACCGCCACCGCCACCGCCACATGGCACTTGCCACCCACCTCCACACCGCCACGTCACCCCACATTATTCCCACAGAACCTTCCCTCGGTACATGCTAAAGCCTATCTTTGTGCACCGACTATATATACTCTACTAACGTCAGCAAGTTGCGGAGCACAACTCTCCCGAATCTCTTTGGATCATCATCGACGGTAACGTTTTCGACCTTACCGAGTTTCAGAAAGATCACCCCGGCGGAAAAAAGATTCTCAAGCGAGTCGCAGGAAAAGACGCTACCAAGTTTTTCCACAAATACCACGACGCCCCCAAGATTATGCGAAAGGTTGGACACAAGTTCAAGATCGGAACCCTTAAAGACGCTGAAGCTAACCCCACTCGAGCTATGATTGCCCCTAACAACACCGCCGCCCTGGAGCCCTACGGAGACCTGGTCCCCTACGCCGACCCCAACTGGTACCACGGCTACCACAACCCCTACTACAAGGAGTCTCACGCCAAGCTGCGAGACGAGGTCAGACAGTGGGTCGAGGAGAAGATTGAGCCCTTCGTCGAGGAGTGGGACGAGGAGAAGGAGGTCCCCAAGGAGATCTTCCAGGAGATGGGCAAGCGAGGATACCTTGCTGGCTCTCTCGGAACTCCCTACAAGGAGCTCGCCAAGTACACCTCTGTCAAGCCCGCTTGCGTGCCCGTTGAGGAGTACGACATGTTTCACGAGCTCATCATCACCGACGAGATCATGCGAGCCGGATCCGGAGGTCTCACCTGGAACCTGCTCGGAGGCTACTGCATTGGTCTCCCCCCCGTGATCAAGTTCGCCCAGGAGCCCCTCAAGCAGCGAATCCTCCCCGGCCTGCTCGACGGTTCCAAGCGAATCTGTCTGTGTATCACCGAGCCCGATGCCGGTTCCGATGTCGCCAACATCACCACCACCGCCGAGCTCACCCCCGACGGAAAGCACTACATTGTCAACGGTATCAAGAAGTGGATCACCAACGGTATCTGGGCCGACTACTTCACCGTTGCCGTCCGAACCGGCGGCCCCGGCTCCGGCATGAACGGTATCTCCGTTCTGCTCCTCGAGCGAGGCATGGAGGGTCTTGAGACCCGACGAATGAACACTCAGGGTATGCTTTCTTCCGGATCTACCTGGGTCACCATGGAGGACGTCAAGGTCCCCGTTGAGAACCTGCTCGGCAAGGAGAACAAGGGTTTCAAGGTCATCATGACCAACTTCAACCACGAGCGAGTTGGAATCATCATCCAGGCCAACCGAGCTTCTCGAGTCTGTTACGAGGAGGCCTGCAAGTACGCCCACAAGCGAAAGACCTTCGGCAAGCCCCTGATCGAGCACCCTGTTATCCGAGCCAAGCTCGCTAACATGGCCATCCGAATCGAGTCCACCCACGCCTGGCTCGAGAACCTGGTCTTCCAGTGCCAGATGTTCGACGAGCAGGAGGCCATGCTCCGACTTGGAGGTGCCATTGCCGGCTGCAAGGCCCAGGCCACCCAGACCCTCGAGCTGTGTGCCCGAGAGGCTTCTCAGATCTTTGGCGGTCTGTCCTACACCCGAGGCGGTCTCGGAGGAAAGGTCGAGCGACTTTACCGAGAGGTCCGAGCCTACGCCATCCCCGGTGGATCCGAGGAGATCATGCTGGACCTGGCCATGCGACAGGCCCTCAAGGTGCACAAGGCTGTCGGAGCTAAGCTTTAAGCAAGCCGAGTGTAATGCAAAGCTGTAACAAGCGTATATAGTGAATATTGACAATAACCTGATTGTGAGTAGAAGTGTATCAAGGCCAACAGAAACAAAACAAAACTGGACCTCAGAACGAGGACCGTTACTCTCAATGAGTACTGGTAATCAGGACATCAGCGTGCTACTGTAGAAGGCAGAGCAAAAATCGTAGAATTCACGTTTCATTACACAGCTCCACACTTGTAGATACACTCAATCATCGCGCCATAAAACCACTGTTGATACTACAATGACACTCCAGCCCTGTGCTTGTAACTCTGTTCTCCTTCTAGATTATTCCACACAGCTGAGACTGTTAATCAAGGCTTCACACCCGCCTCATCCCAACTCTGCCGAACTCAATTACACTTCCAGATTGTTCCACATGATCAGATCAGGTCTTGAAGTGGTTATCCAAAATCCATCACTATAGCAAGGTCACCTCCAAATAAATGCTCAGACAGGCAATCAGTATCCGACAAAATAGATATATCCATAATTACATATATATAAACGGTCTGCTCTCAGCTCTGCTGCACCACTGTTCGTTCGTCTCTAGCCTGTATATAACTCCCAACCTCCCAACTTTCACATCACCACCCACACCACTCACTACAATGACCAACCCCCGAGTATTCTTCTCCGTCTCCATCGGAGGCAAGCATATTGGCAAGATCTACTTTGAGCTGTTCGCCGACAAGGTCCCCAAGACCGCCGAGAACTTCCGAGCTCTGTGCACCGGTGAGAAGGGATCCACTTCTGCGGGCATCCCTCTGTACTTCAAGGGCTCCTCTTTCCACCGAGTCATTAAGGACTTTATGGTGCAGGGAGGTGACTTCACTGCAGGCAACGGTACCGGAGGCGAATCTATTTACGGCGAGAAGTTCCCCGATGAGGCCTTCCCTTATGCCCACGATCAGCCCTTTTTGCTGTCCATGGCCAACGCAGGCCCCAACACCAACGGCTCGCAGTTCTTCATCACCACCACAGAAACCCCCCATCTTGACAACAAGCACGTGGTGTTCGGCAAGCTTCTTTCCGGAAAGGGAATCGTGCGTCAGATTGAGCGTACAGAGACTGGTGAGCAGGACCGACCCAAGCAGACCGTGACCATTGACGACTGTGGTGAGGTGCCTGCGGACTTTGAGGTGCCTGCTGGAAATGTGGACGATGGCACTGGAGACGACTATGAGGACTTCCTTAAGGACAACGACAATGTGGACGTCAACGACCCTGCTTCCGTGCTGGGAGCCATTGAGAAGCTCAAGGCTATCGGAACCAAGCTGTTCAAGGAGGGCAACACTGAGGGCGCTTTGAAAAAGTACCTCAAGGCTACAACCTATCTCGAGGACTACCTGCCTGACGATCTGTCCGAGGAGAACATCGCAAAGGTGCATGCTCTGAGAATCTCCTGCTACCTCAATGTGGCTCTCATGGCTCTGAAGGTCAACCAGCCCAAGGTGGCCATCAAGGCTGCTACCCAGGCCCTGGATGATGAAACGGTGGGCAACAAGGAGAAGGCAAAGGCTCTGTTCAGACGAGGATCCGCTTACGCTGTGCTGAAAAACGAGACTGACGCTCTGAAGGACCTGAACTCAGCTCTGGAGCTCGAGCCCGCTGATGGTGCAGTCAAGGGAAAGATTGACGAGGTGAAGCAGGCTGCTCAGAGAAGACGGGATGCCGAGAAGAAGAAGTATGCCGGTTTTTTCGGAGGAAAATAAGCAAACAATGAGCGGTGGTAGTATAACTACTGTTTGATCTACCAAAAAGATATACATAGTAATGGATGATGATATTAGACACTGTAGGCTCTATAGACTTGAAGAGAAGGACGATGGTATTAGAGCTACAGGATATGGGCAATACTGTCTTATATCAACTAACGCACAGAGCTTAGCCAACTCAATTGGAGCATTTCACAGATCACATCTACCAGTACCTCCAGTCCAAATATCTAATGAATCAAGTGATTATATTAGCACTCTAGCAGCTTGTCCAGTGCTAGTAAAGTTTACAGGGTCAGGGTAAAATTGGGGTAAGTAAGGTAATAATTATTTAGTTATCATAATTACTTATCCACTGGGATGACGTCATCACACTTGGACAGTGGCAAATGTGGCTGTTAGTACAGCCACAACTGCTTCAACAATAAAGCTGCAGAAATCTAAGTAGACCAAAAGAACAAACCCTTAGTCCTTATTACTCCAGTCGCTTTAGTTTTTCCTCATCTCTTTCATTCATCCCCATCCCACAACTAATGACCAAACTTATGACATGTTGTACATACCTCGGCACATGTGCATGCATAATATTAATTCATCTGCTTCGGCTTTTGTTCGGAATCCCACTGAAGAATGAGTCACAAACGCCGCTTCAAAACCGTTGGAGGGTCCACTATAGCTACCAGAGTGATTAGTTTATGGTCTAATTTATGGCGTCTTTTTGGGCAAGTTTTTGATCCACTTTTTTCTGTAGAAATTGCAGGCACCAGTTGCCTGATGGGGATATATGACTTGTCATGTGACACAGAAGTATGTGACACAGACACAATTATATTACACTAAAAGAACCCTCCAAAAGAACATTGATAGTCATTAGTAGCAACGCAACGATTGCCCTGAATTTCCCCTCAACGACGTTATTCTGCGCCACAAAAGTATATTTCAAAATAGGGTTTATACCGTGGCGAGTGCACAACTAAAGGTTAGAAGATTAGGTGGTTATATAAATGCTAGAGTCATGATTGATATTGGAATCAAAAACTACGAGTCAGGAGAGTCAACATACACAGCAAACACCCACACAAGACTCTCAAAACACCTTCGTTTCTACACCTCTCCAGATCAAAAGTGGCTTGAAACGTTATTCTCAAACCTTAATAACAAACTCTAAACCCATAGACTACGGTCATGATTAACGATAACCCTTTCTCACTCATCAACATGACAGTATCAAACGAAATCAAACCGCTTGCCCAAGAGGCCAACCGAGTACAGGACACCAAAGACATCCTGGACAAGCTCGTCCCTAGAGTCATTGAGTACATTGACTCCGCTACCCAACCCGACGCCAAAGTCGGTCCTTCTGAAACTCCCCAGGAAATCAGAAGCCAGGTCGATTTGACCCTGCCTGAAAAAGGTGATGGTATCGACGGTCTCTTTGAGTCCGTGGAACACGTTTTGACCAAGTCTGTGAACACGTGGCACCCTGGTTTCCTTGATAAGCTGTATGCTTCGACTAATCCTGTTGGCTTGGCATCTGACATTATCCTGAGTATCCTCAACACAAACTCACATGTGTATACCGTGTCTCCTATTCTCACGCTTATTGAAAAGTCCGTGGCTAAACAGTATGCTGGTTTATTTGGTTTTAATGGCCCTAGAGCTGGTGGCTTGACTTTCCCTGGAGGATCTTATTCCAACATTACCTCAATGGCTATGGCTCGAGCTATCAAGTTTCCCGACACGAAAACCGAAGGAAACGGCGATTACAAGTTTGCCGTCTTTGCTTCTTCTCACTGCCATTACTCCGTCAAGAAGGCTGCTATCCTCTTGGGTATTGGACAGTCCCAAGTGTTTGCAGTTGATGTCGATACTGAGGGTAGAATGATTGCTCAGGATTTGGACAAGAAGATTCAGGAAGCAAAGGCCAAGGGTTATACCCCTCTCTATATCAACGCCACTGCAGGAACTACTGTTTTTGGCTCCTATGACCCCTTCCATGAGGTTGCTGAACTAGCTGCTAAGAACAACCTCTGGTTCCATGTGGACGGATCCTGGGGAGGTAACGTGTGTTTCTCAGACAAGTACAGACACAAGCTGGATGGTGCTGAAAAGGCTGACTCGATTACTGTGAACCCTCACAAGATGCTGGGTGTTCCCACCACCTGTTCTTTCTTGTTGGTTCCCGACGAAAATGCTTTCAAAACAGCCAATGCTCTGCAGGCTCCTTACCTGTTCCACGGCTCAAACGATGAAGAAAACTTTGATCTAGCTGACGGAACTCTAGGCTGTGGACGACGCCCTGATGCTCTCAAGCTGTACCTCGGATGGCAGTGGTTTGGAACTGAAGGGTACGGCAAGAGAGTTGATCATGCTTTTGATCTGACTCGGTATCTTGCCGAGCAGGTCAAGGAGAGACCAGGATTCGAACTCGTGTCACAGTTTCCTCCTCCTTGTCTTCAGACATGCTTCTATTATGCCCCTGGTCAAACTCTCAGCGCTGACCCTGCTCAGAACTCAGACGCTACCCGGTTTATGGCCAAGAAGCTGTACGATTCAGGCAAGTTCCTGGTCGATTATGCTCCTGAACAGGGAGATGGAGGAAGAGGAGAGTTCTTTAGAGTGGTGATCAATGCTCCCACAGTGTCTTCCAAGACGGTTGATGGGTTGCTCGACGAGGTGGAGAGACTGGGCAAGGAGTACACCAAGAAATAAGTGTGCTAGTTTGCGCTACTGAGAGATAGAGAAATAGAGTAAGAGATATATTTTGAGTACAGCATTAGTACCGGTATGGACGTAGAAGAGGTGGTTGAACAGTTTTGAAGAGCGTAGAGGAGTTGGAGGAAGTTTTGTGCTGGTTTCTGAGAGTTGACGAAATGGAAATCAACGAAAGTTGATGGGATTTCATGGATATAACAGGTATATGCGTAGATATTCCTTTAATATGTGTATTAGATCTGGCTACACTTATGAAAAGATCTATAACCGTGTAGGATAACGTAGAAGCGAGTTATAATTTATTTTAATTGTTTCGTATTTTTTGGAATTTATTTAGAAAAATCAGAAAAATCAATTTAAATAAAATTAATTCGGATCGACAAAAATGAAAAAGATTAGACATTTATGGTCTGATTAGACTCTCATAAAACAGTTTTTTTGTTGATTCAGTTCATATCTAATGAGTATGGCTCTTTCCAAGATGATTTTCTCGTTTACTAAACCTCAAATATCTTATTCTACAGGAGTCCTATATGTAAGCCATTTATACAGGTTTGCTATCCTTGTCTCCCTCTACAATTTAATCTGTTTTATTTTGTTCAGAAATCTCCCTCGGTTCCTTCAACCCCAATAATGAATTAAGTTATTTCACGTCTCGGAGTTGGAGGTATTTTGTCCATTGAGATGCTGTATCAAATGGAAGAGTGCTCTCGTATCAAGATTAAACATTAACTAAGCTATTACTGACTTCCTAGGCTGTTTAAATCGATATTAGAAGTCCACTTGGACAACTAGTTTCTGTCCTTCAAGAGCCCAGCACAAAAGAATCATAATAGGTGTAGGTCACAGCTGGAAATCAAGTGAATTCTAAGGACACGAGTTGATTCTGAGTTATCAATGAAAGTAGAACTCAGTATGTCCTCATAGAGCCTGTACATCTGTGTTTGTCAACCAACGACTTGTGATACTCTTCAAACCATCGCCAAATAACCAGGAGGAATTCTAAAGGTTTGGGACTAATACTTGTTGATTATTCCACCAAAGGGTTTAAACTTGTGATTGCGGGTGTCTTGTAGTATCCATTTAAAGGGATATATGCTGGCTTTAGTCCAAGAGTGATACCATAGTTTACAGCACTTGTATTCATGTAGAAGATGACAGAATACAAGTAAATTAGTACCATCTGGACCGTCTGAGGCGTATGAATCCGATGAGAGACTCTATAGTCCGGTAGTATGCATATTCGACGAGATATACTGAAAACAGATTCAAACGACGACAGCAACAGCAATATGAACGAAATCAGAGTGCGACCGCCATATTCGGCATCACACGACCTCAGCGAACACACCCATACCAATATCTCAACATGTCCAAAATTTCTAGTTTAGGACCCCCGAAACCTAAAAAAAATCGTGCAGAAACGCAAATAAACGCAAAATAAATGGCACCATCGTGTTCGTCGGGAAACGGAGATCACTTCTATACCAATTTCTTTATGTTTCATTTAACAAATCTTTAACCCCTTCCAACATACCCAGGAAGAATGGTGGAGGTTTCCGCTTTTAAGGTATTGTTTATTTAAGCTATGGGAACATCGGTGAATTTTTTGGTTAAGATTGGTTGTATTTCAAGTAATATCAAAAGTAGTTTGTGGCTTAAATACAGCCAATCTTAACCAAAAAAATACCCAATGCTCCCATAGCCTAAATAAACAATACCTTAAAAGCCCAAATCTCTGCCAGTCTTTCTGGGTATGTTGGAAGGGGTTGAAAATTTCCAAAAATTGAAACATAAAGTAATTGATATGGGGGTGATCTCCGTTTCCCCACGAACTCTATGGTACCATTTATTTTGTGTTTACTTGCGTTTCTGCACGATTTTTTTTAGGTTTCGAGGAACCCGAACTAGGAATTTTGGGGAGTGTTGAGATATTGGTATGGGCGTGTTCGCTGAGGTCGTGTGATGTCGAACATGGCGGTCGCTAAGTGTTTTAGTTGATATTGCTGTTGTTGTCGTCACTTGAACTTGTTTTCTGGATATCTCGTTGGATATGCGTAATAGGAGTTTGTAGAGTTGTTCATCAGAATCACCTGACTCAGACGGTTCCGATGGTACTAAAAATCCACTATTTGGATAGCATATTTATATACAAACAGTGTCATACGCTCCCAGTTCTGTCCTGCACCAAACCCAATATATCTCACGCTATATGGATACTACAAAAAATCAACATCGACCATTTTACTCCCTGTGTTCCCCTCTATAATATCTTTAGTTGGATTTGGCTCCGAAAAATACCCCTCACCTTCTTCATCCCCAATTTCATCAAATGCACAGTCTCATACTCCTTCACAGCTCTACGTGCTCCGTATCCACTCCCGGGCTCTATTATCTGGAGGCTGTCACCGAACCACTTGTAGGTACAATCAGGTTGTACTTTCTGTGATACTTGATGCATCTATCGTGTTCAACTTGAGGTGACAGCTGAAATGCTGTTCTGAGGGGCTATGCCCTGCTTATATACGTAAACCCAGAAGTATTTAGAACATCAGTATGTTGTTTCTAGAGTCACAGGCATCGCTTAGATAGTCAACTATCAGAGCCAACCATGCGATCCAATAGTTGAATTTATCGCACTACGCTCGAGGCACATAGTATGTGCGCTACCTCAGTTTGGTCAGATATTTACACTATGTACAGATAAATCATTCATCGTCCTCCACTCAATCTCGCCAGCTCCTTTTGCTTCTCATCCTGGTGAGGAGCAGGACCCGACGTAATCAATTCCTCCTCGGCCTTGAACTGTCCCGTAGACATGGCCTCGTATCTGGCATCATACTGGCCCGTAGACAAAGGCGCGTTACCTCGGAAACGCTTCGTCATATCAACCATACCTCTTCTGCATGCCAAAAACGAGTTCATCAGAAGAACACACTCTTCCGGCATGTCCTTGACGAGCTCAGGTTTGGTGAGACAGTCTTTAGGGGTGTTTCGCTGCACCATGACGCAGGGAGAACGTTGCAGGCATATCGCAACGTTGGTTCTGATATCTTTGCAACTGGGTTAGCATGAGTTATAACGAGATAAGAACATATGACAAAGTCATGTGTAACCTGACTCACAGACTGCATGGCTGAGAGTGTAGTTTGGCAACCAGTAACCACCAAGGATAGTAACATGACCCATTTTTACAGGACAATAACCCAGTAAATACAGACATGCCACATGTCCCATAATGTTCATATGGCAATCACGTGAGTCCTATCACTGGCCTTAATCCAGACATGGTGGTAGTCCTAGTCAGTAACCTCAAGACCATAGTCATGACCTCAGAAGAACAACCATATGGCTAAGGCGAATGACAGTCACATCAGTGTAGCAGTCACATGGTCCACTGTAGTCACATAGCACATAGACACACTGTAGGGTGTTTCATTCACTGTCACGGCCCATCCATGGTAGCTGAGACTAGTTACAGAGCAAGTACTCAGCAACAACAATAACGTGACCCGTAACACCGGAACAGGTCACTGGATCCACAGTAACCAAAGTGATAGTCATACGACACAGACAGACGCTTCCTCATCCCCAGTCATCTCCTCGGCATAATCAGCTGAGACAGGTGGTACCATGCGACGGGACGAAGAGACATGACATGACTCATATGACACTGGCACAAACAGGACACACTCCACTATCCACTCATCAACAGCGACTTAGCCACTGTTGTACTCTTCCCGTACTCACCTCGATCCCATTTTCGTATCTTTGTATGGTGTGGTGTTAATGCAAAGGCAAATTATCGTGAGTAAGTCAGCATGGCCCAACTAACCTTATTTGGTGTGTGAAATAGCGGAAGACAAGAGGAATACGAAAAAGAGACCACCTTATTCTTATATAATTTAAGCAGAACGCATCACATTTGCTATGAAACAAAACACTATAGTACTGTTTACAGAGGCCCCCCGAAACATCGCGACTTGCAGTTGTGCGCATAGCCTGCCCTCATACTAAACTCTATACTCTACACTTCCTCCACACATGTCGGTATCATTTCTGGCCGGAGAGCCCAATTCGTCCGAAAACGCCACCTCTCTGGTGTTTTGGAAGGGCCGCACCATCTTCGTGAGTACCAGAATGTCGCTTCTCTGCATTTCTAACACAGCCATACTGCTCAGGCAACAATCTGATTATCGTACAGTACCCATCTGTGCTGTTACAGACCATCTACCTGCCTTGCGATGGAGTAGCTGTGGTGGTCAATTCCGACACGGGTATCATAGCCTTATCCCTCGGCCACGTCATCTGGCTGCTCAAACCGACAGTTGAGTATGGACGAAAAACACAATGGACGAAATTCAAGCAAATCGACACAAACGCAATGTCACTCACATGGTGCTCTACGACTGAACTGTGTGCTGTGGACGAGACTATCTCTCTCTGGAACGTGTCTATTGAGGAGCCCATGTGGACTAGGAAGCTTCCTCAAAAATGCACGTTTGTGTCATCTACAGCCGAAGGGCAGTTTCTGGCCGTCTGCACCCCGCACCAAGATGATATCGTAGTGGTCTTCCGCCGCTTATCTTCATCCGACGTCTCTGCTGCTTTCGACTACGTTTTCGTCAAACACCCATCCAAGGTTAGAGGGCTGCATTGGCTACAAGATTCGTCTGTGGTCAAATCCGGACTAGCTCATTTGTACACACAAACAGAAGACGGGGTGGTGAGACGATGGCGGTCCTTGGATCCGCATGACTCCTTGAACTTTCAGGTGGACGCGATTGTGGACAAGGGAGGTATTATGGTGGATAGTGAAATTGTTCAGTCTTCTTTGAGTGAGAAAGAACACCCTGAAGCAATTGTGACTCTGGAAGATGGGGGAATCGACGTGTGGGCCTTTTCCAACGGAAGAGGAAGCCTGGATGTTACTTCTACAGTCGTGCATGCCTCTTCGGGAATTTTCCCTAAAGAGCGACCTGTAAAGCCAGGTTCTGTGATAGCTGTTAGGGGAATCCTGAACCACGAGAAAGCAGAAGCGGTGCTGTTGATCCATCTGCAGGGCAGAGTTGTGGCGTTCAGATGTGACGCTTTGACTCAGTATGGAACTGTGAAGCCTGACTTCCCCCTGAAACTTCAGCAGCTGTTCACCGGACACAACAAGAGTGTTCAGAGACTGATTCGATCAGCTAGAGGTCATCTGGTTGTGTCTCAGAGTCGGTTTACTGAAAATACGGCCTGGATTACACAGAAACTGGAGGATAGAACTACGCTCAGAAAACAGTCCATTATCGATACCTCCAGTGCCGTGCTGGGCGGTGTTTTATTAGGTTCCTCGGACCAGTTCTTTTTAGCGCTACAGAGCTCCCATTTGGAGTTGTTCTACTTGTTGGGAGATTCCAAGAAGGCTCAACTAGTAGCTACACTGCAGACATCAGATACCATGTCTTCAGTTGACTGTGTGCTTGAAATTGACAGAAAAGAGCAGTGTTCGTGTTTTCATGTCTTTGCGGTGGTCAATGGAGGTCAATCCAGGTGTTGGAAGATTAGTGGAGATAAACAGGCCTTCAATGATGCCCAAAAACAGGGTAAAGAAGAGTCTATCATGACAATTTCTTCGGTTACCTCTTCGAAACCATCATTCTTGGACCAGTTCTTTTTGTGTACACCTGTGTTCCCAGTAACCTGGTCAGCAGACCCCAAAAACCTCTCTTCTGATCAACTTTCAGCCATTTCCAGCACTGGAGAGTTCTCCACTTGGGTGTCTGAAACTGCAGACGACTCAGTAGAGTGGAGTTTACTCTCTAGTGTATCCACAAACGTCACAAACTCTCCTCTCATGTCTCAATCTTCACTGAACAAGGTAGCCATCGTCTCCGAAGATCGTTTGGAGCTGTCAATTTGGGACACCAGGCATGGTTTCCTAGAGCAGACTAAACATTTCGAGTCAAAGATCTGCGATCTAGACTGGGCTTGTACTCCTGATAACCAGTCTGTGCTTGCTATTGGATTCGGTACTCATGTACAACTCTGGGGACAGTTGAGATTCGATTACACAAACATTTCTCCTTGTTGGGGTTTGTTAAAACAGGTGGATATAGAGCCCTTCACTAATCACGTGATTGGAGACTCGATCTGGATGAACACTGGCGTTCTGGTAGTGGCTGCTGGTAACCAGCTCTTCATAGACGACAACTGTGTGCATGAAGAAGAGGCCGGTGTACGGGACTTTTCAGATATGTTGCACTCGTCACGTGCCTTTAAGATTCATCACCTGTTTGAGATTTGTTCTATTGTCAATGGTCCTCTTCCTGCTTACCATCCTCAGCTGTTGGTCCAGTGTATTCTTGCTGGTCAACTTGGGGTTGTTAGAGAAACGTTCTACAGACTTTATAAGGAGTTGCAGTATGCCAATCAGGAGCTTGTTCAGGATATGGATTCTACCTTAGGTATCACTCCTAATGAGTATTCCACAAACACTACTGGCAGTACGTTATCTCCTGAAGAGTATAGTGCTTTGACAGAGAAACTTCAGGAGGTATCCCTCCCGTTCATTACCCAGCACCAGCAAATCACGTTAGCCTCGTTGACTGAAGTCGTGGCTGACGTATCTGGATGGTCAGACCTCATGGCCATTCGTTTCTACCTCGGCTACAAGCTGTATAGAATGCACAGAAAGACGCAAAAACAGATGACGGTGCGAGATTTCTGTTGGGCCTTGAATTCTGAGTCTCAAGCACTACTTCTTGAACAGATTGGCGCTCCTAAACTTGTATGGAGTGATGCTCAAGCTGCCGGAGTTGGTTACTGGTTGGAGCATGGGAAACTAGTAGACCTGTTTGACACACTGGCCAAGAACCAGTTTATGGCTACAGAGAGACAGGATCCCAGTGAAGCTTCTTTGTTTTACTTGGCTTTGCGAAAGAAGCAAGTGCTTCAGGCACTCTGGAGAAGTGCATCTACTCATGCTGAACAGACAAAGATGGTGAAATTTCTGAAAAACGATTTTGCTGAACCCAGATGGAAGACAGCTGCATTGAAAAACGCCTTTGCTCTACTGTCTAAACACCGGTATGCTTATGCAGCTTCATTCTTTCTGTTAGGAGACTCTCTCAAAGACTGTGTCAATGTCATAACGAGACGGCTGAAAGATATCGGACTAGCCATTGCTGTCTGCCGTGTTTACGAAGGTGATAACGGACCTGTTCTTAATGATCTCATTCAAAACGAACTCCTATCTACAGCTCTTGACTCTGGCGACCAATGGATCATTTACTGGTGTCTGTGGAGTCAGGATAAACGAGGTGAAGCTGTAAGATCACTGGTGTCACATGACCAGAACAAGAAAGGAACGGCTCATGTGGTTTCAAACTCTCGGTCTTTTCTGTCCAATGATCCTGCACTTTTGATACTGTACCAGTTTTTGCGAGACTCAAAGTTCAAGGTGGTGAGCTCAAACAATGGAGTGACATCAGCTACTGAGCTGCAGAGTGTACTTACGACTGCGAAACTGTACTCACGAATGGGCTGTGAGGTGATTGCACTGGATCTAGTGAGACACTGGAAGTTCAAGGAGGACCAGCTACACCAGGAGGCTGAAGCTGAAGCTGAAGAGGAGGAAGATCCAATGGCTGCTTTTAGGGAGTTTAAGCAGAAGCCAATGAGTGAGGGACCTCAGAAGTCCATGCTAGATGGGTTTGAAGCCCCGTCTATGTTGGATGGCTTTGATACGGGGTCTTCTCAGCCTAAACAGAAGTCCATGCTTGATAGCTTCAGTGAACCTCCTTCTATGTTGGATAGCTTCAGTGAGCCTAATAAGCCCAAGAGCATGCTGGATAGCTTCAGCGACGAGTCTGCTGTGGTAGAGGAGAAGGAAGTGAAGGAAGTGAAGGAAGAACCCAAGGAAGAGAAGAAAGACAGTGACAAGGAAAACGGCTCAAAGGCCAAGAAAGCCCCACCTCCTTCCAACCAGTTCCAGGAACCGGATATGAGCGCCTTTAGCTTTGGCTTTTAGTATATAGTAAATGAATATTTATTTCAATTCGTGTAACCATTCATAACACCCACCTATACATCTACACCCACCGCTAGACCTGAGCTATAATATACAGTATAATAACTTATGTGATATAAACAGACAGAGCTCTAATTTAACAGACAGCTCGTGTCTCTTTATTGAGGTCCAAAACCCTCATTGATCTTTGCCTTCGAGAAATCCATTTCCGGATGCTGTTTTTTGAAATTCTCCAGCATCTCCATCTTTCTCTGTTCCTCCGAAGTAGGCTGACCCATCTCTTTCTGCCGCTGGTCGTACATCATTTTCTCGACCATGGCCCTTGTCTCTCCATCCAGATCACTTAGATTTGATTTTTCCGGCTCGATTTGCGAAACGTCAATTTTAGGAGCCGACGTGACCACATGAGGCCACCACTCCTGGTTGTTGACCTTCTCAATGCTGATAGTAACTTCCTTTTGATCTTCAACGGTCCACGTGGACTCTTCAGGAGCGATTTTGCCGAAGAGATCGCCCTGGAGAACAGGCGGTTGGCCTACTAGTCCTGCAGAGATGGAGGTCGGAGTGAACTTGATATCGATCTGTTTACCTCTGGTACCTTGGGGGACTGGGAAGGAGATGGTGATGTCCTGGAGCGTTTGCCGCCAGGTGTAGTTTTCTTCGGTGTGTGACATGGCGAGTAAGTACTGTGTGGGGTGTGGATCGAGTGATGCTGAAGGTGAGGCAGCTGTGCTGATGATTAGTAAATAGTTGGGAGAAACGGTACCTTTACTCCACATTATACTTGACTATAAAGTTCACATTAAGGTTTGTCATAGGGACCACATTAAACTTTTCCACCCTGGTATTACCCTCTCTACACTCCAGAGCTATATGCACAGTAGAACCCTTCAGGGGTCAGTACGTACGCATATGGCGCATTTACGACGGGCGGAAGCAAGTATGTGCAGTGATTAGTAATCAAAACATTTCGGTCACGTGTCTTGTACTCGTACGTCACGTGACAAACTTACCCGGAGGCCTGTACCTTACCTCAGTACTACCGTTGGCCCAACTAGGAAACTGGTGGTATGACAGGGCACAAAGACTTCCACTTCGGGCTGTTGCAGTCACGTGAGTGTACTCCCCCACCCCTGTTTCAATTGTATCACTTGCGCTAGCTCTGCCAAGGCTGACAGGTGGTACCGCTATATTATCCACAGTGTTTTCCCTCCCCACTGTATTAAGGTTTGTTTGGTTACACTGCACACTCCACATCACCAAGTGCCTGACACCACCACAGTACCGGTACGAAACACAAACAACTACAACTACAACTACCGTACGAGTACGAGTACGGAACAGGTGATAGGGCATTACCCTGTATTAACGGACGCAAACACAGAACCAGCGACACAGGGCACCAACACAAAACCCCCCCCGATCTAGGCAAACAGTATCTCTCGTTAGGATGGACCAACCACCATCTCCACACAAACTGCCCAATGGGCACCTGATGCCGTCGCTGATTGCGCACAAACAGCCGCCTTATCCTACCGACAGCTACCGCCAGGCCTCGACGTCTAATTCGGGCAGTCCGCACATTCCGCATTCCCAGAGGTCTCTGTACTACCACCAGCAGCAGATGGGCCCATTTTCACCCTCACAGCCGCATCCCCAGTTCCAGAATGCGCTGCCGCAGGCTCTATCGACGCAGCAGTTGCCGCATCCCCAGCTACTGCATCAGTACGAGCCTTCCAGTCCTGCTGCTCGACGCCCTTCACACGAGCACTTCAGCCAGCAGTACGGACTGCCCCCGGGGTTGCAGCAGCACTCGCCCCATGAGGCATACAGATCGCAACAGGGTACACCGCTGGCAGGAACGATGCAACCGGGGACGCCGCTGGGGGTACAAATGTCGTCTTCCCCAGTAACACCGCAGAGTGCGGCGTCATACAACCCCTGGGCCAGTCCACACAGTACGCCGGCAGGGAACTACAGGAGGGTGTCTCCTACGCGCAAGGGCCCACCTCCTGCAGCAGCAGCCCCTTCTTCTGCTTCTGCCGCTCCCCAACAACACTACAATCCAGCCATGCCGAGCTCAAAACCCTACTACTGGACGCAACCAGTGCCGCAGATGCCCCCGACGCAACCAGCAATGCAGCCCGCACAGCCCCAGCCCCCCTCCTCGTCGCCACCAGCCTCAATCCCGCCTCCTTCGTTCAGGGCAGTTGAACGAGCTGCCGATTTGAACCCCCAGGTCAATTCGCGGCCTCAGAACCGAAGAGCGCTTCCTGAAGGAGGATACATGTCTCCGTTGATGTGTCTGACGCTGCAGCTGTCTGCAACGTATCAAATCTGCAACTCTGGGTTCAATTATGAGTCTTCCAAGAACCCTAGAAGAGTGCTGACTAAACCATCGGAACCGAAACTTAACAATGGACACGACAACCGCGACAATGACTACATTCTGTACGTGAACGACGTGCTCGGTACGGACGAAAACAAGAGGTATTTGGTGCTGGATATTCTGGGGCAGGGTACGTTTGGTCAGGTGGTCAAGTGTCAGAACATGAAGACCAAGGACATTGTGGCGGTCAAGGTGATCAAAAACAACCCTGCTTTCCTGAACCAGAGTATGATGGAGGTGTCGATTTTGGAGTACCTCAACAATTCCGTTGATAACAAGGACGAACATCATATTCTGCGGCTGAAGGACAAGTTCCTGCACAAGCAGCATTACTGTCTGGTGTTTGAGCTCCTCAGTTCGAATCTGTACGAGCTGCTCAAACAGAACCAATTCAGAGGTTTGTCGATTAATCTCGTTCGGGTGTTTTCGAGGCAGCTTTTGGACTCGCTCACAGTGCTCAAAAACGCCAAACTTATTCACTGTGACCTTAAACCGGAGAACATTTTGCTCAAAAATTTGGATTCTCCCATAATCAAGGTCATTGACTTTGGATCAGCATGCCACGAGCGAAAAACTGTCTACACATACATCCAGTCTCGTTTCTACCGATCTCCAGAGGTCTTGCTAGGTATTCCCTATACCACCTCCATTGACATGTGGTCCATGGGATGTATCATTGCTGAGTTGTTCCTTGGCCTTCCCATCTTTCCAGGAGCTTCAGAGTACAATCAATTGTCTCGAATCGTTGCATCTCTTGGCGATCCGCCTAATTGGATGGTGGAAATGGGCAAAAACAGTGGAAAGTTCATGGAGAAGATTGTGGATGATCAGGGCAGGAAGAGGTACAGGTTGAAGTCCCGTGAACGGTACTCTCGGGAGTTTAACGTGGATGAAAAAGAGTCCAAGCAGTACTTCACCTCTGCCAATCTGAAAACGATTATCATGGAGTACCCTCTGCATAAGAAGGACATGAAGCGGGCAGATATTGATAAGGAGATGTTGAATCGGGAGGCCCTTTATGACTTTTTGATGGGATTATTGAACTACAACCCGTTTGAAAGATGGACCCCTCAACAGGCAGCTTCTCACCCGTTCATCACCGAGTCCAAGTTCACCGGTCCGTTTGTTCCTCATCCCAAAGAGGAAAAAGACGTGTTCCACCCTACACCCACAGCGCAACCTATTTCGCAGTCTCAGCCGTTGCATGCTCAAGGCCAGAACTCAAACGCTGCCCCTGCAGGAGATGCAGCTCAGTATGCACACATGCAGCCTCCTGCTAACTGGAGCACGGGTTTGACGAGTCAGCACTCGGGAAGTAGACGTCCACGTGCGCTGACGTATGGGTCCATGGATCCCATTCCGCCGCCTATTCAGAGAGCGACGGCTATGGTGAACCCCGCGGATCATATCCAGGCCCAGCCTAGTCCGGCGTATATTCCACCGTCGGAGTTGGCAAGAGGACAGCCGGGACAAGGGGAGTATGGAGAGGTGGTGAGAAAGTTGGAGAATGGGTTGATGTCAAGGTGGTAGCGAGGAGCGACCCAGAACTAGGACGAAATCCGAGTAGCGGAGCTGCCACCGTTACAGAGGACACGAAGACGTCGTCTGAGTGTCAAAGCATCTACAGATACAAGGGGACGAGGAGGTACTTAGATAAACTTGGACGCTCAGACTTGGTCTTCGCGCCCAATTGCATATAGGAATGAATGGTATTCATTGTTACTGATTATATTTGTAGTGACTGTAGTGTCATGGGTTATGGTTATCTTAGGTGTATTGATATTATAAAGAAGTCATTTATTTCTTCAGATCACAATATCGCTTCCAGACTCTTCTCCATCAATATTTTTCCTTACAGTACAATTAAATATATTTATTTGTTGAAAAATAATTTTAAAATCCAAACAAATATGAAAAATTAATTGTAAACACACCATATACAAGTAAGTACAAGTACAGTATATAACTACAAGAGCCCCCAAGATCAATTCCCCCCAGTTCTTCAATCTCCGCCCCTTTTCCTCCTCAATGAACACTTCGTCCCTAAAAGTATACACATCCGAATTAATCAGCACATCCAATATGAAGAAGAAACAAAAAAAATAAGAAAATAAGATAAACAAGTGTTACAACTATCACGTGATATCACTAAAATACATTGCTCTATCTATAAATACTATCTACACCTTCCTCCCCAACTCATCTACCTCCTCCACCTCCTCCTTCACCTCTACCACCTCTGGTTTGTACATCCACTTTTTCGTCACGCCATTCCAGTCTCCTGCCTGCCTGAGTAGCTGTCTCATAACAGCTACTTCCTCCTGATTGGTAAGTTTCAAAGCAAACTCATTCGCTATCTCTTTAGAGCTTAGTCCTCCACTACCAGCCCCCTTGAGACTCTCACCGATCTTCTCCAGCAACTTCACTTTATCAAGATCGCTCATATTGATCAAACCAGTGTACGCATTAGCACTCTCCTCCAGTGACTTTTTCGCCTTGATATTTTGTAGAATACTAGATGACGACAGTTTAGTTGGCTTCTTCTTTCCAAACTTTCCAGCAGACCCAAACTTTCCAGTCCAAGTCACTGTACCAATATCATTAGCCTGAGTCTTTTTTCTAGAATCCTTCAAAGCTTTAGCAGCAACCTCAGCCACTCGCTTAGCCTCCCTTTCAATAATAACTGTCTCTGGTCTAGAAGCATCCATAATAGCATCATGCTCCAGAGCAGAATGAACACCAGTCTGAGAAAAGATATCATTCAAGATATTATCATCGTTCTCAACTTCAGCCTTCTCCTCCTCCCCAGTCTCAAATTTCTCCAGCTTAGACACTCCATTGAGTCCCACCACCTGGTAGAAATCATCATCATCTTTCATAGGCTCTTTCTTAGGCTCAATTTTCTTTTCGGAACCAGAAAACATCAAACCAGTCTCAGTATCTCCTTCTCCATCGTCTAAGGAGAACAAATCGTGGATATCGTTCATTTTGAAGAACCGTCGCTGTTTTGCATCCTTCAGAATCTTGTTGGTTAAAAACTGCTTGAAAATCTGCCTGTGATAAATCTTCTCTTCAATAGTACCAGCAGTCATCAACCTGTACACCACAACATTCCTCTTCTGCCCCAATCTCCAGGATCTCTCACGTGCCTGCAAATCAGTACTGGGGTTCCAATCAGGGTCAAAAATAATGACCCGATTAGCTCCTGTCAAATTAACACCCAAGCCTCCAACTCTGGTCGTCAACAAGAACAAATCGAACGAAACGTCATTATTGAACGAATCAACCATATCTTGTCGTTTCGAAATAGGCGTAGTTCCGTCCATACGAAGGTACTTGATATCTGGCATGGCTGCAAAAAAATCTTCCAGAATTTCCAACATTTGACGTGTTTGGCAAAACAGAAGAGTACGATGGCCCTGTTTTTTCCATAATTCAACCAAGGCCTTGACAACCTGCATTTTCCCGCTCTTTGCTGGATCTCCATAATAATAATCTGCCGTCTTTTTGAGGATGTCACGTGACGCAAGGTCCGGATGGTTGCATATTTTTCTCAAAATATCAATACCAAATAGGGATTGTCTTTTTCCGGCCAAAATAGACTTGAGCTCTTCGGACTTAAGAAACCCCTTGTAGTGTAAACGCTGCGAATCAGTGAGCTTACAGAACAGCACCTTTTCCTCCTTCTTAGGCAGGTCTGTAGCCACATCTGTCTTCATACGCCGTAACAAGTACGGAGCAATCAAGTCTCGCAAAACAACTGCACATTTGTATGCAGTCTGGACCTGAATGTTCGTAGCATTAGCGTACCCTCCGACATTGATAGGCACAGCAAACTGAGAGTGGAATACAGGCAGTGTACCCAGTCTACCTGGACAGACAAAGTCCAGCAAACTCCAGAGCTCGGTTAGGTTGTTCTGAATAGGGGTTCCCGAGAGAATCAGACGATGAACAGTTTTGAGCTGTTTACAGTCCAGGGTGATTTGGGAGTCAGGGTTTCGAATCTTGTGGCCTTCATCTAGGATACAGTAGCCCCAGTCGCGATCCAGCAATAAAGAGCGGTATGATTTCAAGCCGGCATAAGTAGTAACAACCACATGACCGTCGGAAAACACTTTATCGATAGTTTCCACCAGGTTTTTTGTACTTGATGGAGTTACCCTGACTTCATCGTCGTCCGAATCATCACCTTTTCTCCTCTTACCCTTACTACCTTCACCCATTGAATGCAGAATAACGACTCGTAAAGCCGGCCACCATTTGTGAAACTCCTCTACCCACTGTTTCATAACAGTAGCAGGACATACCACAATGACAGGCTTAGTCAGCAACCCAGAATGGTGCAGACCAGCCAAAAAACTGATAATCTGAATCGTCTTTCCTAAACCCATCTCATCACCAATAATACCTCCTGTTTTCTGCGTATGCAGCTCCCATAGCCACTGAACACACGTCTTCTGGTAGTCGAACAGAGCGTTGAAGATTTCACCTGGTACTCGAAAGTTACCCTCTAGAATAGCATCAGCTTCTGGACCTTCAAGAAGCCATTCTTCTTTATCGTAGTGTGAAGCAGGAACAATAACACCTGAACGAGCCCTAGCTTTTTGACGCTTTTCAGTCCACCACTTGAGTCGTTGCTGGTAACTCCATTCGTCTCCATCGTCTATAGCTTCTGTTGAGGGTTTCTCAGAACGTTTTCGCTTAGTTTTCAGCTCAACAAGCTCCATATCTTCAGGTTCAACTTCTTCCGTCGTGTATCCGTCAGAGTACGAAGCGTCAGATTCCACCTTGACATCTTCACCAACATCAACCACTTCAGAAGTACTAAAGGGCTTACTAGTATCAATGTTCTGATGAGTATCTCCTTTACCTCTAGTGAACCCTTTCGAATTCGCAAAAGGCGTGATCTTACCTGTTCGCACCAAGTACTCCTGTTCAGACTCACCCTCCTGACGATCTGAAGCCTGTACCTCCTTTTTCTCCGTTCCATTCTCCTCCAGACGCTGTTTGATGTCGCTAATATCCTGCTGAACCGTTTCGAGTTCCGTTTTTTTCAGCGTAGCCACGTCCCGCTTCAGTTTTTCCCGTTCACTGATTCGCGTAGCCGGATCAGCGATTTTGCGCTCCATAGAGCGGATTTTGCCGAGGAACGTTTTTTCGGCATCTTGGGCCTTTAGCAGCCGCTTAGAGTCGATTTCAAACTCGCGTTTTTTGAGAATCGCATCGGCCTCGTTGGTGATGGCCGACTCAAGCGTCCCCTGATCCACAACGTCCACAGATAGCCCGGATAACTCGTCCATGTTGGGGAGAAGAAATTCGTAGCAGGATTATGTGAGTTCATGCAACCTTAAAAAATTACCCCCAAAGAAGAACGAGACTTACGGAGGGATGTGGAAGAAGACAATGATAAAAGTGGATATGTTGGTATTTGGTATCGTTAGGGTGCTAAAGGGGTGATTCGTTCTGATATTCTGAATTCGAGTCTTGGAAGTATCTTTTGGTGGATATATGATGTTGTGACGGTTTTTGAACTCGCCACCGTTATGGTATCAAGGAGACCTATCGATTGGTACCATGATTAAACCGGTGGCAAAGGAGAAACATCATATTGTGCGCTGTCCTGTTGTGTTGCTGTGTAGTATTTGCCACCCATTTCTATGCAGTTGGGAGGCTATATATGATGTAACAAGAGCCACAAGTTTAGTTGAAACTGTAATTGACGGTTAGTTGAGCAGTGGTGCAGTTGCAAGTATCGTTTGTGGGCTCTGTATGGGATTATTTTTGTTGAGATTTACATTTCTGATATCTAATCGTGTCTTGTGACACAGGGTATAAACGATTTTGATATTCATCCAAAAAGTAACGACTATGAACTGACGCCATTTGGCTTTGAATTGGTAAGCATTCCATCACTTTGAAAGAGGCTAAAAGTCAGCAGAAATAGACCTCCTCCAACGCCATGACAAAAGCCACAGTAACAAAGATAATAAATACGCAGAAACACGGTATTCGTTTATTTCACACTTTCTCTTTGTAGCCTCTTTTTTGTACTTTTTCACAGTATAATATTCCCCACATTTCGAGCCACATCTGAGCGGCATGAATGGCGTATGTCAACTCAACTCAATCTGAGATGAGGAAGAAAGTGAAGATAAACGGGTCAGAAAAAGATGAGAAACCTATCAACAAATACAGAGCCTCCAGGGGATTCAATTTACCACCACCATTTCATTTCCGTCAAGTTTATTCCTCTCCTATGCTTACACACTACTTTTTTTCACCTGCATCTATGACGACGAGCAAATAACGAGCATTTATTCTCTGGGACGAGCAGATTAACAATCATTGAGCACATTTAGTCATGCTCGGCCAGTCCAGACAGATTGTCAATTTGCTCAACGTGGCTTGATTCCCATGTTTTAGACTGTACCTTCCTTCCACCACATAACCACCAGGGTTCTCCTATAACCCCCCAAGGTACGAGCTTTCTCTTTCCAGTCTACCTGCAATTGCAATTTGCTCTCATCACAAAATGTCCTACGTCCTGCCCCCCCTTCCCTACGCCTATGATGTGAGTACCACAAGAGACCGAGAACGACAGAAACAACACAGCAGAGAGAACCACTCAATTGCAAATTCCACTCAATTTGAAGACACTAGCTAGTGTGTTAGACGTTGAAGAGGTAGCACTGAGCAGAACCAATTGAGCTACAGAGGTGATAAATAAGTTGAATGCTACAGGCCAATTGAGCTGTGTTGTGCTTGGAGATGATCAAGCAGACTTACCGAGGTCAATTGCCTTGGCACAGCTATAGGATCTCTATTGAACATTTCTGAAGCTGACACTAGACTCTCTCTGTACTCTGGAACCAGAATCGCTCTTAATTGTGATTCAATTGTTCAGTTGGCCATGCAAGCACCTATTCTGTTACCCCTGAAGGCACTGTTTGATACTGAAAGATAGTCTGAACATAATTCTGAACTACAAAGTCCTCAGAGTTGTGTCCGAATGTGTTTCAAGAATCTCAGCAGCTGCTTCTGTTCACGCCCTTAACACTAATTAGTTAACTCGCGACCTTCGGCCACTCGTTTCCTACTAACCCAGGCTCTGGAACCCCAAATCTCCGCCACCATCATGGAGATCCACTACTCCAAGCACCACGCTACCTACGTGACCAACCTCAACGCCGCCACCAAGCAGCTCCAGGAGGCCGTTGAAGCCAACGATGTGGTCAAACAAATTGCTCTCCAGAAGGCCCTCAACTTCAACGGTGGAGGACACATCAACCACTCCATTTTCTGGAAGTCTCTGACTCCCTCCTCTTCTGATGAAGCCAAGGGAGGTGCCAAACTCAAGGAAGAGCTGACTAAGCAGTTTGGCTCGGTCGAGGAGTTCAAGGCCAAGCTCAAGGCTGCTCTGCTGGCTCTGCAGGGCTCAGGATGGGCCTGGTTGGTGTCTTACCCTGATGGCACTCTCAAGATTGAGGTTACTAGCAACCAGGACCCTGTTTCTGCTGCCGGAGCTGTGCCTCTGTTTGGTATCGACTTCTGGGAGCACGCTTACTACATCCAGTACTACAACAACAAGGCTGCTTACTTTGATAACATCTGGGAGGTGCTGAACTGGGAGTTTGCTGAGAAGCAGTGGGAGAAGAGACCTCTTGCCAAGTACTAGGTGCGACTTGAAGCTGCGTAGCTGAGTGGATAGACGCCAGTATATCTATTACAATAGTTTAAGAGATTTTACCAATTTTCTGAGATTTTACTAGTTTTAATTATATAAAAATGTGTTTCTTACCCCAAATTGCACCTTTTTGTAGCGTGGAAATGCCCACATATAGATAAACGACGAACATATACGATATCATTTGACGAATTTTCAATTCTCTTCATATCTGACCTCCCCCGATTTATTTTGATTTTATAACAAACCAATTAAATATCATTAAAATCTAATAAAAATGTTAGGCCTTTAGTAGAGGCTCCAACGTACTTTCAGAATACCCCAAACACACCTGTAACACAAGCAGATATGGTAACAGTTAGCTAAAGTGTCATTTCCTCAATCAGTATTTTTGCGAATATTTCTGATTTGTTCTAATTTCCACATAAATCAAATAAAACCATTTAAATTCTAAATAAAAGATTTTCACCAAATATCACCCTTTAAACGGCCACACCACTTCCTTAGACCACCCCAGAACCGTCATTAACCCCTTAACCACTCCAACCTCCATTAGTACACCATAACTCCGTGTGGCTCGAAATGGCGTTATTTCCTGGAGACAAGGTTTGCCGTGTACCTTAATAACTCCGAGGTGGTGGAGAAAAGCAAGACGGAAAAACAGTAAAGCATTGGAAAAAACAAGACAAAATATTGATGGTGTTTGAGCAGATTTGCACTTTGATGATGTGAGTGAACCCCTTTCTACCTCAGAATCTGATGGGCATAAACCAGCTTATAGTGTGTAGTACACCCATACAACAGCTTATCTCTATACAGTGGCGAATCACATTGGGTGAATAATTCAAATCAAAGAAAAATCAAAATAAAAGAAATCCAAACATGAGTCGTGCTTGCGTTTGCAGGATATAGCCATACGACACGGAGCAACATCACAGTACACAATACCAGGTACAGCTGGTTTTCTAACAAATATGGTGGAATGTAGCCCAAGAGCCGTTCATCAAGGTGAGCCGGTCGTTTTATTTATATTTAATTTATTTTCGTTTTATTCTGCTCGAGCCATTCATTACGCTTCGTTCATGGCTGGAATCGAACTCTGAGTGAAAAACTAACCCAAACTCTCCTCCGGCCGGGTAACCTTGGGAGGGTGACAAATCTCGTTATTCACCACAGCGCAGCGCGTCTCCAGGCATCCAACACCAACCCCCCATCCCCCATCTTCCCTCGCCAGCAGTTTGTGCCCCGGTTTTGCAAAACAGAGCCCCGGTATTTTACAGTCTAGAGAGTCGATAACCGTTTTCCTGCCCCCCCTCTTTTCTTTCTTCTTTCAACGTCTGATCGAGGCATCCGCCACTTTTTTTCTGTTTACTGGGTCTTGTGGAAAAGATTGGAACCAACATGAGTGGCGCGCAGTTCCCGTACTCGTCTGCTCCCCTGCGGACAGTGGAGGAGGTGAGATTCTTGATTCCCCCGACGCTTTGATATTTTTACTAACCCAGGTCCAATTTGGAATTCTTTCACCCGAGGAAGTTGTGAGTGATGCACATACTAACTAACGACACAGACAGCCTCGACAATACTAACACAGAAAGCCATGAGTGTCGCGAAAATCGAGTTTCCCGAGACGATGGACGAAACCCGACAAAGACCCCGAGTCGGCGGTCTCAACGATCCCCGACTGGGAACCATCGACCGAAACTTCAAGTGTCAGACTGTGAGTATAGACGGAGAAAAAAGAGGATTTGGTGACATTCCAAGAGTCGTGATGGGTGGCAAATAGTTTGATGGTGATAAGGTGGAGGTTGCAGTGTGTGGTGTGATGGGGCAAGCAAGCTTAAGCGTCCGCCAAGGCCCTTGCTCGTACTCAACGCAGCACGTAGTAACGACTACAAACCACTGTGATCACACGACCATGACCGGTTCACACTGATTACGCCGATTTGCCACTTGCCACTATTCGATCGGTATGTCACACGACTGATCATACGAGTGATCACACGACAGACGTGACGCGACGTGACTACTGGAAAACAACTAGTCGATCAGCTACAGGAGTCTTCTGTGAAGTCACTTGTGTTGTTCCTCAGTGGATCACTTCTGTGGCTCAACTGGATCACTGTTGCTCACTCCAGTGGTGTCACTTAAGTTGCTGCTCATGTTCTAGTTCACTTCACCAGTGATGTTATGATCACGTGGATCACTCGAGACCGACCACCCGCTGGTTGTTGTCTGCTCGTGACCTACAGCCACTCGCTACCGTTTCTAACTCAGTGCGGCGAAGGCATGGCTGAATGCCCCGGCCATTTTGGCCACATCGAACTCGCCAAGCCCGTCTTCCACATTGGATTCATTGCCAAAATCAAAAAAATCTGTGAATCTGTATGCTTCCACTGTGGAAAGGTGCTTCTCGACGAAAACAACAAGCAGTTTGCTCAGGCAATCCGCATCCGCGACCCCAAGCGACGTTTCAACGCTGTCTGGTCCCTCTGTAAGACCAAGATGGTGTGTGAGACCGACGTCCCCACCGAGGACGACGGCAGTGGAGTCGTGAAACACTCCCACGGCGGTTGTGGCAACATCCAGCCCACCGTCCGTCGAGACGGTCTCAAGCTCTGGGGAACCTGGAAGCGAGGCAAGAACGGCGACGACATGGGCGATTCCCCCGAGAAGCGGCTCCTCACCCCCGCCGAGATCCTGAACGTGTTCAAGCACATTTCCTCCGAGGACTGCCAGCGTCTGGGTCTCAACGAGGACTACGCCCGGCCCGAGTGGCTCATCATCACCACTCTGCCCGTGCCTCCTCCCCCCGTGCGTCCCTCCATTGCTATCAACGACACTGCTCGTGGAGAAGATGATTTGACGTACAAGCTGGCCGATATCCTCAAGGCCAACGCCAACGTGCAGCGATGCGAGCAGGAAGGTGCCCCCGCCCACGTGGTCAACGAGTTTGAGTCCCTGCTGCAGTACCACGTTGCCACATACATGGACAACGATATTGCCGGCCAGCCTCAGGCCCTGCAGAAGTCTGGCCGTCCTGTCAAGTCGATTCGAGCCCGTCTCAAGGGTAAGGAGGGCCGTCTGCGAGGTAACCTGATGGGTAAGCGAGTGGACTTCTCTGCTCGAACCGTCATTACCGGAGACCCCAACCTGGAGCTCGACCAGGTCGGAGTGCCCCGTTCTATCGCCAGAACCCTCACCTACCCCGAAATTGTGACTCCCTTCAACATCCACAAGCTGACAGAGTACGTGCGAAACGGCCCCAACGAGCACCCCGGAGCCAAGTACGTGATCCGAGACACCGGAGAGCGTATCGATCTGCGGTACCACAAGCGAGCCGGCGACATCGCTCTGCAGTACGGCTGGAAGGTGGAGCGTCACCTCATGGACAATGACCCTGTGCTGTTCAACCGACAGCCGTCTCTGCATAAAATGTCCATGATGGCGCATCGAGTGCGAGTCATGCCGTACTCGACCTTCCGACTGAACCTGTCGGTCACTTCGCCCTACAACGCTGATTTCGACGGTGACGAAATGAACTTGCATGTGCCTCAGTCCGAGGAAACGCGAGCCGAGCTGTCCCAGCTGTGTATGGTCCCTCTGCAGATTGTCTCCCCCCAGTCCAACAAGCCTGTTATGGGTATTGTGCAGGACACCCTGTGTGGAGTTCGAAAGCTGACCATTCGAGACTCGTTCATTGACTACGACATGGTCATGAACATTCTGTTCTGGATCCCTAACTGGGACGGAGTGGTGCCTACCCCTGCCATTCTCAAGCCCAAGCCTCTGTGGACCGGAAAGCAGATGGTGTCCATGTGCATCCCCAAGGGTATCCATCTGCAGCGGTTCGACGACCAGAACCCCATCACCTGCCCCAAGGACAATGGTATGTACATCATTGACGGCCAGATCATTTACGGTGTGGTTGACAAGAAGACCATTGGTGCCACTGGAGGAGGTCTGGTGCATACCATTATGCGAGAAAAGGGCTCTGCCATCTGTTGCAACTTCTTTGGAACCATCCAGAAGGTTGTCAACTTCTGGCTGCTCCACTACGGTTTCTCCATTGGTATTGGTGACACTATTGCCGACTCTGCTACCATGCGAGATGTCACCGAGACCATTGACGAGGCCAAGAAGAAGGTCAAGGAGATCATTCTCGAGGCCCATGCCAACACCCTCTCTCCTGAGGCCGGTATGACCATGCGAGAGTCTTTCGAGCACAATGTGTCTCGAGTTCTTAACCAGGCTCGAGATACCGCCGGTCGATCCGCCGAAATGTCGCTCAAGGACCTCAACAACGTCAAGCAGATGGTGGTGGCCGGATCCAAGGGTTCGTTCATTAACATTTCGCAGATGTCCGCCTGTGTCGGCCAGCAGATGGTCGAGGGTAAGCGAGTCCCCTTTGGTTTTGCTGATCGAACCCTGCCCCATTTCTGCAAGGACGATTACTCCCCCGAGTCCAAGGGATTCATTGAAAACTCGTACCTGCGAGGCCTGACCCCTCAGGAGTTCTTCTTCCACGCCATGGCTGGTCGAGAGGGTCTTATTGATACCGCCGTCAAGACCGCCGAGACTGGATACATTCAGCGACGTCTGGTCAAGGCCCTGGAGGATGTCATGGTGCAGTACGATGGTACTGTTCGAAACTCGCTTGGAGATGTCATTCAGTTTGTCTATGGAGAGGACGGACTGGATGGTGCCCAGGTGGAGAAGCAGACTGTTGATACCATTCCCGGCTCTGACGAGTCGTTTGAGCGACGATACAAGATCGACCTGATGAACCCCAAGACCAAGCCTCTCAACATTGAGTCTGGCAACGACATTGTTGGTGACATTGAGGTCCAGCGAGTGCTCGACGAGGAGTACAACCAGCTGCTGACTGATCGACGTCTGCTCCGAGAGGAGGTGTTTGTCAATGGTGACCACAACTGGCCTTTGCCCGTCAACATTCGTCGAGTGGTGCAGAACTCTCAGCGAATTTTCAACGTGGACAAGTCCAAGGTGTCTGATCTGACCATCCCCGAGATTGTCGAGGGTGTGCAGTCTCTGTGTAAGCGTCTCACTATTGTCAGAGGTGACTCTTCGCTCGCCAAGGAGGCCCAGGAGAACGCCACCATGCTGTTCCAGTGTCTTGTTCGATCTCGATTCCCCACCAAGCGTGTCATCGAGGAGTACCGACTCAACCGAGCCGCTTTCGAGTGGGTTATGGGTGAGATTGAGACTCAGTTTGCCAAGTCTGTTGTCCACCCCGGTGAGATGGTCGGTGTCATTGCTGCCCAGTCCATTGGAGAGCCCGCCACCCAGATGACCCTGAACACCTTCCATTACGCCGGTGTGTCGTCCAAGAACGTCACCCTCGGTGTGCCCCGTCTCAAGGAGATTCTTAACGTGGCCAAGAACATTAAGACGCCTGCGTTGACCGTTTACCTGGAGCCTGATGTGGCTTCCGACATTGAAAAGGCCAAGGTGGTGCAGTCCGCCATTGAGCACACCTCGCTCAAGAACGTGACTGCGGCCACGGAGATTTACTACGATCCCGATCCACGAACCACCGTCATCGAGGAGGATATCGACACTGTTGATGCCTACTTCTCGATTCCCGACGAGACTGTCGAGGCCACCCTCGACAACCAGTCTCCTTGGCTGCTTCGTCTTGAGCTGGACCGAGCCAAGATGCTGGATAAGCAGCTGACCATGTCTCAGGTCGCCCAGAAGATTTCTTCCTCGTACGGAGAGGATCTCTTCGTCATGTGGTCTGAAGATAACGCCGACAAGCTGATCATTCGATGCCGAGTCGTGCGAGATCCCAAGACACTGGAGGAGGATGTGGACGCCGAGGAGGACCAGATGCTCAAGCGAATCGAGGGCCATATGCTGGATTCCATTTCGCTGACTGGTATTGAGGGCATTGACCGAGTGTTCATGATGGAGCACAAGATGTCTGTGCCTGACGAGGTGACTGGCGACTTCAAGACCAAGATGGAGTGGGTGCTTGAAACCGATGGTTGCAACCTGTCCGAGGTTATGGCTGTTGACGGTGTTGACCCTTACAGAACCTACTCCAACTCTTTCGTTGAGGTTCTGTCTGTGCTTGGTATTGAGGCTACTCGATCTGCTCTGTACCGAGAGATTCTCAACGTTATTGCTTTCGATGGTTCTTACGTCAACTACCGACACATGGCCCTGCTGGTCGATGTTATGACCTCTCGTGGCTACCTCATGGCCATCACTCGACACGGTATCAACCGAGCCGACACTGGTGCTCTCATGAGATGTTCTTTCGAGGAGACTGTCGAGATTCTGCTGGAGGCTGCTGCTGTTGCTGAACTCGACGACTGCCGAGGTGTGTCTGAGAACATCATGCTTGGACAGCTGGCTCCTCTTGGAACTGGTAACTTTGGTGTTATGCTGGATGAGGACCAGCTGGCCACTCTGCCTGCAGACTACTCCAAGACTGCCGGAGTGGCTGCTGGTCACGGTGAGATGGGCTCTGCAGATGGAGCTGCCACTCCCTACGACTCATCTTCTCCTGCTTACGATGCTCTGCAGGCTCGAGGTGGAGGAGACGTCATCTTCTCGCCCATTGGTACCTCTGGAGTTCCTGAGATGTCCGGAGGCTTCTCCGAGTACGGTGGATTTGGCCACGGCGGCGACGGCAGCGGTAGTGCGTACACTCCTACGTCTCCTTTCTCATCGTTTGGTGCTTCGTCGCCTGGATTTACGGCTACCAGCCCCTCCTACAGCCCCTCTTCCCCTGGAATGGGTCTTGGAGCTGCATCTCCGTCGTTCTCCCCGTCGTCTCCTGCTTTTGCAGCTACCTCGCCTTCATACTCGCCTTCCAGTCCGTCGTACAGCCCTACGAGCCCTTCGTACTCACCTACGTCCCCCTCGTACAGCCCCACGTCGCCTTCGTACTCGCCTACGTCGCCTTCGTACTCTCCTACGTCGCCTTCGTACTCGCCTACGTCTCCTTCGTATTCCCCCACGTCTCCGTCGTACTCACCTACCTCGCCGTCGTACTCTCCCACCTCCCCCAGCTACAGCCCCACGTCGTACTCGCCTACTTCGCCAAGCTACAGCCCCACCTCCCCCTCGTACAGTCCTACGTCGCCCTCTTATTCCCCGACGTCGCCCTCGTACTCCCCCTCGTCTCCCAAGTTCAACGCCGGTGCGTCGACCAGCTACTCGCCCACGTCGCCCAGCTACTCCCCTACTAGCCCTAGTTACTCTCCCACTAGCCCTAGTTACTCGCCCACCAGCCCCAGCTACTCGCCTGGATCTGACAGCAAGGATAAGGAGAAGAAGTAAGAGAGGAGGGTTCTTAGATGTATTACTAAACCATAAAATAGCAGAAAATAATGTATTGATTGTATTAACAGAGAAATTGTAGGCGAAGGAACGTCTTTGACCTTTTCGTACACTGTTTTGTATGGCAGAGATTTGCTTGATATGTTCATACTTGAGTAACACCACAAGGAGAGACCGTATCAAGGTGAAACAAAGCGCATTGTACTTCCAGAGACATGCTACAACGTGGAAAAGTGAAAAACAGACCAATTTTTTTTTGTTGTTTTTTCTCAAAAAAAGTCAGATTTTTGCCTTGTGGGGGGGACCACATGCGATTTTGTCAGAAAACAGCCAAAAACCAACATTTCACAAAACTTTACTCATCAAACTGGGGTGAAAATCTCTTATTTTACATTTTTAAAAACGTTACGTTAATCAAACCAATCAATTGATGCTATATCCACCTTCAGCTTTGTCACTAGCACTTCGGGATGTGCTGTTTTGCTCTAATTCTCGTTATCTGTGACATTGAAAAAAATCTAAAAAAAAAATCTGAAAAAAAAACACAAAGTTTTTATAAATGGCAATATTAGTAACTGGGATTGTTCTTTGACATCATCAATATACTGTAGGTCACTTTCCACGTTCTCGAGGCACGTATTTGGCCTGTTTGGACACTGTTTAAATTGTTCCTTTTTTCCAAAAAGTCAGATTTTCGGCTTGTGGGGGGGACCACCTGCGATTTTGTCAAAAAACAGCCAAAAATCAAAAATTCATAAAACTTTAGTCTCAGGAAACTGGGGTAAAAACCTCTTGTTTCATGTTTATTAAAACGTTACCTGAATTGATACTATCAATTGAGCCTATATCCATCTTCACCTTCGTCAAAACCACTTCTGGATGTGCTGTTTCGCACTAATCCTTGTTAATTGTGACACTGAAAAAAATTTAAGAAAAAAAAATTGAAAAAAAAGACAAAGTTGTTTTAAACTGAGATATTAATAGCTCAGATTGTTTTTTGACATCATAAGATACTGTGTACTAATTTCCACGCTATTGTGGCACGTTTTATATCATTTTGGACAATGTTCTGATAGCGGATATCATGCACCATTTCTTGATAAGATCTTATTTGACAAGGAGAGACCGTAACAAGGTGAAACAAAGCGCATTATACTTCCAGAGGCACGCTACAACATGGGATACTGAATTAGAGACAAAAAAAAAGTTGCTTTTTTCCGAAAAAGTCAGGTTTTCGTCTTGTGGGGGGGACCACATGCGATTTTGTCGAAAAACAGTGAAAAATCGAAATTTCATGAAACTTTAGACTCATCAAACTGGAGTGAAAACCTCTTGTTTCGTGTTTTTTGAAACATTATCTGAATTAAAACGATCAATTTATTCTATCTACATCTTCACCTTTGCTAATAACACTTCAGGATATATTGTTTTGCGCAAATCCTTGTTAGCCAACGCTGAAAAAAAAGTAAAATAAAAAAATTGAAAAAAAATCACAAAGTTTATACAAATTGCAATATTATTACATGAGATTGTTCTGTAACATCACAATATACTGTAGGTAAATTTCCACGCTATTGTGCCACGTCTTTCACCTGTTTGGAGTGTTTTGTATTGCAGAGATTATGCACCCCTTTCTTGATATGATCTTACTTGAGTATCACCACGAGGAGAGACAGTAGCGAGGTGGGAGAAAAGGCATTTTACTTCCAGAGGCATACTACGAGTACAATATGGGAAGCTGAAATGCAGACCAAAAAAAGTCAGCTTTTCGGCTTGTGACCACATGGAAAGCAAAGTCCTCCAATCAACTGATACAATTACAATCTTCTCAATACAAAATCTCATAATATTAAATACTTAACTAAACTCCGCTGAGTTGAACTCTGCCGAGTTATCTGACACCGTCTCGTGTGTCTCAACAATCGCCTTCTCCGGCTCGTACTCATCATAATGAACCTGCGAGTTCTTGGGTAGTCTGTTTGCAATACCAACCACATCCCAAGGAGTCCTGGGATTGGACTCTGCAAAGATCATGTCGATTTCTTCGAGACTTCGTCCAGCTGTTTCGGGGTAGAAAAAGTACACGACAGGTACCATTGCAGCGTTGATACAAGCAAAAATGATGTAAGTTTTCCACTTGATGGAGTTGAAAGCCACAGGAGTGATCATGACCACCATAAAGTTGAATGCCCAGTTTCCAGAAGTCGACAGTCCGTTAGCAGGGGCTCGAATTTCCAGCGAACTAATTTCAGCAGGATAAAGCCATGTCATTCCAAGCCATCCGATAGCAAAGAACGTGTTGAAAACGAATAAAAACACAGCAGCAGCAATACCAGCTCCCTGCATGTCCAATCCTCCATCTTCGGGTTTAGACGCAGCATAGACACATCCAGTAAGAATAGCCATGGTGCAGGCTTGTCCCACAGCTCCAAAAAGCATGAGTTTTCTTCTTCCAAAACGCTCAATCGTGTAGAAAGCAACCCAAGAAGCGAGGAAGTACTCAGTACCGTTACAGGCTGCCAGGATTCGAGAATCAGTAGCATTCATACCCACACTTGTCTGGTAAATGTACGCAGCATAATAAGTAATGAGGTTAATGCCAGTGACCTGTTGCATGACCTGGTTCCAGTAAGCCAGCATAGTTCTGTGGAAGTTCTTTTTCTTTCCAAACGTGAACATGAGTTTCATCTGACCGATGAAAGGCAGCTCTTCGCCCATTTGGAATTCTCCAGATGCGATTTTTCGTCGAGCGTCGTTACCATCGACTCCCAGTTGAGCTAGCTGTTCCATCATGATACTCTCCTTGACTGAAGTGATTTGGTTGGTCACATAAGGATCACCTAGAGGCACGTCTTCGAGAGCTGCAAACACGCCAGCAGCTTCGTCAAACCGCTGCTTCTTCACCAGCCATCTGGGGCTCTCAGGAAGAGACATGATGGTGAGCATCAAGAACAGACAGAAGACGATTTGGAATGCAATGGGGAAACGCCAGTCAGCATCGTTTGTTCGAACCCAGTAGAACCCAAAGTCGATCCAGTACGAGAGAGCAATTCCAGCAGTGATTAGAGCTCCTTCGAGCATAACTAGCTTACCTCTTCTCTCAGGCTTGGCACATTCAGACTGAAGCATGGGAACAGTAGCTGTGATGAATCCGTTACCGATACCAGAAATTACTCTTCCTGTAATGAATTGTCCAAGAGAGTACGAGGCACACTGCAGAATAGCTCCGATAGTCATGATAATGGAACCAAAGAAAATCATGTACCGTCTTCCCAGTTTATCGCCCGCCCACATGGTGAACAGAGCTCCAATCATGCATCCAATTTCGTAGATACCGACAGCAGTGCCCTGGATCGTAGTGTTAAACGTTTTCACCTTCGGAGGGAGGTAGTCGGAAGTGTCCATTTTGGGAAACTGTTTAATGAACGTGTCGAGAGTCAGTAGACCGCCCATGACGCCCTGGTCGTAGCCAAACAGGAGGAAACCCATACCAGCTACACCGGCGACGATATTGTGGAGTCGTTGACCTCGGGCACCGAGGAAGGACGTTTTGACCTCCTTGGAGGATTTGGTAAAGCCGAGCCAATTCACCATATTTGAGCTGTTGGCTGAGGAGACAAACAGTAGATAGTAACGGAAATGTACTTAGCTGTAGAGCAGTCAAACACTGGCAGAAGAGTAGCTGTAGAAGAATCTGTTCACAGAAGATGTAACAACAGTAGTGTCAAAAGCTGTAGACGGAAGATGTGATCTGTAGATGAAGCTGTCGGACAGATGTCGTTAAGTTGTAGAGGAAGATACTATAACCAGCTGAGGTGAGATCAGCGAGTGCAGTGTCGAATACCCTCTCCCATGCCCACCTCTACGATATATATACCAGCAAAACTTTCAGCCGTCCAGCCGTCTCGGCTTCTACTTTGGGACGCGGATCAGGAACGCGTAAAGAGGAAGAAAGGAGTTAGAGTAGGTGGTAAAGGAAAGGGGGAGGAATACGGCCGACCAAAAAAGAATCTGGGGCCAGCAAAACGTAACACACGTCTGTATCACGTAACCACATACTAGTACCACTATTATATCACACTACCTCCACTCAGTCTACAGCATGGTGCTATATGGCTCGGTTAGGTTACGGACGGACACCCATTTGAGCATCCGATAGAAAATAGAGTGAAGCTCAGAGCAAAAACGTTAAGGTGGGTCATGATGTTGGGGTAACACAAGAGGCTGTACCGAGCCAAACTGACATGAGACCTACCGAGGTAATGGATATGTAATATGTAATATGTAATACCAGGCACCAGAATCAACCGCTAGTACATGTACATACCCGTAGCCCATAATGAACCTGTGCCAGGTATGATAAATAGAGATATATAGAATAGGTACACCCACGGCACTACTGGTCGTATTGTATTTACGATAGAATGACATCATAGCCGCTCTTGCTTCTCTTCCGCCTCTTTCATACGGTAAGTTTACATTCTCGGCGATCGCTACGGCTTGAGTTATCTGGGGTAATACGAAGAAAGAGCGAAGCAAGAGCAAAGAGTTTGCCAAGTGCAAGTATGCAGCTGTCCGTGTGACTACCGGAACATTGCCCTATTTTTTATTTCAGGCACCAGCTCTTGTCTACTGGTACCGGTAGCTATTCCCGATTAATTTTTAATTTTTCTTTGTGTTTATGAAATTGACTTTCCCGAAATGAAACACTCGTGGGCAACAAAGCCGTGTGAGGCTTGGCTCCTGTGCACATCTGCAATTCGCTACGAGCCTGCATCAGCATGGAGATGTGATGAAAAAATTCTTTGTCAGGGAAGACACCAAGACAGAGACAAAGAAATATCGCGTGAATTTCGTACAACTTATGTTATTTCTCACCATTGGTACCAGGTACCATGCGTACGGCCTTGTATCTTGCTGAGGTATAACTCAGTAGCTGAGATAGTTCGGTAACTTTCTATAGAAACCGGTGACCCCCACACTTCTAGGGAAGACCCACTCGATACCCCGCACTTAGCAACGTCTGCACCCTGCCAAGGGTTCCTAAAACGGTCCCTTCCGCACTGTGGGGAACGGTTCATCGGTACCTGCTTAACTCCGAAAGACAAGATAATCATGTTATCTGATTTCACGGAGAGAAGACGTGAGATCGTCGGTGTCAGTTGTGTTGTTTAACCAGCTTGTCTGTAGGCCATGAGCACGGAACAAACCGGATCTGGTGACTCGGAATGAGCCGTAACTCTGAGTGAAACAGGAAACGACTAGTGTAGTTGTTGCTTGTATATAAGAGATCTACTGGAATGACGTATATGACCACACAGACAAAGAGAACACCAGACCATCGTACCCTACAGTATGTGCTTCTAAGACACCTTATCAGTACATAAGACATGCCCAACAACTTGCTGCGTTGTCCCCAGTGTATTGAGTGTCTCGGTTACTGGCTCCTTGTTTCCCTTCTTGTCCGAGACACGACTGAGATGGATCTAAACGTTACTTTATGGGAGAGTCATTGTTAGTCAAGCGACTTGTAGATTGTGTACTGTGGGGTGATTCGATAGAGAAATAGCAATGAGCAATGAGCAATGTACTGATATAGACGATAAGAGAAAAGGTTCTGAGGTGTATGGAAGTGCTCAGAGAGTTCTATTTGCTTACTCAGCTCTACTAATATTATTCCGAGACATTTATGTAAAACAGGATTACTAAGAGGATGACTAAGTCAAGAGGTCCGAAACTCTACTGACTGTTCCAAACTGCCACTATTGACGACATACGAGTGTCCTTAGTCTCTACAGTTCAACATATGTTAGGAGTTCTATCGTAGTATAGTATGACACTATCTTATGGTAGACAGTGCCACTATGGGAATAATACAGAGGTATATCTCTTTCCATATCATTTCATTTGAGTATTGTTGATGACTAAATGTGCTTATGTAATCGCAACACCTCATTCAGGTTCACTTGACGCACTTCCGGCTTACCCTCTCATGGTCAAGTAACTCCCCATTAACTCATCAACTACTAATTTTACTCCTTCACCTAAAACCTTAACAAACCCCCTCCCAATCAAACTATATTGTTCACTATCATACTCCCATCAACAACACAGCGCATCCCACAGCTCCACCAAAACAGCTCCCACTTTTCTGCAACTCTCAAAATCCACTCTCCCCACTCCTGCAAATTCCCTCCACTATCTCGACACCCTCACATCATCAGAAAGCAACCCTAACCCCACACCACATACTGCGTCGTGTCACTAACGCCTCATCGTGACTCACCACAGTCACGAATACAAATATAGACGTTGTAAAAAAGCCACAAAAATCCGCCCGGTTGATTTCTGTATCTATCTCTCTTGCCTCCAATTTACCCAATTAACCACCAATTTCCCAATTTCCCGTTATCCCTCACAATCTTATTATGCAGCAACTGGAGTTTAAGGCGGTGGCGTAAAACGCAGATAACAAAATGAAACAAATCGTAAAATATCGGGGGAAAAATAAATCATATATACATCACTTGTAGATAATTTACACAATTTCCCCGTCTATTTTTGGCCCTGGCCAGCCCTGCTTCGCAGTTCTGGCGCTGGTTGGGTCACGTGCAAACTTTACCGTGCATATTTATATCCCGTGAGCTCTCCATCATCTCTCCAGCCAAACCGCGATTCTGACTTGAGTCTCCTACGACACCCCCTACCCCGCTCCATGCAGTCGTTATCCGAGCTGGAGGCCCGTTCGTCCAAGGGGGTTCCTACGCTGGTCGAGCTGGCCCGCAAAACTTGCCAGAGGCATAGTCACCGTGAGTATTGGATTTGAGAGCAACAAGGAAGGAGGACAGAGGGGCTGAAAAGTGTGGTTTTACTGGCTGGGGGGTTTCCACGGTTACTATTGGTGGCACTTGTACTGTCATGTTGTGATGGTCAGTGCTGATAACCTTTATGCGGTGGAGATGGTGACATGGAGGTTGGGAGGTGAGATACCAGAGATGGGGTTAAGATGGTGATATGTGGCAGTATGTGTTCTGCGGAGGTGTCTTCAGATGACATCAGTGCAGCCCACTGCTTGGGTCTTGTGACTTCAAGCTGACCTGTCAACTGTCATTGATAGGTCGAATGAGCTTGAAGAACACGCAACAGCTAAGGGTATAACATGTCTTTGTTGGACTTGTTGACAGTCTCAGAGACTTGGTTTGAAACGGCTTGAGCAGATCCATCATTCCCTAGCTACAGTGCTGGAACCACTGCCACGGCTGTTCAGTCTTAGCACTCAGCATGCACCAGACCTATATCAACAATCAGAGACTCTATTAAGATCTGCCTCCGTCACCACTGTCTTCCAACCCAACCAGCTTTTCACTACACCACCCTTTCACACAATACTAACTCTAGAAATTTCTGACGTAGGCACATCCCCCTACCACCTCATCGAACCCATTCTTCGAAAATTCAAATGCAAACAAATGTTGCACATTGAGTCCACGTCCCCGCACATAGCACGTGACTCGGAGCCCGTCTGGAAACATTTCATATCACGTGACTTTTCGGACCGCCCCCTACCGCGGAAAAACTTCAAACAAACCTATCTCCGCTATCAAGAAGAGAAGGAGGCTAGACTGCGCGAAAGCAGTAACAGACTCAAACGTAACATTGCACGTGAGCAACAGCGAAAATCGGAGATTATGATTACACAGCTGGACGTTGATCCTCGTGCGGAGTCATCACAAAAAAGGCACTACATTCAGAAAGCAAAGAGTTCTGTTGTGGGCAGGCTGAGGCTAGAGATGAGGTCCAAAGGAAGCATGTTTTCGCCGAGTAACCCGACTTTTTTGCCCACAAATCAAAAGTCCTTCTTCGACAGGACGTCACGGGACCAAAACAACGTGACACGTGACTCTACACCCCGTGACCCACCGTCCACCCGGGTTTCAGGCGGGTTCAACTCCGACCACCGCATCTCATCCATACCTGTCCCAGTCGAAGCCCTCAACCCTCTCAAACGACCACTAAAGCGCCCGACGCCAATGCCAAAGAACACAAACGGAGGCTCGAGTGGTTCTGTTTCACCGACAAAAGTGCAGAGAGTGGATGTTTGGAGACGGCCGGATGTGGTGGTGACTCAGACGACGCCTCCACAGAGTCCGCCGCCGGCTGAGCATCAACAGATTAGCCAGGTCATGTCTTCGACATCAACTCCGACGTCAACTCGAGCCTCGCCTCCACCGAGGCGGAAGCCCAGCTCGATATTTATTACTAGAAAAAAATAGCTAGATTATTTATATGTATTTTTAACGACAAGCTAATAGACAGATGCGTGGAAGCCTGTGTCTGTCTATTGAAATGTAGAGTGTCAAGTGACTTGTATTGTATTGTAGATATATAGCGGACTGACAGGGGCGACATACGCCTTTCCAGAAGCACTGCCTGCTCGTAGTGTATTCAGTACAAAACACATTAAATAGAGCATTAGTCTCAATTGCTCATTTGCTGACCGTACAGACAGAGTAGCTCTCGCTTAGGCAATCACTTCAGTTTACACCGGTTATGCTGTCGACAGGCCTGTGCCTTCCACAAAAATTCAAAGTCACATAATATATTGTCTGATCACTTGATGATTACTTCTTAGGGGGATCAGGAGAAGGCGGCCCATTGACCCAGAAATTAATTAAAGAAAAATAAAATAAAATAAAATAAAAGGAGAGAAAACAGTATCCGAGGATGATGAAGTAAGATTTGGAGACGTTTCAACATTCCAAAGTGTTCATCTCCTCAGGTTCTTCAGCAGCGATAACGGTGTACAGAGATCTAGTTCCCTAATATACTACATCCACCTCAACCACACTAAATTATGCCCACCTGGCATCTCACAGACCCTCCATATAAATTGCAACTGTACCATCGTATTCCCTTAATCAAGCAGATCCTTCACCCCCACAAAACTCCCAAAACCAGTACTAAATTGTCACGACCGGAAAAATAAAACTACACCACCCCGAATCGAACCCCCAGACGCCAACCTTAAATATTTCACCTGTACATTTTCAAATGTCGAATCACCCTGCTACACACACACAACATGTTTCGAAGCGTGCGACCTTCTATTACCGCTTCTACTGCCCGGCTTGTGCGTACAAAGCGTACCAAGGCCGCCGGTGATCTCGATCCTGGCGCTCGAAAACTCATCAACCAGATTTCCGCCATGTCGCCCAAAAGAATGGCTCCCAAAAAGCTCGAGCTGAGCCAGGAGGACCTGATCCGACACCGAGTCGTGCAGGTTGCGTGGCGTGAGGAGCGACTGCAGCAGAAGCTGGCCCGTGAGCAGCAGCTGAAGCAGCAGTACGAGATGCTGCAGCAGACTTGCGAGGAGCTGCGACAAGTGGATGGATTCCTGTTCAATGCTGCCGTGCTGCGAGTCAGAGGCAACAAGTTCCCCATTGAAATGCGGGTGCCCACAGAGACTCCCCCGAATAAGATCTGGGAGGACGGCTGGACTGCTGAGGTGAAAAAGTAGGAGAGATGAGGAGTAGGGTGTACATAGTTAAAAGTATGGTGATGTGGAAAAATGGGGGCCATGTGAGGATGTAAATGGTGTAGTTTTGGTTAATTTGTCCAGGCGGAGGTTCATAATAGTGGGATGAAGTCATAACAGACAGCGAAGAGTGCTTCAATATTGGAGGTCCAAGAGGAGCTGAAAGCAACATGGCCCCTAATGATCGCAAGTATAGCAACAGACCAAGTCTAAAGCACTTTACTCATAGTTTATACGGATGGATTAGTTTATTCTTAGTATGCCGTTCCCGTGATTAATTGAACAATGTTTTTGAATTAAATTAGAATACATCGGATTAACGGAGTGTGGCGTCTGTGGGGGTAGATGAGCTTTAAATGGACCAAGAAGAGGTGGTTGAAGAGTGCTGCAGAGTGTAGAGCAGTTGGAGGAACTTTTGTGCTGGTTTCTGGGAGTTTATGACTTGAAAGTCAATGAAAGTTGATGGGATTTCATGGATATAACAGGTATCTGCGTAAATATTCCTTTCATATGTGTATTAGATCTATATGCACATGTGAAACGATTGACAACTCTGTAGGATAATGTAGAAGCGAGTTATAATTTATTTTGATTATTTTGTATTTATTTGATTTTTTCCGAAAAATCAGAAAAATCAGATTAAATAAAATTAATTCTGATTGACAAAAATGAAAAAGATTCAACATATAAGGGTCGGACAGATGCTCATACATCAATTGATTTGTAGATTCAGCTCATATCCGATGAGTATGGCTCTTTCCAAGATGAAATTCTCCTTTACTAAACCGCGCATATCTCACTCTACAAGAATCCCATAGGTAAGCCACTTATACAGGTTTGTTCTTCATGTTCCCCTCTATAATTCAATCTGTTTTATTTTGTTCAGAAATCTCCCTCGGCTTCTTCACCCCCAATAATGCATTAAGTGATCGCACGTCTCGGAGTTGGAGGTAATTTGCCCATTGAGCTTCTGTATGAATAGAAAGAGTCTTCTCGCATCAAGAGTAAACATTTAATTAGCTTTTACTGGCTGTTTGACCTGTTTAAATTGATTTTGAAAGTCTACTTGGACAGTTAGTTTCTGTCGCACAAGATCCCAGCTCAAAAGAATCATAATAGGAGTATCCTATAGTGTCAAATCCGAGTGGATTCTACGGAAAAGAATTAGTTCAGAATTATCAATCCATGTGAAACTCAGTATGTCGTCATCGAGGCGGTATATTTGTGTTTATCGACCAACTACTTGCGATAAATATCTACCAATCTTCAAATCATCTCAAAGTAACCAGGAGAAACTGAAAACGGTAGAGAGTTTTACGTATTGTTCACTTCAATGAAGGGGTTAAACTTGTGATCGTTGGTGTCTTGTAGGATGCATTTAAAGTGAGATATGCTGGTATTAGTCCAAAGGAGATACCATAGTCTACAGCACTTGCTTTCATGTATAAGATAGCAGAACAGACAACATTTGGTACCATCTGGACCGCCTGAGTCATATGAATCCAATGCACAACTCTGTAATCTGGTAGTATTTATATTCGACGAGATATATTGAAAACAGATTCAAACGACGACAGCAACAGCAATATGGACGAAAACACTTATCGACCGGTATATTCGGTATCACACCACCTCAACGAACACCCCTATACCAATATCTCAACATTTCCAAAATTCCTAGTTTAGGACCCTCGAAACCTTAAATTAATCGTGCAGATATGCAAGTAAACATAAAATAAATGGCACCGTTGTGTTCGTTGGGAAACGGAGATCACCCCCATATCAATTACTTTGTGTTTCAATTTTTACAAATCTTTAACCCCTTCCAACATACCCAGGAAGAATGGTAGAGGTTTCCGCTTTTAAGGTATTGTTCATTTAAGCTATGGGAGCATGGGGTATTTTTTTTGGTTAAGATTGGGTGTATTTCAAGTAATATCCAAAGTGGCTCGTCGCTTAAAATACAGCCAATCTTAACCAAAAAATTCACTGATGTTCCCATAGCTTAAATAAACAATACCTTAAAAGCCCAAACCTCTGCCACTCTTCCTGGGTATGTTGCAAGGGGTTGAAAATTTCTAAAAAATGAAACACAAAGTAATTTATATGGAAGTGATCGTCGTTTCCCGATAAACACAATGGTAGCATTTATTTGGTGTTTACTTGCATATCTGCACGATTTTTTTTAGGTTTCGGGGGACCCAAACTAGGAATTTTGGGGGGTGTTGAGATATTGGTATGGGGGTGTTCGTTGAGATCGTGTGATGTCGAATATGGTGGTTTCTAAGTGTTCTCGTTTATATTGCTGTTGCTGTCGCCGTTTGAACGCGTTTGTGGTATATCTCGTTGGATTTAAATACTACAAGCCTCTAGAGCTGCGCATTGGAATCACATGACTCAGGCGGTCATTATGATATATTATAACGCCATATTAGAGCGGTATTAGAGATCTTGTAACCAAGTCAAACATAGTTTCTGACGATTCGTCAACATACCTGCTGCGATGATATGTATGCCTTAATTTGATCATTATGTGATCATATAGCCTAGCTAAGACCCTATTTTGAAGACTGCACCATTTTCTGTGTTGTAGTATCCTTCTCTTTAGAGTATCAGCTGCTTCCCCAAGAAGACTGGTTTTTAATTAAGAGTCTGATCACTGTAATGGTTCATGGTTCTGAGTAGGACTGAGATATACGATAAAGAAGCATATCATGTGATATTAACTAAGGAAACGTAATCCCTCTCGCAAACAATTTCTCTTGTCTCTCATAATGACCTCCAGTACAGTTTACGCGATGTTACAATCCCAACCACACTCACCAGCACCCCCAAATCAATCTCAACACGGCTGGAATTCTCTCACCTGACCATCACATAGTAAAAATCTCACGTGACAAAATCCCATTTCCCTGACCTCGTTCCTCACCAGCTTTCCCTTACTGTCTTAGTTCCCCTTCTACTTGACCAAACCTTAAACGCCATTTACCTAACGCGACGCGAGTGGCGATATCTATCCCACACAACAACACATGCTGCTCGACGACCTCAGTGACAGCGAGTTTGACGTTATTCCGGTACGCAAACCGGTGATACTGGACGACAGCGATTTTGACGAGCTGGAGGATTTCGATTTGGAAGAGTTGTGAGTATGTCTATCGGTCACCACGAACCATGCTAACCCAGGACAAAAGAGGTACAAAAGGCACCACCGCCTCCAAAAGCACCACCAAATGGACCGCCACGACCTGCGCTTTCAAACAATCCCACCGTCAAGCCTACAGCACCTTCCAAAGCCCCACAAAAAGCACCACCTAAATCTAACAAACCAACACCTGCAGTATCTTTCAAGCCGCCAGCGCAAGAGAAAGAAGAAGAAGAAGACTCCGAAGATGTTGTTCTGGAATACCCCAAACCTCTCACACCTACCCACCACCCTATGAGCGACCTAACAGGGTCCTTTCTGTACCCTTCTAATCTTCCCTTTCGAACTTATCAGCACACCATCATCCAATCAAGTCTCATTGAAAACACGCTCTGTTCTCTCCCTACGGGTCTCGGTAAAACATTCATTGCTTCTGTGGTGATGCTCAACTTCTACAGGTGGTTCACAGACGCGAAAATCATCTTCATGGCGCCTACGAAACCGCTAGTTTCGCAGCAGATCGACGCTTGTTTGAGAGTCACTGGAATTCCGAGACACGACTGTTCTGTCTTAATGGGAGGTGTCAAGCAGGGTGAAAGAGAACACGAGTGGGCCACCAAACGTGTTTTTTTCGCGACTCCTCAGGTGGTAGAGCTGGATTTGGATGGAGATGTGCTGGATCCGAAAAAAGTGGCTCTTCTGGTGGTCGACGAGGCTCATCACACTAGTGGTAAGTACTCTTATGGAACGGTAGTAAAGAAGCTTTTGGACTCGCACCAGAGCTTTAGAGTCTTGGGGTTAACGGCCACACCTGCCTCCAAAGTGGAAGGTGTTCAGAATGTGGTAAAACACCTTTTGATCAGTCATCTTGAAGTCAAAGGTGAGCAGGACCCAGATGTGCAGCAGTACATGCATAATCGAGAGGAAGTGAAGATCAATGTGGACGTTGGAGAGGATATCAAACATTTGCTTTCAGTGTGTGGAGAAGAACTTAAACCCACTTTGAACATGCTGCATTCTAAGGGTGTCCTTCAAAATGTGGATATTGCCAAAATCTCGCTGTTTGGAGTGAAAAAGGAGATTGAGAGGTACATGTTCCGAACGCGCTATCTCGGACCAGCAGCTCAGTACAAGTACAGAGGAGTTGGAGCTGTCCTGGCCTCTATAGCTCATGCCACTCAGTTGTTACAGCATCAGGGCATTACCCAGTTTTACGATACTTTGAAACGTAAACATGATGAAGAAATGGCCAGAAAGCAGCCCACAAAGTCCTACGAACAGATTGGAGACGTTGGAACGATTCTTACTGAAGCCAAAAAAGTCATGGCCAAAAAAGATTATCTTTCACACCCCAAACTGGACTATTTGAGCGCAGAACTGGCTCAATTTTTTAGTAAAGCCCCCGAGGGTGCTTCTACAGGAACGTGCATCATTTTTGCGCGTTTCAGATCATCTGTGAACGTCATTCTGGAGCATTTGAAGCAGTTTCCGGCTGTAAAACCACACGAGTTCATTGGGCAAGCTCCGTCCAGGGAAGAAGGAGGTGGAAGAGGTATGACTCAGAAGAAGCAGCAGGAAGTAATCAACAAGTTCCGAAAAGGCGTTTTCAACACTCTGGTAGCCACTTCAATTGCTGAAGAAGGTCTGGATATCGGACAAGTGGATCTGATTATTTGCTACGACTCTAACGCCTCTCCAATCACTTCCCTGCAGAGAATGGGACGAACGGGAAGAGCCAGAGACGGTAGAGTTGTGCTACTCATGACTGACAAAGAGATGGAGAACAACGTCAAGTCACGTGACAACTATGCCTACATCCAGAGACTTATGGAGGACGGATCACGTGTTAAGCTGTATCCACCTAATCGGGTAATCCCTGGCAAGCCAGACGACCCTCCACCTCCTCATTTCATGCAGCTAATAGCGCTACCTGGTGAGAACAAAAAGATTCTGGAGCAGATGGACAATGACGCAAGTGGGCTAGAGTTGGCTGATGTGGTTGCCAAGGGTGATAAGGCGTTGCGATTACGGAAGGACAAGAACGGACACTTTATTGTGCCCCAAAAGAAGAAAAAGAAGGTGTTCAAGATGCCTGATAATGCCACCTTGGGATTCATGACTGCCAAAGAGATGGCGGAGAAGAATAGTCAGGAGAGTGAGGGTCACGTGACTGACGAAGATCACGTGAGCAAAAAACTAAAACTGGATTTGGACAGCATCGACGACATGGACCTCGAGGCTGAGCTGGAAGCTGAACTGGACGCCGAACTGGACCTTGTGGCTGAAAAGTCACGTGTTCAGGACCTGGAAGATGAAGCCGAGTCACGTGAGAACCAGCATATTCACGATCTTGTTGAGCTTGATGAGGAGGGTGAGAGAGATTTGACCATGGAGGAGTTTCTCGAGGACGACGATTTTGATAGAGAGTTGGATGAGGTGTTGAATGCGAAGCACAAGACTACAGAAGTTCCGCCAGTCCAGCAAAAGCCTGAGGTAGTGGATCTGACTGAAACACCCCAACCATGTCTAACTAGAAACCCAGTTCCGTCATCTCAACCAAAAATCTCGACTTCACTCAACTCTTCGTCGTTCGATGATGATTTTTTTGATAGATTAGATGAAGCCCTGGCAAAGGGCAAAAACGACAGTACATAGAGTATATTTATTAGCATGATGGTGCTGTAGTTGTGCACATATTTGGTGTCGGTCGCAAGAGTGGGCAATGTAGTTATTTCTCAACGGATCTGGGTTTGAAAATAACATAGTTAGAACCGCATGACATATTAACTACGAAATCAATGATTCAAACACCCCATCTATAGTTCCCCACAATATCATTGTCTGGGGTTTATGATTTTGCAGGCTTATATTGTTTTCTTGTGGATGACAATAAAACCTTGATTGAGAAACATGCATTCCCGGGGCTGTATCTAGTGAGTCCAGATGTAGGTAGAATAGGGTTTGGTTTTACATGCCATACACAATGGCTGACAGTATTGTATGACCGAAATATCTAAGTGATCAAACCAATTACCACCCTTTTATGACAAAATCACCACCGCGACTTGTTTCAGCTTTTTGGTAAATAAACTCAATTAAGGTTTGGGAGCACTCCACTGCATATCCAATACGTCCATCATTTCAACGCCGCTTCAAATACACACTAATTATATCACGACCCACTAAACCACATGGCATGGTGCGAATCAATACAGGACAATGTCGACAAGGTTCTCGGCACTGGCGAGTACAGTAATACCGGTCTCAAAACGCCAAATCTCCTTACAGACACTCACACCCACACTACTCTTGGATCGACGATATTGGAAGGGGAAAAGGGCGATACGGCTATTAGACTGGTGGAAACTACGGAGAAAATCGAAGATGGGACTGCCACGGTCAAAGTCAAGGTCCACGACACCTTTTCCGACGTTTCTGGGCCCAATAGCGAGATTACTCAGCGGTACCATCAGGAGACTTTGTGTGCGACAGTTGAGCCTGAAGGACAGGTAGCTAAGGTGACCATTCACCATACAGAAGATACGGGGCAGCTCACCAACTCGCTGGTCGAGAAGGAGTCGCTGAGTAACAGTCATAACCATCATAAACTTGAGGAGGAGGTGGCTGATTACAATGAACAAAGAGACACGACTGAGGTTGAGCTGTATCAGAAAAAGGCATCCGGACAGGCCAAAAAGGTGTTTTCCACAGGGTTCGAGGTGTTTTCACAGGAGAAAACAGTATGGGAGCATTCCAGGTCGAGATCTCGAAGTGGAGATAGAGTGTTGACAAGAACTGCTATGGACGAGAGCCGTGGGGTTAAAAAGAGAGCAGATAACACGAAGCCTGCAGTCATGGTTCAAACTACGGCCTTTGTTACTGCTGAAGATGTAACGCAAGTGGCTCTTTTGTACGGATCTCCATGTGAAGATGTACAAAAGGAGAAGCAGGGTGTATGGAAGATTGTCTTTTCTTCAGACAAACAGGCTTCTTTGTTCCTCTACGCTCTGCAAAAGGATCTGTTTATGCATACCGGGTTTCTGAAAGTCTACCATGACCATGAAGAGGCTCTGGATACTGATGGACCAGGCAAGAGAGGTAGAGAGAGGGAAAGGAGAAGGGAGAACTTTTCAGAAGGAGTCAGGTCGCGAAGTAGGTCAAGGAGCAAGGAGATGAAGCAGACCAATGTGGAGAGGGTGTGTTGGACGGAGTGAAGTCGCTTTCGCCAACACACACAACTATTTAGTTGATGCATGTACATTTTTGTAAGAATGTGTAGTGGTTTGAACTTAGCTAAAGTAACTGAGCTATTGTACTGAGCTATTGTACTTCGGGTACCATAGAGAAATATGATGAGATGATACAATGGATAAAGGGCTACAAAGCTGTCGTGAATCGCTCTGTAAGTACCGCTACCTGCCTCTAAAACCATCTAGCTAACATAGGAGCCGTCTAGATGATGTCGCTAACTCGTCAAGATGTTTTTTTCGCTGTTTTTTTGCCGCAAATTGCGATCTTTTCCACCTCAAAATACTCCTACTGTCGTCGGACCAACAGCTGCCTGGCTAGCTCAATCGGTAGAGCGTGAGACTCTTATTCAAAGCAATCTCAAGGCTGTGGGTTCAAGCCCCACGTCGGGCTATCTTTTTTGCTTCTCTTTCTGTAACATCTCCTACCATTTTTGTGGCTGTCCCTCTAGCTGTAAGTACTGTACTGTAGTAGCAATGCAGGAGCTGAGGACGATCTAGACAATATTACTAAGATAAAGTAAAGCATGGAGGTCTGTAAAATGAAGTGCTCTAATCATCTGGAATTGTTTTAGAACTTGAATTCCAACGTACCAAGTATGTCCCTTGTCAAGCGCTTATCTCTTTTTGCTAAACTAAATATCAAGTAATTAAATTAAAAGAGCCAACAAAGTTTAACTATTTAGGTACCCCACATAACACAAACTATGACCATAACTCCATGAGCATACAAGCTAGAAAGATAAGATATAATCCAGTAGGGAACTACAAGTAGGAAGGTACCAGTACTGAAGAAACAATCCTCTTTTTGGCATTTTTGAACCCACTTTCTACCCATATTTAGGTTACTAATGAGACGAGTCTTACTTGACACAAAATATCGCCTAGAACACAAAATGAATAAATATTGAAATGATAGTATTATTCTCCTCGTTACAACGAATATGCCCATACCAATTTCTCCTTGGTTTATTTACTTATAGCGTTCGCAGTTGTGAAATAAAAACCAAGTTGATCCAAGCTTTTCTCAGAAATCTGGGAAAAAATTGGAAAAAAAAGTGGAAAAAATTGGGAAAAAATGGAAAAAAAATGGAAAAAAAGTGGAAAAAAGGTGGAAAAAAGTGGAAAAAATTGAAAAAAAATTGGAAAAAATTGAAAAAAAATTGGAAAAAATAAAAAAAAATTGGAAAAAAATTGGAAAAAAAATCCAGTCACGTGATGTGAAATTTTTTGATCACGTGACATGAAAAGTTTTGGTCACGTGATGTGAAAAAATTTGGTCACGTGATGTGAAAAATTCTGGTCACGTGATATGAAAAATTTAGGTCACGTGATATGAAAATTTAGGTCACGTGACATGAAAAATTTAGGTCACGTGATATGAAAAATTTAGGTCACGTGATATGAAAAATTTAGGTCACGTGACATGAAAAATTCTGGTCACGTGATGTGAAAAATTTAGGTCACGTGACATGAAAAATTCTGGTCACGTGATGTGAAAAATTTAGGTCACGTGACTTGAATAATTTTGATCACGTGACATGAAAATTGCTGGTCACGTGACATGGAAATTGTTGGTCACGTGACATGAAATTTTTTGATCACGTGATGTGAAAAATTTAGGTCACGTGATGTGGAATTTTTCGGTCACGTGATGTGTAATTTTTCGGTCACGTGATGTGTAATTTTTCGGTCACGTGACTTCTAGGTCACGCGTCTGGTCACGTTTACCTGACCCGAGCACCTTGGGTGTCTGATTACAACCTTAAAATTGCTGTTTTTGCCGACCTTAATCAGTTTAAGGTGGGCTCGGAAAATCCCATTTGTGGTTGCAACAGGTGTTTGTGACAAAAAGCAGTTATCCAGTCTATGTGCGGACCGTCAAAATGACAGTCAAAATGGGCTGTATGTAGGCGAGGGAGTAGATCCTTTGGGACCTGTTTACGGTTTGGGACTTCCATCCCTAAGGTTCCAAGGTCAATATTCGCCATTCTTACCTAAGCCAATCTGGCCTGTACCACCGCCCCACAGGGGGTAATTCTGTATTCTTATGTGTTACCTCCTCACCGCCACTTTCGTTACCCAGATTAATACCCTAACACTACCAAGACCATGGCTACCATGCCAGCATATGATACCCCGAGATGACAAGGCTCTCTTACAAGAGTGTTGATACCCGTGAGTTCTGTCTTCCAAGACATTTCGCTACACAGTCTTGAGCTCCTCTGAGAACGTCTAGAGAGCATGCAAAGCTCATTTGGCAGGTGTCTAGTGACTCTCAGACTAGTTCTACACTTATTAGATGTACTAAAGAAGATCTAGCCACTCCTGGATTTCTCACTGAGCATCATACCAAATTCAGACTGGACAAATGGAAACAAAAATGGAAAGCCCAACATTGTGCCATTTGGTCACTTGATGTCCTGCTTCTGCGTAATATGTGAGAGGTATCAGAATGAACCGCTTTGTAAAGGTTTGCGATAAACATGACTATGGATGCTGAAAGAGATATGGCTGGAGTGGGTTGATGATCAGCTGTAGAAGACAAGTAATGGCAGTAAATCATGTGATACGATGGTGGTAGCTTTTATGAGGAGATAATAATGATCATGTGACACAGGGTCACGTGAGTTTAGTTGAAATACAGCTTGTATCATGTGATCTAAGGGTAGTACAGGTACTGTACGTGTAGGTCAGTTTTAGCTGGCAAGTAATGATCCTCTGAAGTAGTCTCTGGGAATAGAGGCTCTTCAGGGTGCTATGGAACTAACGTTGGGTGCTTTTTTTGATTAATTTGGGTGGGTTCTGAGCTGGAGGGCCTGGTAGGGGCGCTACCACGTACCAGTTCTGTGGCCATACCGGCTTCGCAGCTATCTTTGGCTAAAAACAAGTTGCTGTTGCCAAAACCATTTGGTAACATGGCAGCTGGATTGTAGCTGATGCGCGACTGTTTCTCCTGGTGGGCACTGATGACTGTGTACTGCAAGACTTAGCCAGCAGCTTATTGCGGGTAGTCTTTCTAGCTACACCTAGAGTGTTGACAGTCATGTATGTCGTGCACCAGTAGCGGTGAGGCCACGCTTGACATCTTCTCTATAGCTCCATTTGTATGTAACTTCATGATTATTCGAGTTGAGAGCCTTGCTGTGCTTGGCATACTCCACAGTTGTTTGAGAGGTTACAAAATTGCAAACATATCATTGGAAACTGAAGCCTAGAGAAATTTCGGATCGGGTATAGCATTAGGGGATGCCCTGTTTTCGACGATTCTAATAGAATAGTTGCTCTCATCTGCGACTTGTGGCGGCTTCGGTATGATAAATATGATAAATATTCTCTCCATGGAAACGCTCTATTCTTCCAGATGAAACTCCACAGCAACTACGATACAAGTAGAGCTTTGAAAGTGATATAAATGACCATACCTGTTCACAACTGAATTACATGACCCACAAAAATTTACACACAACTTTGCAACTGAGCGCTCACGGCTTATCATTTCCCCTCATGTTTCATCTCCACACAACAGCAAGCACTTTATTTTTATGATAATTGCTAGGATAGCTGAATTAGAATTCTCGATGAACGGGCCTCATCGACGCCATTTGGGAAATGCTGTAGCTTCGTGAATATTGGATATTTCTGAATGAGACAAGCATTAGAATGCTTGGTGGTACGTGAAATTTCATAATAACGTGACTTTCACGTGTTCCAGGCCATCGGAATTTCTCTGTTAATGAATGCGCCACTTCCGGGTAACATCCACCAAAGTCTATTTCAAAAATAACCTTTTCCTTGTTATTTGACGAGTACGAATGACGTCCGTGGCTAAACGAGAAACATGAAGGGGGGTCCATGTTTTCGCAGTTTCGAGTCAGACAAAAATAATAATAAAAAATCCAAAAAGTCCCAATTTTGACTCACTGCCGCCTTCCGCCCACTAATTCAGTTCACGGCCCCTCTCTCCGGCCCGACACCTCCTGCAAGGCTGCAACGGTGTAAAGTTTGGGGGGCTTTGGTAGCAGCCTGAAAACGTGGGTACAGTGTAGTTTGCGGTACAGCAATTCAAAAAATGTACTGTACACAAACGCACACAGACGCACAGAATCCGACGGGTAATATTGGGTGTGGTTGCGTCTACTATGGTATTGCAGGCATCGCACTAAGGCAAGGGCTAGTGTGGATGGCTAAACTTTGACATATTAATAAATGGCATTTATGGCTTTCTCCCAAGTGCCGTCTTTCCGACCCCATTTATAGGCTTTTAGGGTATCGGCACAAGGAAAAGACTCAAAGAAGCCTGCCTGCGGATGTTAAGCGAGAGAAATAAGCGAGGTCTCAAACAAAGAGGAACAGATATATACAACTGTCAAATAGCAACCTGCCAAACGTCAGCTGTCATACTAGACAATAATATATAGATACGTGACAGCTCTATGCATAGCAATAGCAACCATCTAATTCTTATCGTGTACGAGTACAATCACATGATTGTCTCAGCCAATATCTGCAAGGCTCTACTTTTGGATTAACATGGCAAGGTCAAAGTTAGGGTCAAACACTCAACACCCAACTCATCATCAACAACACACCACATGCTGGCGACACGAACACAGAAACGTTCGTACGAAGACGATGAGGACGACGAGCTGGCCTCGAAGATCGGGCCCACTGGGTACATTCAAAAGACACAAAAACAGCGGCTCAGAAGAACGCCCATGGCCCGACTTTTAGGAGTCGGCTTGACCGACCTCGAACTGCTCAACTTCTTCTACCACCACTCCATGGTCGACATACTATCCGCAAACGACCCTCGCGACAAGGTGTGGATCGAAACAGCGCCTTCGCGACTCCACAACCCCACCATCAAGCAATCTTGCCTTTTTTTGGCCGGTATGGACCTGGCACAAAGACGAGCACCCTCAAAGTATCTCGTGAACGACGAACCACAGCCGACTTATCTTCCACTCGAAAACCGGCTCATTTCGGGCTACGTTCAGCCTTCAGATAAGTTTTTGACACATAGTATGAGACAGTTCTCAAAGCTGCTCAAAACGTTCCACCGACAACTAAACGAAATGAAGGAAGGTGACTTGGACGCGTACGCAGATATGATTCTCGCGGGAACGCTGGTTTACATTGCTGCGTTAGCTATGGGTCCTTTAGTGCCGCTACTGAACTACACAACTGGACAGGGAGATTTGGTCAGCCTATCGAGGAGTATCCGATACATCCATGAAATCATGACCGGTCTCAATATGAGCTCCGAGGGGGAATCACCTTTCCCTATTTTGGATGTCAACGAGCGACATTTTCTCGCCAGAGAACAGGACCTCTGGGATGTTATTGACATGCCTGAGTCCCGTGAGGAGCATTCAGTGCTGTACAAAGCCTTGCACACCCTCATCGAGCTCTACAACATGGACGTTAACGGTGGATGTATCACCCATATGACGTCGTGGCCTATTTACTGGACCCGTTCTTTCCATGAACTGCAACAGCAACATAACCCGTATGCCTTGGTGTTGATTTGTTATTGGTGTGCGTATGTGCATACCTTCCACGGGTTCTCGTGGTGGCGAGATCGGGCTGTAGAGGACTTATATTGCGTGGTGGATGAGCTGCCACGCGACTTCCATCATCTGGTGAGCTGGCCTCTGAGTGTGGTACAGACTTTTAACGTAAGTGCCGAAGACTACCTCAGTGGCAAGATGATGGCCATGAGCTTTTAGGATACTAACACTTGGGAATATATTATTAATGGGTATTGTAGTGTAGCGTAGGCCCCTTTCTGATTGATTTCTCTTGCTCTTTCTTTGATTTTCCTTTTATTTAATTTTTCCATTGCTATTCCTTTTCCACTTATCCTTGGTCCTTGTGTGATATTCATCACTTTTTCCTTATGCTGCCTCATATGGTTTGTTCATATTTGTTTGAAATATTTAATGGTCATTAATTTGTACGTCATGCTGTAATTAGGACTTTAGTTGTACAACAGCATTACACACGTAGACAACATGTTTAGAGATGTGATCCTGGATGACAGCTTTACAGAAAGCATAGCTCGAGTATGTACAGGTCTAGGATGAAGCAGTTTAGTTGAGGTATAGAGACTGGAGGTGTATAATTCTTTCTTATCTATGTACTAACTGTCAATCTCTTTCAGTGTCACTCCCCTTTCAGCATACTTGTATCATGTAGAGGCAGCTTTACCTCATCGTCTCTGCAAGTAATGAGAGGGTGGACTAGAAAAAAATCCAGTGACCGGTTGGAGTTCGAAGAAAGTATTAAAACAGAGGAGTGTTCAAATAAATGATTTCATTTGAATATCCAAAAATATTTGGAACGCGTTTTGTGGTGAACATATCCACAGTCCAATTTGGCATCATGAGCCAAAAATGTGCAGCATCCATGATTCGGGAATATGTGAATCATCTTCAAAAGGGTCACTTGCGATTGAATATTGCTTTGGTCAAGTCTACAAGTAGATCAGCTCACAGCACCGACCTGCCCACTACAAGTAGCTACATCTGTTGCCTGTTGAGGCATAGCTATATGTGCCAGCTTCAAGCCCAGCACACAACTGCAGTATGTTTGCCGAGTGGTATCTACAGCTTGACATGACTTCACCAGCCACTCTACAGCCCCTCGATCCTCCCATTCTATGCGACCTTAATTACTCTACGATATGTGCCCAAACGTCAAACTCATGATCTATTTATTTTTATCGTCGTACTATACTATACTTCATTCTGGGTAACCACATGGGCACAAGTACGTACACTCATGCCGATGTCAATACTAAGCACAGGCACTCGTGCTCATACTAGGAAGGTCATTCGGTTCGCTCATGTACTTACATAGGGAAGCCCTGTCCTCGTCCTCCCTGCATGCTGGGGGGCATACCTCCCGCCTGAGGGGGAGCGTTCTCCTCGTTCTTGACAGTCTCATCAACAGACAGCACAAGACACGCAGCCTCAGTAGCCGACTGCAGAGCGTTGATCTTCACAAGAGCAGGCTCCCACACGTAAGCCTTCATGTTATCAGTAACACCTCCGGAATCGTCTCTGAAATCAACACCAGCCCAGGTGTCGCCCTTGGCGTGTCGCATTCGCAGCTGGTTGAGAATGTCAGTTCCGTCGAAACCGGCGTTAGCACAGAGTTGCCGGGGAACAACCTCCAGAGCACGTGCAAAGGCGCCAATAATCAGCTGCTGCTTGCCAGCAACAGTCTTGGCGTGGTCTCTGAGGTACTTGGACACCTCCATCTCCAGGGCTCCTCCTCCAGCAACAACAGAAGTGTTGGCAACGGCTCGCTTCACAATCATGATAGCGTCATGCAACGACCGCTCAACCTCGGCAATGAACTGCTCGGCACCTCCACGCAGAATGAGAGTGCAGGTCTTGGCCTTGGGGCAGCCAGTGAAGATGTTGAATCGCTCTCCTCCAATCTGTCGCTCCTCAAAAGCAGCGCAAGTGCCGAGAGCCTCAGACACGTTGGCAGTAGTAGCCTGGATAGAAGCACCAACAGCAAGCACAACACGGTCCATGTCGGGCTGAGCCACTCGTCCAGCACAGAAGATGTTTCTGTCAGCAAAGTACTGAGTGGCCAGATCTCCAATAGGGAGAGTAGACAGCACGATATCAGCACCGGACTTGTGAATGTCCTCCAGCTTCTGGTAAATGATTTCCCACTCGGCATCAACGACTCGCTGGTACTCAGACACGTCGTCGACTCGAACCTCAGCGTTATCTCGCTCAGCCTTCAGTTCCAGCTCAATGTTGAGACAGGCGATCTTGGGCTCGGTAAAAGACTTGGGCTGCTGCTCGAAACCGGCATAAGCAAAGGTCTTCTTGAACGCCACTCCGTCGACGAAAAGAGAGTCCTCGACTCCTCCTCCAGGAACCTTCTTGATACCGATCAGACGCTCATTGAGATCGTTGGGGTCCAGAGACAGCACAGCATCAACAACCATCTTGGTGAAGAAGCGCGAGTTCTGGTGGATCAGCTTGGAGCTCATGGCTGTGGCGGCACACTTCTCGAGCAGTTCTCGGAACTCAGTCTCGTCGGTTTTCTCCACAGACACGGCCAGCTCCTTGATCTTGGTCACGGCCATATCACAGGCAGTGCTGAGACCTCGGCAGATGACATGGGTGCTCACTCCCTCCTCCACAAAGCTCTTGGCCTCTCTCAGAAGCTCTCCTGCAAGCACAGTGACAGAAGTAGTACCATCACCAACCTCGGCGTCCTGAGCACGAGACACGTCCACCAGCACTCTAGCAGCAGGGTGCACAACGTCCAGCAGCTTCAGGATCGTAGCTCCATCGTTGGAAATAGTGGTCTTACCTCCTTCGCCGACCATGAGGATATCTGATCCCAGAGGTCCAAGCGTCGATTGAAGGGTTTCCTGGATCGCCAGACACGCGTTAATGTTGGAAATGGTCTGGCCTCGGCCCTGGGAGGTGTCGGTGCCCTCCTTGAGCACCACAATCGTCGGGGTCTGTCCTCCAAAGTTCATTGTTGTGGTGAGAGATGAGGTGGTGAGTTTGGGAAGAGATTTTGATTAGGGTACGGGTTTGGAAGGGGGCAGAACAGTGTGGAAGGGGTGGGAAGATGGGGGGTTTCGGGGAGTATTATTAGATGAAAATGATCAGCCGGCAATTTGGAGCAGAATGAAATATTCGATTTCGTTTTTGGATGATAATTGAGGGAGGTGGTGGGCTGTCCTGGTTCAGTGTCTCTTCATCAAGGGCACCATTTTCACCAAACCTTATTTGACTGGTGAGAACACAGAGGCTTCTCGAAGAGTGGCAAACTGAACTTTGGAGTGATACTGAGGCGGCAGAAATAATGTGAGAAAAAGTGAGGAAATTGGAATATTCGTAATTGACGAATTTTGAGGGCTCATTGAACTTTGGGGGATTTTTATTCATTTTATTTGCCACTTGTTCATGACGTGTGTCCTCTTCTTTAACAGACCGTGTTCACTGAAGGTTCGCGTGTCGAGATGGTCAATTGTCAGTTCGATTCTCCATTTTTGGCAGGATTATGATTAATTAAACGAGCTCATGTCAAAGGGAGACAAACACAGGGAGTGGATTGTTGTAGTGTCGAATTGCCTAAGCTTTCAGGTTGATAATTGTTTTGTTAAGATTGTCAACAAGAGAACCTAACTATAGGAGGACAAATCCAACGAAACCAAAACTCACTGAACAGGACGAACATTCATCGAATCGAGCTGATGTTTCGAATTTGAGCATTTACACAGCACGTTAACGCGGTATTTCTGTTAAAACACCCAGTTTGATGGAATATTGAGCCATTTTGAAACTGACAAAACCGGCCAGCCAAGTTGTCGCATGTTGCGTCCTGCGGAACTTTATGGATACCAAAAGATAGCCCTTGATGGAATGGGCCTAACTATTAACTTCATTTCCCTCGTTCACAGCTATACACCCCACATCCCCCACATCAGTCCCCTGTTGCAACACGTGCCTCAATACCGGGTAACCCATGACAAATCACCTTGATTATGCACGCTGACAAATCTTGGATCAGGCAGGTGGAGAATAACCCAAGAGGAAATAGAACGAGTATCGTACGAGTACGATAGTAATGGCAGCCAGTGGATACCCCTCAGGTTTATGTTTCAATTGAGGGAAGATGATGTTACACAGCATTATGCAACACAAGGCTAGTGATAAAAAAGGATGTTTTCCGAGCATATTATACGATCTCAATGACGCAATACAGTGACACAAGCAACAAGAAGAACCCTTGTCTACCACCTCAAAACGCTCATATCTATGCCTCCATTGATTTCAAATAACCTCTCTCTTTATAGGCTTTTTCATATCGCCGTTTTTGAATAGCTTATTAGCGAAACTTAGTTTGGATATATAAGTAGACGCTGGTCTTCCCGTATCACCACAAGCACCACCACCTACACAATGGCTCTCACTCTATACACCTTCTCCACTCCCAACGGAGTCAAGATCTCCATCGCTCTGGAGCTCCTGAAACTCCAGTACAAGGCCGTCAACATTGATATCACCAAGGGCGAGCAGAAGACCCCCGAGTTCCTCAAGGTGTCTCTGAACGGACGAATTCCTGCTCTTACCGACACTGACGGCCCCGGCTCAACTGATTCCGCCCCCTTTTCTCTGTTTGAGTCCGGTGCTATTCTGCAGTACCTCGCTGAGAAGTATGATCCCGACTACAAGATTTCCTACAAGCCTGGAACTCTCGAGCACTACAAGACCAACGAGTGGCTGTTCTTCCAGAACGCCGGTCTGGGTCCCATGCAGGGCCAGGCCAACCACTTTGTCAAGTTTGCTCCTGAAAAGGTGCCCTATGGAATCAAGCGATACACCGATGAGACCAAGCGACTGTATGGAGTTCTGGAGGAGCGACTGAAGGAGAACGGAACCGGATTTCTGGTCGGGGATCATATTTCCATTGCCGATATCTCTACTGTGGGTTGGGTTCAGTGCTCGCACTTTATCGATCTCGATCTCACCGAGTTCCCTGAGGTCAACAAGTGGCTGAACAGACTGCTGGCAGTTGAGGGAGTCAAGAAGGGCTTTGATGTGCCTGTCAAGTGGCCTTTCTTTAAGGAGTAAGCAAAGAGCCACGAAGCAGCGACGAGCTAGGTTGATGATGCAACTGGCTCTACTTAGACACTAGATTATGAATAAATGATAAATGAATATGGATGTCAGCTAGTGTTCCTGTAACCATTATGGCTAATAAAAATGTATACGTAGGCCATTCCAAACGCTCTTCATTAAACATTTCAGGTACTCCGCTTCACTCAATTGAGCACTATTCACTTCTGTGGCTTGCTACCCTGCAGTATACGACACGTGCCAACCTAACTAAGTAAACGACACTGTACAACAACTGCTATCACTACAACACCCCAAACCACTCCACATCAACTTAATTGAGTCAATTGACTTGTACACAGCTTCATCTACTCAATTGAGCTCTACAGCTTCACTTGCTTAATAATCTAATGTCATGTCTTCACTTACGTGACTAGCTTACAGAGAAGCCAAAACGTTCTCGGCCTTGGAGACGTTCAGGCCAGTCTTATCGGGCTCCTCGAAGACCTCAACGACCTTACCGTCCATCACGACAGCGGCGTATCGGGCAGATCGCTTGTTGCCAAAGAACTCAGAGGCGTCGAACAGAGTGCCGAAAGCCAGAGAGAACTCACCGGCCTGGTCGGAGATGAATCGCACGTCGTCAGCGGGGGCCTCCAGGGCCTCAGCCCAAGCGTTGGTCACAAAGGCGTCGTTGACGGCAACAATCCACACGGCCTCAACACCCTTGGCCTTGAGCTTGGGGAACAGGTTGATGTATCCAGGCACGTGACCAGCAGTGCAGGCAGGAGAGAAGGCGCCAGGCACACCGACGATGATGTGGGTACCCTTCTTGGTCTCGTCAGCCAGATCGAACTGACAAGAGGGAGTGCCTTCTCGGACAGTCACAGCGGGAATGTCCTGACCCTTCTGCAGAGCGGTAAAAGCGGTGGAAGAGAAGGGTCGGGCGACCGGGGTGGTCATTCGAGCGAGCTGGGGAAGTCGTCTGAGGAACATGGCGATTGTGGTGTTTTTGGGTGTGGTTGTGAAGAAGAAGAAGAGTTGGTGCGAGGAGCAAACCAATAAGATTATGTATGTGTTGCATAAAGTTTGTGTCGGAGAGATGGAGAAGTAGAGGTTGTGGGTTGGAGGACTGGGGTTGAGAGCAATTGATCAAGTAGAGATTGTAATATAGCGAGGGAGACTTGAGATTCACGTAGGTGGTTTTATATTGGCGATACGAGCCCGATTAGGTCCGTTTCAACTCCCTCAACATTTTGCAGGCAGATGCCTAACATTACTGCATGAAGTTTATCTATTAAGCGGGCGTATAATAAAATAAAATAAAATAAAACAAAGCAAATAAAAATTAAATTAATGACAGAATAGTATCAAACATGATTCGTTAGATTAAGTACATCCTCCGATATACTGAATGTGAAACACGAGCAGATCACAGATAAAAACATATCGTCAGTCTGTGACATAAGAAAGTGGCTGCTCGTGTTGTTCCTCTGGTATCCCCCACTCCTTAAATATCATCCGGAACAAAACTCGTCTGAGCTCCACTCAACCTATCACTCGCCTTCCTCAGCTCCTCCAGCTTCACACTAGGATCCCACTCATCTGTACTTCCATACTCATCTTCCGACGTCCTTCTCATTCTGATATCATTAACCACCTGCCCTTCCTCCTCTTCATCATCCTCAAAAGCAGGGGTAATACCTGGCAGTCCCGTAGGCCGTCTTCCTCTAATGGAAGCAAAGGGAGTGACAGGGTAAGCAATACGCCTCTTTCCAGAAGTGTACTCATCGTCATCTTCAGACACATCCTGAAGAGAAAACGACATGCCTTCAACAATATCATCCACGCCTTCATCCACCTCGAGAATATCGTCCTCCACATACTCATACTCATCCTCCTCATCTTCTAACACTTCAGGAACAAACTCAGCATCCGGAGGAACCACATAATCGTCAAAGACTCGAGTAACAACACGCTTCTTGCTCTCCCAGGGGAAAATAGGAGGCAAAGCAGGTTCGACATGCTTTTTGGGTGCTTTTTGTTGCACAGTATGGCTTTGTTCATCCCAAACGTTCTTGAAATCACTCTGCTGAAGCTTAACAGCCTCGCCAACACCTCTAGCAGGAGGAGGCATGGTTCGTGCATCCCACCGATTGATATCAGCACCAATTGTTCGCTTACTAAGCAGAGAACCGGCCAATTCCGAAGGCTTCACGTATGGATACAGCTCATTGTAGGCTCTGTTCCACTGAACATGGTAGTCATTAACAGACGACGTCATCCAGGGCTTGTTACCCGGACCTAGGAAGTGCACAGCTGACACATCTCCCTTGAACCGGTTGTAGGCAGGTTCATAGCCTGCAGCACCAGAACCCCCTACTCCAGAACCCCCTACTCCAGAACCCACCCCCGAACCTACTCCAGCACCGTTAGCAGGGACATTAAAGGTGAAAGGAGCCCTAACCCAAGTTCCGGACGCGTCAGCGGACACAAACGGGTTGATTTCCTGAAAGTACTCGTTCAAAAGTCCCTGATCTCCTCCGTCAAAAGACACTCCCTTTTGAGCAAGATCCACCAGATGAACGTACACAGTTTCGTTAGGAACAGTGCAAAAGACACCCGAGTTGAACACATCGGGCCATCCGACGTCGGGGGATGCAACCAGCACGGGCTTGCCGTTGTTGTTAGCCTCAGCTACCTTGAAGAGCACACTGATATCTTTGAGTGGAAGAACATCCGAATCCAGGAACAAGACAGCCTTGTACTGGGTCAAAGACCATACTGCAATCTTGGCAAGGGTCGTACCGAGCTCTGGCCGGCCTAGCAAGGTCTGAGCAGCTCTGGAAGAGTCATTGTAGGGTAAAATGTCATCAACAAGAACCACAGAAGTCCAATACTTGCCTAGTTCTTGCTTAATGTGGCCAGAAACAGCTTTGGTCACGAGACACAGTCGGTCGCGTGAGCTGTCCAGAGTTTTGAGGCGCTGGCCAAGAACCACAGCTCCTGGTAGATAGTTGTCGGACGACAAAAGAGTCGCATAAGCCATATTGAGGAAAAAGAGGGTCGTGCAGGTGTGTAATTTTTGTGGCACGTGATAGCGGCTCCTTGATGGTCAGTTTAATGGTGGTCACGTGTTTTTACACCGAATACTCGTCAACTGGCGGTGTGGTGTTGCGGTTTGAGCGTTATCTAGACTATCGGCTTTAGCGTGGCTTGTGCAAGTCGATAGGAAATTAGCTGATTAGGGTTAGGGCCAAAAAGACTTGACGGGTTGTCTACCAGGGTTGGGCGTGAGAGATATGTTGCTGTTTTTGTGTTTCTCAAAAGGTCGAATGTAGCTACTTGCTGTGGCAATATATATATACTGATTTATCGCTGGAGGGGTGTGTTGTGTAGTGTTTTGATTGCACTGTGCATGTGCATATATTGGTGCGGCGTTGGGGCTGACAGTGAATTATTGTGGGATATATAGAGGTGCTAGAGACAAGCCAGTAAGGGCGTTTTGATCATGTTGATAAGGGGGATAGAATGAGCTATATAAGGCTCCTGTGGATTGTATATTGCGGCTTCGGTACTACCCCCTCGACTTTCTCCTCTCTATTAAAGTTGTCTTGCTGAACTAAAAACGACAACCTAAAGCAGAGGGTGCAGGACTCTGGGCAATCGTAGTGTCATTTTGGGGTTGTTTTGGATGGGATTTTTGAAATACGGGGCTGTGGAGTCACGTGAAAAGGGTGAGGCTAGATAATTACGCAATAATATTTGTCATTGAGGATAATCTGGGCTTGCCAGGTGGATCCCCGCAAGGGCAAAAATAAGACCATGTTTCCCGCAGAGCTAAAGCGCAAGTACGACTGTACGATGTTTAAAGCCGACGGAAAAATAAGAGACTTGAATAAATCGAAAAAAAATATACAAAATTGCAATCAAATCGATTAAAATGCGGATAAATCTGGTGATAAATTAGATACCTTCTAGGTGTTATTTTCAGCTATATTACCCCTTGGTCAGATTCTATAAATGGGATCTATGTTATTCCGGACTAGTGGTTAATTCTGACGTTGATAGAACACACGTGCCCAGATCGGGTTATTTTGTGCGTAAAACAGGAAAATAGACAAGCGGAGTGCATTGACGAAAATAAAAGGGAAGAGAAATAAACCATGCAAAATAGACAAAACAACTGATGCCACAAACTTGCCACAAATGCGAATATTATTGCAACTCCTCTTTAGTCTCGTATCGCAAACTCAATCAACTCAATAACTCAACAACTTTACGCTGTAGTGAGTAATATACAATTCTATGTCACACCAGATGTGTGAAATTTTGTGTCTTATTTTTTTATCTCACCTTTTAGGCCGCTCTCGATACGCATTGGGAAGAGTTATACGAAAAGTACATGAGCGAGGCAGGTCACAAGAATACAATAATAGCAAGCGTTGGGTGAGCGGTACTCTGACCAGTCAGCTCAACAATTTATAGAGAGCGCAATAGGAAGTTCTCACGTAACTATAGCGATTATGTAAGACCCAGTAACCGTTTGGAAGGTCATTTATCTCCCTTGACTATTGTACGAGTATTTCTCGACCTCGGCTCATCTAGGTTCATGCATGGACATGTGGGTGCGACACGATGAGAATAATACGAGCAAAAGAAGTGAGCTGTTAAAGATGAGCCGAAATAAAGAGCCGAGAGTCACGTGACCACTTTTGAACATATCATTCTAGATACTCACTCAGTAACACTCGTAATTCAAGGAACATGGTCTGTTCTACTGTACAAGTATCGTACCTGGTTTGACTTTCATATTGACAAAAAGAAAAAAATGGTAAAAAGAAATCACCTTTAAAAAGAAATAATTCAGGTCATCTTTACAAATCACCAGGCACCATTAATTGACTCTTTTTTGTTACTTTACTACCATACAGAACTGTAGTGCATGATTACAGGCTGTAACTGCCAAGGTGCTCTTTGATAATGGCTACAGAACCGAGCCGGAGTGCACACAACGCAGAACATAGTAATTAAGGCGTGAATATGAGCCTCTAAGAGCGCAAACTCACTTTAAAGTGGTTTAATTCCACTCATAGACGTCAATTGACATCTTTATGTATGCTTCATGTATAATCTAATCTACACAGTCTTGCTTAGTCAACGAATTATCGGGCACCTGGTATATAGGAATACTCCTCTAATTAGGTAAGGGCATACCTCAACCCAGTAAAGCATCTACAGTACATCCAGTCATCTAATTACTGTAGCACTTTAGCATTCCTTTACTTGTGATTTTTGTGCTTTCATCAAGGCCTGGTCTCATCAAAACACGTTCATTGAAACACCCTGAAGAAGGCAGTCTAACTACCACGTCCACGGGCACGTCTCCGTGTCTTCCATTGATCTACAAGTGTACTGTACCCATCACACACTTACTTAGATTTACTTTATTACTGCATGCTCCTGCATACTCCAAATACGCGTCAGCACATGTCATAGTGCTACACTTCACGCCCACTCAACCGTATTCCGCACTATATCGTTCCATAACACCCAATAAATTCACTATTAGCTTTTAGCCATCAATATCACCAACCTTTCCATTTACCGCTTGTAGTAACCGCTAGGCACAGGGGGAGCGCCAACAGGCTGACTCACGCCATTAGTACCGGGACCAGCGGACCCCGCACTGCCAGGGATTCCAGCAGTGGCAGCAAAGGGATGCTGCTGCTTGGGAGGGCCAGCGGGCGAGATACCCGCGCTCTGGCCACTGCTGGTGTTCTCCTTCAGAGCCAGCAGCTGCTTAGATCGGAAAGCCTCGTAGTGCACGTGGGCGGTGGTCTCAATGAGATCCTGGAGGTGCGAGCAGATCAGAAAGTTTCTGAGGTAGGGGAACTCGCAGTGGGTCTCATCTTCGACGTTGACGACACCCCATCGCGTCTTTCGTCCTCGAACAGTCTTTCCCTTGACAACAACGTTCTTGTCGGAGCCAACAACGGCAAATGGAATGAACTGCTTGATCTGGGCGTTCTGGTACTGCTCGTCCTCGTCGTAGTCGGCAGAGTCCAGAGGGTACAGCTTGAGTCTGTGGTGGGCAAACTCCATCTGGACAGTCTCCTTGAAGGCCTGTCGCTCGGCGAGAGTGAGAGAGTCACTCTTGGCAATCACAGGCACGACGTTGGCGATCTCAGTGAGCTTCTTGAGAACGACGATATCAATGGGCTTGAGACCATGTCCAGTAGGCTGGATGAAGAACAGCACGCAGTGAACACGGGTATCAGGCAGGTGCTTCTCTCGCTGCGCCGTCAGCTCCTTTCGCAGGTACTGGCTGTGCAGGTCCTTGATGTACTTGGTGATGGGGTCCCAGCACTTTTCGTTGTTGACCTGGTCACCGTAGCCAGGGGTGTCGATGATGTTGAGCTTGAGACGAACGCCATTCTCCTCAACCACGTGGCCAACACACTTGATGTCGGGGGTCTTGGTGATGGGCTCGCTGGCCTCGGTTCTGCCGGAAGAAGAGGCGAGTTGCGACGCAAACAGTGTGTTGATGAGAGTCGTCTTTCCAAGGCCTGATTGACCAACAACCATCAGGTTGAACTGGAAACCTCGCTTGAGAAGCCGTCGCTCGATCTGCTGGGTGATGGAGTCGAACCCGACCTTGCTGCCGGGCGTGATGGTTTCTGTGGACATCATTTTGAGGTGTAGTTGGGGTGTTGAGATGAACAGGTAACTGTGTTTGTGATACGTACAGTATGCGTGTCGCGTTTCCCCTGAACCTTATTTGGAGGTGGTAGTGCCGGTAGGGTAACGGGGCAGAATGTAGGCGGAAATTAGCTAGAAGGGGAAACGGTGATTTTAGCAGGTATTTCGGGCGTAAAATAAAATAAAAAACGGCTCTTAGTGCAATTAAGGCATGTGCAAGATGCGTGCCCTAGCCCTGTAGCTGACACAGGACCCGAAAGTGTGTTTCATGTGGTGCCTGTGTCTTACATCAGCTTGTGATTGGGGACGCTATACTGGCGGTAGGAGAGTGCAATTGAAATAAGAGAAACAGCATCGTATTTTTATAGCAGTAAATAAGATAGTTGCCAATATTCAGGACGTTCCAACATCATTTCAGTAACTCAACAATTAAAACGCTTATATCTCAGCTGAAAGGTGTGACTAATCCAAACAAAACATACCGTAGTACTCTCCTCATCCTTAGATTCATTTTGATACCAATAATCACACAATTATCACGTATCCCATTATGTTAATACACCGTTCTTCATTTACACCGACTACAGATTGAAACCTTGTTAAAAATGGAGGCAGTAGGGGAATATCTCATATTGACGCTATAATAATGCCATTGCAAAAATGAAACTTGTCATACTTTCATAAAGCATCAAACAAAAATCGCCCCGAATATCAGGAATTTTAGCCCCATTTCCAGTACAGAAACATCTAAAACAGTCACAACTCATCCAACCTCGAACTCACTTTCATACTAACAGTACCATTGTATTCTTCTCACCCCCAGCTCCATTTTGATACCATCTCATAAAATAATATCACGTCTTTACACCCCACATGGTTTGTCCTTGGTTTACACCCACATCCACTACTTGGTGAACCCTAACCCACCTGAAAAATCCTCCCAACCACACATTTGAATCAGCACATACACCACACACCTCCACAACACAACATGGCTCTACAACTGTCCAAGCCGTTTGTGGCTGCGCTTTCCGGCTACATCCCTGCCGTGAGCATCTCCCTGGCACCAGGCTTCCTCGGAGGTCTTCTTGGAGGCTCTCAGAAGGAGGTTTCCGAGGCCGTTGATCTCGAACAGCACAACGAATGCGATCACGGCATTGTGTACGCTGTGCCCAAGAAGAAGGTCTCGTACGGTCAGAAGCGAAAGCGGTTTCTGGCTGCCACAAAGGCTCTTAAGCCTCTCAGCAACCTCAACAGATGTCCTGCTTGTGGACATGTCAAGCGAATGCACACCATGTGTATGCACTGCTTCTACGAGCTGCGGTCGTTTTTCGCCGGCAAGGCCCGAGATGCTGACGCTCTGATTGAGAAGAAGACCCCTCCCACACTCCCTGCTCAGGACGAGGCCTTCATTTACAAGAACAAGATTGCCCGGCCTCATTACGACAAGCTCAAGGATACCGGATCCTATGTGCTCAAGTACCCTCGATCGCAGGTGTACAAGAAGAAGGAGAAGACTCGGGAGTAGGAAACATTGTATATACATAAGGGGGTGAATTGATGACTGAAGTTACGAGAGAAGAGTAGGAGAAGAGGGTGTAGATGTGGAAGAAACCTGTAGAGGGGGTGGTAGGAGAGTGTGGGAAAAACATTGGAGTGATTTTGAGGGGGTAGAGGTTTGGGGGGTATTGGATCATGATATGGCTATTAACAGAGAGCAGTTTCATGAGATATACCCTGGTAGTTATTTCAGTGGCTTAGTAAGAAGACGGTGCAAAAAACGAGCTACTGTATACGACAGTTAGGTGCATAGCTGTGTTAGTATGGCTGTATCTTAACGATACGAGTATGTATCTTCGTTGGATCCAAACCGGTACTGGTACATCTGTACTGGTAATTAGTTTTTTGGAAGTAGCAGTATAACACTTTAGTTGCCTCCCCACAAGACCCAAATCTAGTAACCAATTCCCCAGTAAATCGCATATCCATTTAAGGCGAAACCATGTTTTTTCCTATTTTATCTCATTTTATCCATGATTTATAAACTCACCATGCCCCACTTCCAACCCACATCTCAGATAAAGTTCAACCACCACCCAACATCACCAACTCTCAACTGTACATTCGTCAACATCACGCCATGGAAAAAAAACTGGTGTCCATCCTGGACTCAATCAGTCGTCATTATACGACAGATTACACCCGTCTCGACCCTACCGTTCTTCAAAAATCTGGATTCGACAAATGGTGCCAGAAATACATCGACAAACATCCCACCGACTCTCTGGAGAACATTTTTAGACAGGTCATTTTCGAGCAGATCATGCTCAAGAAAGAAGATGTGCGAGGAAAACAACTGGCCGCACTCCTCGATTGCATCACATACGAATCTTCAGCCGAAAAGCCGCTTGTTGAACAGACTCTTACTCTAGCCCTGGTGGAAGACATTTTCGATATCCATACAGTGGACTGGTGTCGACACTTTTGGACGGGATATTTGGTGTCACGTGAAGAGCAGCTGATGAGTGTGTCACGTGATACGGGGGCTGTTACCCGGCTCAGTGGAAGACGAGCACCGGGAACCACGCTGATCCGGCTGGCCAACGCTCTGCTGAGACGAGTGAGTAAGTCACGTGACGCTGTTTTCGCTGGTGAAATTCTCATTTTCCTCTCACGTGCTTTCCCCCTGTCTGAACGGTCTGGGTTGAACCAGAAGGGTGAATTTAATGTCGAGAATATCACCATCTTTGAAGGATACGAAGGAGCCAAAGAAGATAAAGAGGAGGATGACGATGATGATGATGAAGACGAAGATGAAGATGAAGAGATGGATGGTGATGATAAGAAGACTCCTGTGAAGGAGGCAACCCCATTAGACTCTCCCTATGCTTTATTCTGGGGTCTACAGAAGTATCTTGCTGATCCCAATGTTTTGTTGAACTCAAAGGAACCCGAGGTGGAGATGCAAAAGCTGCAGACGTGTCTAAAAGCAACCATCAAGACACTGCGAACACATGACGGTTCAGCCGAGGTCGTTTCTGTGCCTGGTTCTAGATGGGCCAAGAGAGAAAACAGAGATGCGCCTCAGACTTCTGCATCACGTGAACAGTCGACCCCACAGCATCATCATTCTTCTCGTACTCTAAACGCCAAGTGGTTGACTAATCCGGATCTGTTTACGCTTCAGTTATCGGATACTAATTTCCGAAGAGCCATTTGGACTCAGTTACTGATTTTCTCCGAGTTTATGCTCTCTCTAACTGAGAAGAACAAGGCTAAAATCAGTGCCACGGCCTCAAACAGAAGTGTCCAGTACCCTTACACCTTGTCTGCTTCCAATGAGGCGTTTTTCGAAGGTGTCGTTGGTCATTTCGAGTCAACTTCTAAGCATAAACCCCCCTACAAGCCCGGATTGAGTCCGGATTTTAACATGATATTGTCGAGAATCATTCGTCACGTGTTTGAGTTTGATGGCAAGTGGGTTGAGTGGAAACTGGAGAACTGCCCTGCTTACGAGAAACCTGTCATGAAAAGTACAGACGAGATTGAGGGTGTGGAGGAGCTGCTGAAAAATCTGGGTCACGTCAGACCGCGGTGGAGGTACGAGATGGGCTCTGAGCCGCTGACTAAACTATGGGCCGTCGAAACCGGCTTATCCAAGCTCAGTTATGTGTCTCAGCCTGATCCCCAATCTTACATCGATAAACTAACTGAGCTTGGACAGGTTAAAAAGTTAGATTGGGACTTCTTGGATGATGCTGAGAAAGCTAAGTGTGAACAAGATACAGCGGCGGCTGATTGGCTAGGCTGGAGAGCAGCAAGAGTCAGCGGTCTTTGGAGTAAGATGGCTGAGGCTACTGTCTTGAACGAGGTGGTTAATGGAGCCTCAACCAAGACAGACACACGTGAAAGTGTCGATATTGAGGAGGAAGTGGAGGTGGAGGCTGTACAAGATGAAGCAGAAGAAGAGGAGTCTAATAAACGTCCTCTGGAGGAAACAGATGAGAAGGAAGGCACCCCCAGTAAGAAGGCCAAGAAGGACGAAGATGACGAAGAGGTGGTGGTTGAAGATAGTCCTGAGGTTGAAGAAAAGGAAGTGGCAGAGGTGAAGGAGCCCCTGGAAGTGGTGGAGGAGGTGGAGGAAAAGGAGAAGTAATTTAATTGTATGTATATTAGATATTTTTGTCGGGTTCGACTTCAGGTAGCGAGACTTAACTAATTGATTTCTGAAAGCTGGGGTATCGCGAATAATGTCAATCGATCCGTACCATTACAATAAACAAACAAAATGAAGTAGCTCTTCTGAGACTGCCAATTATCTTAAATCGGATCTAACTTTGCCCCTTAAACTTACGTTTGAAAAATACTGATCTGACTCTTAATTATGACACTGCCCTCAAACAATAACAGTAGATGAGTATCCCACCAGAACGACAAATTAAATATACATCCAGTATATTCCGTTACCTCCAAAGAACTCACATGAGCTCTGTATTTTTCCTCCCATTTTTCACGTATTACTAATCACCTTTCAGGACCCCCATGCCACATTTTCCAGAATCCGAAAAACCGCCTGGCTAGCTCAATCGGTAGAGCGTGAGACTCTTAATCCTCTGGCCCGTCGATCGTCTGTCTGTTGTTGAAAGCGTAAGGAAGCGCCGCTACCAAATGTAAGAGATTAGCTGGAAGTGCTAGGCCTGGAAAGAGGAGCGGATATCTCAAGGCTGTGGGTTCAAGCCCCACGTCGGGCTATAAAGACTGTCTGTCTTTTTTTACATTTAATGGTTAAGATTTGTTTAACGTATTTAGTTGGGTTCTAGTTGAGAATTGGTCGTCTTTTTAGTGAGCAATTCGTGAAAACATGACTACCGCTAACGGTACTTTGGACTTGATACCGACACTGTTTCCTTCCCTTTGGTACTACAGAGTGTAGAGGAGTTGGAGGATGTTTTGTGCTGGTTTCTGAGAGTTGACTATTTGGACATCAACGAAAGTTCATGGGATTCCATGGATATAACTGTTATATGCGTAAATATGCCTTTAATAGGTGTATTACATCTAGCTACACTTGTGAAAAGATCTACAACCGTGTAAGATAACGTAGAAACGAGTTATAATTTATTTGAATTGTTTGGTATTTTTTGGAATTATTTTAGAGAAATCAGAAAAACCAATTTAAATAAAATAAATTCGGATCAAAAAACAAAAGAGAAAAAGATTAGACATTTATGGACCTACTAAACTCTCATACCACAATTGTTTTGTTGATTCAGCTCATATCCGAAGAGTATGGCTCTTTCCAAGATGATTTTCTCGTTTACTAAACCTAACATATCTTACTCCACAGGGGTTCTACATGTAAGCCACTTATACAAGTCTGCTCTGCTTGTCTCCCTCTACAATTCTTTTTGTTTTAATTTGTTCAGAAATCACCCTCGGTTCCCTCAACCCCAATAATGAATAAAGATATTTCACGTCTCGGAGTTGGAGGTATTTTGCCCATTGAGCCGCTGTATGAATAGTAAGAGTCTTCTCACATCAAGAGTAAACATTTAATTAGCTATTCCAGGCTGTTTATGCTGTTTAAATTGATTTTGGAAGTCCACTTGGACAACTACTTTCTGTCCTTAAAGAGCCCAGCACAAAAGAATCATAACAGGTGTAGGTCACAGCTTGAAATTAAGCGAATTCTAAGGAAACGAGTTGGTTCCGAGTTATCAATGAAAGTAGAACTCAGTATGTCCTCATAGAGCATGTACGTCTGTGTTTGTCAACCAACGACTTGTGATACTCTTCAAACCATCGCCAAATAACCAGGAGGAATACTAAAGGTTTGGGACTATTACTTGTTGTTTATTACACAAAAGGGTTTAAACTTGTGATTGCGGGTGTCTTGTAGGATGTATTTAAAGGGAGATATTCTGGCTTTAGTCCAAGAGAGATACCTTAGTTTACAGCACTTTTATTCATGTAGATGATGACCAAATACAATTAAATTAGTACCATCTGGACCGCCTGAGGCGTATGAATCGAATGAGAGACTCTATAATCCGGTGAGATGCATATTCGACGAGATATACCGAAAACAGATTCAAACGACGACAGAAACTGCAATATGAACGAAATCAGTGTGCGACCACCATATTCGGTATCACACGACCTCAAGGAACACACCCATACCAATATCTCAACATGTGCAAAAATCCTAGTTGAGGACCCCCGAAACCTAAAAAAAATTGTGCAGAAACGCAAATAAACACAAAATAAATGGTTCCATTGTGTTAGTTGGGAAACGACGATCACTCCTATATCAATTACTTTGTGTTTCAATTTTTCCAAATCTTGAACCCGTCCCAACATACCCAGGATTAATGGTAGAGGTTTCCGCTTTTGAGGTATTGTTTATTTAAGCTAAGGGAACATCGGTGAATTTTTTGGTTAAGATTGGCTGTATTTTAGGCGACAAACTATTTCAAATAATACTTGAAATGTAACCAATCTTGACCAAAAAATGCACCAGTGCTCCCATCGCTTAAATAAACAATACCTTAAAGTATCAAACCTCTGTTGTTCCTCCTCGGTATGTGGGAGTGCCTCAAAGATTTGTAAAAAACGAAACACAAAGTAATTGAGATAGGAGTGATCCCCGTTTCTCGATGAACACAATGGTACCATTTATTTTGTGTTTCCTTTCGTTTCCGAATTTGCCGATTATCTTGCATGCCCGTAGTTTATGCCGTCCCGATACTTTATGCTGGGACCAAACCAGGTACTTTATGGAACTTTGAGCGGATTTTACACAGCGACTAATGCCTGTAGAAAGACCAGGGATAGCACATTTTTAAGCCCCCGGTCGGGTAATTTAGACAGTTTTTTCAGAATTGATATCAGAGGTGTTTTGGCCATGTTAGAATTTCAGCGTATAACAAGCTAGCTCAACCTCTACATTCGCTCTAATCACACATGATACAAGGTTTTCGGCAATTTAGCATATGTAATCTTCCTCATCTTATCTCTGGCTACAAAACCCACTCTTTGGAATTCCAATAGCTCAATTTATTATCCGGAAAATACACGACAAGGAGCACTCCCAGGCGTGCGGCTCGTTAATTAGAGAATTAAGGTTGGGGACATTATCGAAAAGTGGAGGGGTAAATTCGGTTTTCTCAAATGCTCAGTATTGGACTATATATATCCATGTACTAAGTGGTCAGTACCATCAACGGTGGGTACCTTCCGCGGTTTATGTAACATTCAGTGCAGTTTGGGACCGGTAGAGGTTAGTGAAGGACAATAAACTGGCTCATGATTTGGTTTTGTGTTATTTACTTGTACTAAGAGGATCTCAAACGCTGAATTCCTAACATAGCCAAAACACATCCGATTACAATTCCGAAAACATTGTCTTAATTTCCTGACTGAGGGCTTCAAAATGACCTATTCCTGATTTTTCTACAGGCAATACTCGATGAGGAAAAGCCGCTCAAAGTAGCATAAAGTACCTAGTTTGGTCCCAGCATAAAGTACCGGGACGGGTATGCAAGATAAACTTTGTGCCGTTCCCGTAGTTTATGCCGTCCCGGTACTTTATGCTGGGACCAAACCAGGTACTTTATGGAACTTTAGGCAACAATTATTAGGCCATCAGAGCACTTAGAAAGACAAAAGATATGTTATTTTGAAGCTCTTACTCAGGAGATTACCATGCCGCTTTCAGAATTAAAATCGGAAGTGTTTTGGCTGTTGTAGAAACTTGGCGTTTGAGGCCTTCCCAGTAAATGTGAATAACACAAAAACGAAATATAAGCCAGTTTATTGCCCTTTACTAACCGCCACGGTTCTAAAAACTGCACTGGATGTTACATGAACCGCGGAAGGTACCCGCTGTTTATACTTTTAGTACCGACCACTCACTACATGGCTGGATATAGTCCAATTTGAGAAAACCCCTCCACTTTTCGAAAATGTCCCCCAACCTTAATTCCCTAATTAACGAGCCGCACGCGTGGGGCTGGTGTTTTACTGTGCATTCTGCGGGCAAGAAATTGATCTATGGGAATTTCAAAGAGTGAATTTTGTAGCCAGAGGCAAGGAGATGAGTATTACATTAGCTATATTGCGTCAAATCGGTGTCATGTCTACTTTCGAGCAAATTTAGAGGTTAAGCTGGTCTGCTCTACGCTGGAATTCTAACATGGCCAGAATATCTCTGATTTCGATTCTAAGACATTTAGCTTAATTTCACGAATGAGGGCTTCAACATGAGCTATCCCCGGCATTTCTATAGGCAATACTCGCTGAGAAAACCCCACTCAAAGTAGCATAAAGTACCTGGTTTGGTCCCAGCATAAAGTATCGGGACGGCATAAACTACGGGAACGGCATAAAGTTTAACTTGCATACCCGTCCCGGTACTTTATGCTGGGACCAAACCAGGTACTTTATGGATCTTTATGCTACATTTATTAAGCCATAAGAACTCGTAGAAAGACAAGAGATATTTCATTTTGAAGCTCTTACTCAGGAGATTACCATTCCGCTTTCAGAATTAAAATCGGAAGTGTTTTGGCTGTTGTAGAAATTTGGCGTTTGAGGCCTTCCCAGTAAATGTGAATAACACAAAAACGAAACATAAGCCAGTTTATTGCCCTTTACTAACCGCCACGGTTCTAAAAACTGCACTGGATGTTACATGAACCGCGGAAGGTACCCGCTGTTTATACTTGTAGTACCGACCACTTACTACATGGTTGTATATAGTCCAATACTGAGCCTTTGAGAAAACCTCTCCACTTTTCGATAATTTCCACCCAACCTTATTATCCAATTTACAAGCCGCACGCCTGGGGGTACTGTTTTACCGTGTAGTTTCCGGACAAAAAAGTGAGGTATGGGAATTTCAAAGAGTCACCAAGCGCATTGTAATTACTTCCAGAGGCACGCTACAACATGGGAAGCTGAATTAGAGACAAAAAAAAAGTTGGCTTTTTCCAAAAAAGTGAGATTTTCGGCTTGTGGGGGGGACCACATGCATTTTTGTCAAAAAACAGCCAAAAATCGAGGTTCCACAAATCTTTGATCTCCGAAAACTGCGGTAAAAACAGGAGATTTTATATTTTTAGAAACGTTGCCCGAAGCAAACCGATCAATTGATTCAATATCGACCTTCACCTTTGTCATTAGTAATTCTTGATCTGTTGTTTACACTAATCCTTGTAAACCCTGAGGCTGAAAAAAATTGAAAAAAAAAATTGAAAAAAAAAACCAAGTGTTTATAAATGGCAATGTTAGTAACTGGGATTGTTCTTTGACATCATAATATACTGTTGGTCACTTTCCACGTTCTTGAGGCACGTATTTGGCCTGTTTGGACACTTTTTAATTTGTTGCTTTTTTCCAAAAAGTCAGATTTTCCGCTTGTGGGGGGGACCACATGCATTTTTGTCAAAAAACTGCCAAAAATCAAGATATTAAAAAACTTTGGTCTCATGAAACTGGGGTGAAAATCGCCTATTTGATATTTTTAAAAACGTTACGTGAATAAAAACGACCATTTGATGCTATATCAATCTTCACCTTTGGTAATACCACTTCTGGATGTGCTGTTTCGCACTAATCCTCGTTAACCCTGACACTGAAAAAAACAGCAAAAAAAAAATTCGAGAAAAAAGACAAAGTGTTTATAAATGGCAATATTAGTACCTGGGGTTGTTCATTGACATCACAATATATTGTAGGTCAATTTCCACGTTCTTGAGGCACGTATTTGGCCTGTTTGGACACTTTTTAAATAGTTGCTTTTTTCCAAAAAGTCAGATTTTTGGCTTATGGGGGGGACCACATGCATTTTTGTCAAAAAACAGTCAAAAATCGAGGTTCCACAAATCTTTAGACTCATCAAACTGGGGTAAAAACAGGAGATTTCATATTTTAAAAAACTGTACGTGAATCAAACCGATAAATTGATTCTACAACTATCTTCACCTTTCTAATTACCCCTTAGGGATGTGTTATTTTGCACTAATCCTCATTTTCCCTGACGCCGAAAAAATTTGAAAAAAAAAAATTTGAAAAAAAAGACAAAGTGCTTACAAAAGGCAATATTAGTAACTGGGATTGTTCTTTGACATCATAATATACTGTAGGTCACTTTCCACGTTCTCGAGGCACGTATTTGGCCTGTTTGGACACTTTGTATTGCAGATATTATGCACCCTTGCCAGATATGCTCTTACTTGGATATTACCACAAGGAGAGACCGTAGAGACGTGGGGCAAAGTTTTTAAAACTTTACCTGAATAAAAATAATCAATTGATTCTATAACCATCTTCAGCTGTGTCATTACCACTTCTGTTACCATTTAATTCGTGTTTACTTGCGTTTCTGCACGATTTTTTTTGGTTTGGGGGGTCCTAAACTAGAAATTCTGAACATGTTGAGATACTGGTATGGGTGAGTGAGTTCATCGAGGTCTTATGATCTCAATTATTGCGGTCGCTGAGTGTTTTGGTTCATATTGCTGTTGGTGTCATCGCTTCGCCTTGATTGCGTCATATCTTATCGAACAATCATACTAAACGCTTCTAGAGTTTCCCGTTGGAATTAGGCACCCCAGGCGGTTCCTATGATACCATGATCAATAGTAACAGGTATAGGACAATTTTTTGAATTTAATCAGAATAAATCCGGTTAACGGAGTGTGACGTTTCTGGGGGTAAATGGGGGTTCAATAGATGTAGTAGAGGTGTTTGAACCGTTCTGAAGAGTGTAGAGGAGTTGGAGGATGTTTTGTGCTGAGTTCTGGGAGTTGATAAAATGAAAATGAACGAAAGGTGATGGGAATTAATGGATATAACAGCTATCTGCGTAAGTATACGTTTAATATGTGTACTGGTTCTATTCGGACATGTTAAAAGTCTTACAACTGTGTAGCATACTGTAGAAGTGAGTTATATTTTATTTTAATTATTTCGTATTATTTTGAATTATTTCGAAAAATCAGAATAATCAATTTAAATAAAATAAATTCTGATCGACAAAATTGAAAAAGATTAGATATTTATGAGCTCGTTAGACTATCATACAACAGTGTTTTTGTTGATTCAGTTTATATCTGAAGAGTATGACTCTTTCCCAGATGATATTCTCCATTACTAAACCTACTATATCTCACTCTACAAGAATCCCATATGTAAGCCACTTATACAGGTTTGATATCCTCATCCCCCTCTACAATTCATTTTGTTTTATTTTGTTCAGAAATCTCCCTCGGTTCGTTCAACCCCAATAATGCATTAAGTGATCACACGTCTCGGAGTTGATGTTATTTTCCCAATTGGTGCGTTCTGCGTGCTCTATGATGATATATTGAGTTGTACCATCATTAAACACTGGGAACCAATTCTTTCCCTTAGAATTCACTTGAATTACTAGCTGTGAACTACTCCTGTTAAGATTATTTTGACCTGTGTTCTGTTATAACAGGAACTAATTGTCCAAGGGGACTGAAAAAATCCTTTTAAACAGCATAGACAGTCTATAATAGCTATTTCTTTGTTTAATAATGACGTAAGACGACGGTTCCAAATGATACAGCGATTTAATGGACAAAATATCTTCAATTCTGAACGTGGGATCACTCGGTGCACACATGGGGTTGAAGGGAGCGAGGGAGATATTTCAGGCGTATTGCAACACATGGGGCTGTAGAGGCGAACAAGAGGGGAAATACTGTTTAAGTGGATTTTCTGTAGAATTCTTGTAGAATGAGATATATTGATTTTAGTATCGCAGAAAACTGGTAAATAATGTCATCTTACTCATCAGATATGAACTCAATCAACAAACAAACAGTTGTCTGAGAGTCTAACCAACCGATAAATGTCTATTCTTTTTCATTTTTGTCGCTCCGAATTAATTTTATTTAAATTGATTTTTCTGATTTTTCTGAAATATTCCAAATAATACGAAACAATTAAAATAAATTATAACTCGCTTCTATGGTATCCTACGAGGCAGTAAATTATCTCACAAGTTTCCAATAGACGTTGTACACATATTAAGGGCACGTTCACGCTTATAACCGTTATATCCGTGAAATCCCATCAACTTTCGTTCATTTCCAGAGAGTCAACTCTCAGAAACCAGCACAAAAAATCTTCCAACTCCCCTACACTCTTCAGAACTGATCATCCGCCTAATATACGTCAATTTAAAGTCCATTAACTCCCACAAATGTCACACTCCGTTAATTCGAGTCATTCTTATTTAACTCAAAAACTCATACAATAATATTGATGAGAACACGATGTTATTGGTATCATTCGAACCGCCTGGGGTGTGTCATTCCAACTGAAAGCGCTATAAGCCAGTATTGTGTGTGATCGATGAGTTGGGGGGAAGTTTTGTGCTCATTTCTGAGAGTTGACGAATTAGAAATCAACGAAAGTTGAAGGGAATTCATGGGCATAGCAGATATATGCGTGAATATGCGTTTGATATGTATATTAGGGCTATCTAGACTTGTAAAAAGATCTACAACCGTGTAGGATAACGCAGAAGTGAGTTATAATTTATTTGAATTGTTTCGTATTTTTTGGAATTATTTTAGAAAAATCAGAATAATCAATTTAAATAAAATAAATTCTGATCGACAAAATTGAAAAAGATTAGATATTTATGAGCTCGTTAGACTATCATACAACAGTGTTTTTGTTGATTCAGTTTATATCTGAAGAGTATGACTCTTTCCCAGATGATATTCTCCATTACTAAACCTACTATATCTCACTCTACAAGAATCACATAGGTAAGCCACTTATACAGGTTTGATCTCCTCATCCCCCTCTACAATGTAATTTGTTTTTTTTTGTTCAGAAATCTCCCTCGGTTCCTTCAACCCTAATAATGCATTAAGGGATCACACGTCTCAGAGTTGGAGGTATTTTGCCCATTATGCCGCTATATTAATAGGAATAGTCTTCTCGCATCAAGAGTATACATATACTTAGCTATTCCGGACTGTTTGTGCTCTTTAAATTGGTTTTGGAAGTCAACTTGGACAGCTAGTTTCTCTCCGACAAGATCACAGATCAGAAGAATCATAGTAGGAGTAGCACAGAGCTGCAAATCAAAGTGAATTATACTGACAAGAGTTAGTTCAGAATTATCAATGAGTGTGCAACTCAGTATGTCCTCATAGAGCATGCACATTTGTATTTGTCAACCAACGACTTGCGATAATCTTCAAACCATCTCCAAATAGCCCAGAGGGATGCTAAAGGTTTGGGACTATTACGTATTGCATATAACACTAAAGGGATTAAACTTGTCATCATGGGTTTCTGTTAGGAGGTATGTAGAGTGAGATATGTTGGCTTTAGTCCAAGAGAGACACCTTAGTTTACAGGTCTTCTCTTCATTTATAAGATGCCCAAATACAGGTAAATTAGTACCATCTGGACTGTCTGACGCGTACGAGTCCAATGAGCAACTCTACAATCCCGTAGCATGTATATTCAACGAGATATACGGAAAACAGATTCAAACGACGACAGCAACAGCAATATGAACGAAAACATGCTGCGAGCACAATATTCGGCATCCCACGATCTCAAGGAACACCCCCATACCAATATCTCAACATGTCCAAAAATCCTAGTTGAGGACCCCCGAAACCTAAAAAAAATCGTGCAGAAACGCAAGTAAACACAAAATAGATGGTTCCATTGTGTTAGTTGGGAAACGAGGATCAGTCCTATATCAATTACTTTGTGTTTCAATTTTTCCAAATCTTTAACCCGTCTCAACATACCCAGGATTAATGGTAGAGGTTTCCGCTTTTAAGGTATTGTTCATTTAAGCTATGGGAGCATTGCCAAATATTTTCATTAAAATTGGGTGTATTTCAAGTAATATTTAAAAAAGTTTCTCGCCTAAAATACAGCCAATCTTAACCAAAAAATTACCCAATGTTCCCATAGCTTAAATAAACAATACCTTAAAAGCCCAAACCTCTCCCATTAATCCTGGGTATGTTTAGACGGGTTAAAGATTTGCAAAAATTAAAACACAGACAAATTGGTATAGGAGTGATCGTTGTTTCCCTACGAACACAATGGTACCATTTATTCTGTGTTTACTTGCGTTTCTGCACGATTTTTTTTAGGTTTCGAAGGTCCTCAACTAGGATTTTTGGACATGTTGAGATATTGGTATGGGCGTGTTGGTTGAGATCGTGTGATCCCGAATATGGTACTCACTAAGCATTTTCGTTCATATTGCTCTTGTTGTCGTCGTTTGAACTTGTTTTCCGTATATCTCGCTGGATATAGATGGTACAATACTCTAGAGCTGCTCATTAGAATCGCACGCATCTGACGATTCGGATGATACTACTCTCTTCCCATTCGGACAATTATTACTTATATAAAAAGTGTTCTACGGTAACAGCACCTCTCCTGTATTAAACACACTTTATCTCACTTAGATGCGTCCTAAACCCATGGCATGCTGATGGCCAAAGATGATCTATTACTATCAATAACTGTACAGGTCATTCGCAATCTTTTACGCAGTCTTCTAGCAATGTTGTGTAGCGCAGTCATTATCCATTCGTTAGGCACATAGTGCATGCATTGATAACTGTGTATAGCTCAGAATAGTTTCATTTTCAAGGTTAAAAAAGGGACAAGCGATAGTATGACTCCTATTACACTATCACTCCTGGACTACAAGTAGTGGCTCACCTCGGTTTGGGAGTGAGCCGTTGCGCAGAACAGCGTCCTCTGACAAAAAGGCTGCACTTATCGCACCAAAAGACCCAGTCCAGTTTTAGGATACTTGGACAGTGTCATGCTAGAGCATGGAACATTCAGATTGTGCAGACTACATGTCCTAAGTTGACATCGGGTTTGCTACCTCCTTCGGTACCATTCGTGGGAGAAGCTCATAAGTGGTCTTTGTTATTCTGAAACCTCAAGCATATTGCAGTTATGCAGGCAAGAGGTCGTTGATTATACCCCTAGGCTAGTGCATCCCACTGCTTTCCAGAGATAATTGTTCTCGTGCAGGTGATACGTTTGGCGTGTACTGGAAGAGGAGGTCCTTGGAGTGTACAAGTACACGTACTTGTAATTTCCTTTGACCATGTGATATCCAAACCACGTCAACTTCACAATATGTCCTTATGACTGAATTATGCTGGAAGTGTTCAATAGCATTTGGACACCTTGGATGGACTCCATATATCAGAGCATCCGAAGACTAAAATTGACATCAGGTACTAGTAAAACCCCACCACAGGAGAATATTTATTGCCGAAAGGTGGCTTCATTGATAATAAAAGTTGAGAGTCTTAATTTTTATATATTTTTTCTCAATTTCCAGTTAAATTCTCCATTCTCCCTTCTCATACAAGGTAGCAACTGTCATTCATGCTCTCCACTCAGAGTTTGGGAGTTGGGACACGTAATAAGGTTTGTGAGATGGAGAAGGTGGAAGAGTTGTGAGAGTGAGGCAGTTGAGTTCCGTTCAAAGGACACAAAGGTGTTCCTTTCTGAGTCTAGAAAGTGTGCCAATCTATTTAGCTAACCATTATCACGTAATAGCCACCTTCAAATTTCCTGCATCTCTTTCACACCACGCTCCACTGCTCTCTCATCCTTAAATCACGTGAAACCAAACGTTAAATCTAATATCCCACTCCTGCCACGTCCACTTTTAACACACGCGATCCAAACTCTGCTTCAACACTACACCTTTGAAAAACCACGGCACAATGTTCAAGTATCTGGTTTCTCTTCTGCTGCTCGTCAGTCAGGTGGCTGCCCTGCATTTCTACCTGGAGGGCGATCAGCAGCGATGTTTCTACGAGGAGCTGCCCAAGGGCACTCTTGTTGTCGGTGAGTATGAGATGATGAGGTGATTTGACGACATGGGCCATGTGATGGTACGTGGCAAGATCACGTTGGGAATGTTTACAGCAAACGACGCTGGGCGTGTGATGGTATGGTGTGGGGTGATGTGTACGCGATCATGATCTGACGTGTACGTGACGACATAGCTGACGTGACATGAAAATGCTACCATCATGACGACGTTCATGCCAGATCTGTCGTACAACAGTTGCCCTCACACGCTCCAAACTCTGCAGTCGTGTCTGTTTGTGACCCTCGGCCATACTAACCTAGGCAAATACGACGCTTGGGAGTACCAGCCCGAGTCCGGCCAGTGGATCAAGCCCCACAACCTGGCTATCCTCACCACCATTGAGGAGACCTTCGACAACGACCACATGGTGCGATCCCACCGAGGCGAGATGGCCGGTGACATCCACTACATCACCGCCGACCATGGCGAGCACAAGATCTGTTTCCGAGCCGCCACCAAGGACCGAGGCTGGTTCAAGAACAGCCGAGTCAAGATCACCTTCGATATGAGCTTTGGCGAGGGTTCTCTTCTGGACTCCAAGAACGAGGTCAAGGTGCAGGGTATTGTTGCTCGACTCCAGCAGGTCCGACAGCGAGTGCTGGAGATCCGACGAGAGCAGGTGTACATGCGAGAGCGAGAGATGCAGTTCCGAGACCAGTCCGAGTCCACCAACTCGCGAGTGGTGCGATGGATCGTCATCCAGGCCGTTGTGCTTGGCGCTACCTGTGCTTGGCAGCTCAACCATCTGCGAGGTTTCTTCACCAAGCAGAAGCTGGTTTAAAATAATAGAGGAAGATGTTTTGAGATGCGTGTAGGTCATGTGATTTTTGTACGTGAATTGGGAGCTGTAAGAGCACTACAAGACGTAGAATCGTAGAATTGGCCCGTTCAACTAAAAGTGAACATCTCTTTGTTGAAGGGACGGCACTTATACTTCTCACCTAACGGCTGAACCTTCGTTCTCCACAACGCTGTAAGTTCGCGATATTGATTTGTCGGGTGGATAGAGTTGATGCCGTTTGGAAGCCGGTATATATAGACCTTATACATCCGACTGACTCAGTAACATGCTTCCCTTTCTCCTACTAACTGCTCTGGTGGCTGCTGCTCCTGCTAACCCCAAGGTTGTTTCTTTTGCTGTCCAGAAGAATATCACTGCCATCACAGTTGATGAAGGAGCCATATTGCCCTACTACTATGCCAACGTTTCGTTGGGCGCACCTCCCCAAGATTTCACTGTAATTTTCGACACGGGCTCATCTGATCTGTGGGTGCCTTCGAACATTGCTTTAGGACTACCTTGCGACGACTCCTTTTGCCCTCCTAGCCCTGGAGGGTTCAATCCCGCTCTTTCTTCAACTAACCAGATTCTCAACCACGATTACCACGCTAGATACGCTGAAGGAGGAGCCTCCGGAAGTTGGGTCACTGATACTCTTCAAATTGGGCCTGTCACTCTGACAGACTTTCAGTTTGCAGTTGCAGATAGTGTGATCAACAGTTCCACTGGAATCTTTGGAGTGTCGTTTAGAGAGCAAGAATCGGATGGTGGAACACTATACCCTAACTTTCCAGTTGCTCTCAAGCAGCAGGGCTATATTGAAAAGTCTGCCTACTCACTGTTCTTTTCAGGCCCTAACTCTACCGAGGGTACCTTCTTACTAGGAGGTCTAGACACTGCCAAGTACAATGGAGACCTGCAATGGCATCAAATTTCAGATGGAAGTGCTGGAGCCTCTGTGCAAGTCAACAGTCTGACAGTTGCAGGACAGGATATTCCCGTTAACTTGGACTTTGCTCTGGACTCAGGCTCTGTATTCACATACCTTCCAGACGACATTTTTACTGCTGTTTCAAAGCAGATCAAACTCGGAGCGTTCAATTCGTCCCTCGGAGTCTACTACATTGATTGCAACAATAAAGCAACTGTAGAAGTGAACTTTCCCACTGGAAAAGTCGTCATGGCTACAGAGTCTCTGGTAAACCCTCTCTATCCAATTACAGGAGACCCTTCAGACACCGGCTGCTACTTTGGCATTACCAATACTATACAGTCCAATGGCTTTAGTCTGCTTGGAGATACTTTTCTTAGAAACGCCTATGTGGCTTTCGATTTGGAAGACTACCAGGTCGGAGTTGCCCAGGCAGTTTATACGGATAAAAGTAATCTTCAACTGTTTCCAGCTAAACCTTGAAGTACGTCTAACTAACAGCTGTCTAATTTAATTGACACCCTGCCGTTAAACACTTGACATGTCCTTTCTTTCTAACAAAATATAATCCACTTTGTCTTTCAATAGACTATACACCGTCAAAGCGTTTCTCTATACACTATTCCATTACTGTACTACTAGCTACCACCATATCTATCTTTTTAACAATAGCAGTAAAAACGGTGTACTGGTACCTCAGCTCAGCTTCTTAGACCTCTTCACCCACACAAACTCTAACCCGCGATAAAGACAAAGCTAAAGCAAAAATATCAAATCGAGAGCACCATTCAGACGGCAGATTCCGCACCTCAAATACGACACGATAGTGCTTTTCCGACTTGGCATAACACACACAACACGCATGACATCACAGCACCCTCTGGACAACCCAGAGTACAGCCGATATGGACGCCAGATGCTGGTGCCAGAGTTTGGTATAGCTGGACAGCTGGATATCCGTTCCAAGCGCGTTCTGGTGGTAGGGGCAGGTGGGTTGGGCTCGCCAGCTATCCAGTACCTTGCTGGAGCGGGTGTGGGCCATATTACGATCATTGACGACGATACAGTGGAAGTATCCAATTTGCATAGACAGACGATCCATGCTGGAAGCGTTGACAAGCCCAAGGCTGAAAGTGCAGCTGATTTTGTACATAAACTGAACCCTCTCGTGTCAGTGACACCTATCGTTGCACGTTTGAGTCCAGGAAACTCGTTTGAGACGTTCAAAGGTCACGATCTGGTGTTGGACTGTACCGATGGACCTGCAGTTCGGTATCTGATCAACGACACTGCTGTGCTATCTGGCATCCCGGTCGTGTCTGCATCGGCTCTCAAAACAGAAGGTCAGCTGAGCATATACAATTACAACGGAGGGCCTTGTTACAGATGCCTGTTTCCTATCCCTCCCCCAGCCGATGCAGTACAAACGTGTGGAGATGGAGGCATCCTGGGTCCTGTGGTGGGTATGATGGGCATGAGTCAAGCGATGGAGGCCATCAAATTGCTGACTGGAGTGTATAAAGAAGAGTTTACACCGTTTCTCATGCTTTACTCAGCCTACAACTTTCCTCCCTGGAAGTGTGTGAAGGTGAGAAAGAGACAAAAAGCGTGTGCTGTGTGTGGAGACGACCCCAGTATCACCAAGGAGCTTGTTGAGAGTGGAAAAATCGATTACGATGAGTTCTGCGGTTCTCCCAGTCAGGTTAGACTTGATGAGCAGCACAGAATCAGTGCCAAGGAGTACTCCGAACTGATGAAACAAGACCATACTCTTTTGGACGTTCGTGAAAAGTCTCAATTCGATATCATCGCTCTTCCCAGTTCTACAAACATCCCCTGGAGCGAGTTGAAGCACAAAAGCGAGGTGGATTTCGGCTCCAAACCCGTATATGTGGTTTGCCGGTATGGAAACGATTCTCAGAACGCCGTAGACAAGCTCCAGAACCTCGGCGTGCCATCTAAAGACATCAAAGGTGGTCTTTTCGCATGGACCCAGCAGGTCCAACCGGACTTTCCTATTTATTAGACACAATGATAGAATACAATAAAATTACAAAGACTAGACTAAACTACACAATCAACTCTCACCAGGCCTGATGTCAGGCCAGCAGCATACCATCCGCCAGCAGCAGCGTTGTTGTTCCACTGCACAGACGTGACGGTCACGTTTTCCGGGAACGTGACTCTGTTCTTGGAGTTGGTGGCCTTGACAAACCCGTCAGAACGCAAACCGTCAAAAAGTCGGTACTTGTTCTCTTTCTTGGAGTACTCGAAGCGCCAAAGGATCGTAAAGGCGTACGAATGGGTGTATCTAGCACCGACCATGACTCTTCGTACACAGTTGCCCATAGCCACTGTTCCGTCCGAGCCTCCAGAAATGACAAACGGATGGTTGATGGAGGTTCCTACACTCATGGCGTGAGTTTGGTGACGCGTCACGGACGTCAGCGACTTGTATAAGTTGAGCTGACGCGTAGGCAGAACACGCACCGTTTCCGAGTCTTCCAGACACGTAAACGAGGAAACGTGGCTCTGGTAAGCAACGGCAGGAGTATAATCAATGACTCGCAGGTTAATAGCTCGCGTGTGACGCGCGTCAGACACATCAGTGAGCTTACAGAAACCGTCAGGAGACGAGGTGAAGACCAGCTCAGAGTCGACAGGGTATCCACAGGCGACGGATGCCACATACGTTGAGTGCAGAGGCAAAAAGTACGACGGTATCAGCGCCGTTTCGTCGTCTGTGTCCGATATATCGTACTCGGCAATCTTTCCGTCTGTGTAGCCTACCACAATAGCCGTAGGACCTCTCCAACAAAGGCAGGTGGCCTTGGAGTTGGCCTGGATGTAAGTTCTGTAGGGTCCAGCGAGCTTGACATGCACGTGAGCGTCGGTGTCGTTGTAGGGCACCTCAAACACACGCACAGAGCCGTCTTGAAACACAGACGCCAGAATGCCCACACTGCCTCTAGTGTCGCCCTGGTTTCTAGGCTGCCAGGCCATCTCGGAAGCAAAGCCAAAATCAAACGTAAACGTCTGGGACAAAACAGGCTGAGGCGTGAATTTCCATATTTGGATAGTTCCAGGGCCTGCGTTGCATGCAAACGCCTTGAATGTGGGATCTGTCGACTCTGGCAGGCCGGTAGAGGGGTCTGATAGAGAACTGTTAAGGGTAGCCACAGCAAGATACTGGGCCTCAGTGTGACCATAGGCCCAGGCCACCGACGAAACAGGCGCTCCAGCATTGATTACCGAAGCTGGGTTAGGTGCGTCCTGATCGCCTCCACTGGGTTTCCAGGGAGCACAGGTTTTGGGTCCCAGAACCGTTTCTTCGCCGTTGGAGTTGAGCAGTGTCATGGAAGGGCCCAGAGACGTCAAGTCCACGTCCTCAGTAGTCTCAAACTGCTCATCCACGCTGACTTTGAGGTCTGGAGGGGTTTCAAACACAACGTTAGGAGTCATAATCTCCTTGTCCCACGCGTAAGTCACATTACCCCAGGTCTGCCGAATATCGTTACCCTTGACACGTGACGGCTCATCGAATCCGTAAAACAGGTTGAACCGGTCCTTGAGAGCTACCTTTCGGTCCTCTCCAGACTCCTTGTTTGCTGAAGCAGCTTTAGGCGTCTTTTTCACGGGCATTTTTTTGGGCGTGTTTTTGACAGCCGGTCGCGCGGTCTTGGCCTTGGCCTTGGCTTTGGTGGGCACGTAGTCCACCTCCATGTCGTCTTCACCCTCGAAATTTCCGTCTTCTTCCTCGGCTTTCACTTCGTTCGCGTCCACATCCATCTCGTCGTCCTCCACCGGCTGCTCAATGCCCGGGTTGAAGTCGGAGTCGGAGTCGTCGCCGACAAATTCATCGCCCTCCATGACGTAGGAGGGTCGGGGCCGCCTTGGTCGTGTCATTTGGTTGTGAAGGTCGCGTTCTCGATGTTCAGCTTTTTCGAAGTGTATTGCATATCTCGCATAAACCTTATTTGGGAAATGGAGGTGATAGTAGAGGGTGGTGAGAGAAGTTAGGGGAGCGTTTACTATAGGTAACTTTTTGAATTACTTGGTGGTGAGGGGATCCCGGTTTGTGTTCGTTTTCTGCTCGTTTTGAGGTTTCATACATGGTGTTTCAGATATTTTGTGAGGTTGGAGATATTCAAGAGGTGACCAAATTCGTCCAAAAATGGAGACTGTATTCTAACAAGTTTATTGACGAATTAAAACAACCAAACACACCAGCAAGAAAATAATTCCCCAATAGCTAGCTACGGTAGTCTTAAATACCGTTTAAAACAATTCGGAGGACAGCAATACTGTGATTTCCCATTATTAAGCGAATCTTGGACAGGTTTGTCCCTGTATCAATACTGTCAATACACTCTTACTTAGCAAGACTCTTGGCCTGTTTCTACCCAGCAAATATCAGCTGTATATGGTCTCCACTTGCCATATCGAGGTCTGCTACAGCTCCATCTACCTCGCGCATCTCGGATCTATCTCATCATAGAAGACTCCCTGGCTCATTTCAATCGTTGTTGATCATCTTAACTATATACATTATCGTCGTCGGTACTTGACAAACTCGTCCTTCTTGGAGTCCTGCAGAGCCTGGAATCGCTTGGTGGGGTTCTCAGACATCTCCTGGAAGAAGTTTCGGGGAGTGTCCACAGGCATCTCCTGGGTACCCACAATGGGCAGGTCGCCCTTCTTGATGACCTCCCATCGGCCTGGCAGACGTCGGGACGCTCGCTTGAAAGCCTCCTTGACAACCTGCTCGTGCATCTGTCCTCCAACCTCAAACACCACCTTTCCAACAGGCCATCGGGTAGCCATGTTCTCGATATCTCCCTTACCCTTACCCATTCGGATATTGACACCCTTTCGGGTAATAGGGGTGGACAGCAGGAACCGTCGGTACAGCTTGGACTGAGGAGCAGCCTTTCGGATCAGCTGGGTGACAGCTCCGTCAGCAGCCTTGAGCTGCTTGTCGAAAAGACGCACACCCTCACCAATGAGTCGCAGACCCCACTGACCAAACTCCACGGTAGATCCTCGGGTGGATCCTCCGGTTCGCACGGTGATTCGGCCTCGCTGGGCCTTTCGCAGGTTCTTGAATCGAGGAGCATACTCGTGCTTGTGTCGAATGGAGCCCAGAGTGGGAATCATAAAGGGAGAGACGACAGTAGGGCGGGTAGCTGAGTTAGTATATCATAATTTGCAAGCGCAGCCTGTAGCCAAAGCTCATGTGGTGTTGTGTTGTCTTTGCCGTTTTGTGATCCGTTCGTAGCTTTCCCAGGTGTGGTGAAATTGTCGTGATTTTTCGGTAGATCAGTAAAGTGGCGTCGTGGAATCCTCCCAAGCCTTTCCGCTTTGTGTTTTCAGCCTTACTCACCCCGTAGTCCGTTTACCAGTCGAGCCAGCATTTTGGTGGTTGTGAAAAAATTAGCTCGTGTATTTGTTCAAGTGGTGATGAGTAAGCGCACCTGAAAGCTTAAAAAGACTGAGCAACTGCAAGATGTAACAGAACGCAGTTTGTTTAGTTGGGATTTAAGTAACCGGTACATTAGCAGATATACCCATCTTAAAGATGTGGTAATGGTCTTAAAACGTACACACTGTCATTACAATACATTTTGAAAACTATACTAAGACATGGATATACTTGTTTTGTTCAGTCCACCTCATTTATCTCACCACTTCACCTCTCCAACTTCCGGGTAACCCGCTCTCTCCCACCTGCACATCCCGGGTAACTCTCCCAGATCTCAGTACGTCACGTGACGCAGTTCGAAAATTAATCCCAACTCTACTTGGGCAGCATAGTGTAGCCCAACCCCACAGCACAGACGTCCAGAATGGCCAAGTTCGACATCAAAGAGACCTACCTGCGCTTTCTGCAGGATGACCCCGACATCACCATGCCCGTTGCGGCCATTGAGGCTCTAGTTCAGCTTCTCAGTGAGACCGAAACCAGCACATCGGCTGAATTGATTCAGACACTCAAGGAGGCCAGCACGGAGCTCAAGACTTCGGTTGACAACTCAATGTCACTTTCCGCCGGTTGCGATCTGTTCATGCGGTTTGTGCTTCGAAATATCCGAGAATACGGCGACTGGGAGGCATGCAAGGGCCATTTGGTGAAGAACGGACGACTGTTTGCTGAGCGAAGTAAGGCCGCTCGAAAGACTATTTCCGAAAAGGGTCTTGCTTTCGTGCGAGATGACGATGTTTTGCTTGTGCATTCCTTCTCCCGAACAGTTCTCGCGCTTCTGGAGCATGCTGCCAAGAATTTGGTGCGTTTCCGAGTGTTTGTTACAGAGGCGGCTCCCAGTGACCAGGGTCGAAGAATGGCCAAGGCATTGAGAGAGAGAGGCATTCCCGTGAGTCTAATTGTGGACAATGCCGTGGGATCTGTGATTGACGAGTGTTCCAAGGTGTTTTGTGGAGCTGAAGGAGTGGCTGAATCTGGAGGAGTCATCAACCACGTGGGATCTTACCAGATTGCCGTGTTGGCGAAAAACGCAAATAAGCCTTTCTACGTGGTTACTGAGAGCCACAAGTTTGTGCGAATCTTTCCCCTGGCTCAGGCTGATCTGCCAGACACCAAAAAGATGTTCAACTTCACGCTGGACGAGCCTGAGGAGGAGGACACAGACAAGGGTCTGTCGCCGGTCGTGGACTTTACGCCCCACGATTACATTACTGCACTAATCACAGACCTTGGAGTGTTGACCCCAAGTGGCGTCTCCGAGGAGCTGATTAAAATGTGGTACGAGTAGGTAGATAGTATATAGATAAGAGAGGTTGGGTATGATTGAACGACTATGGTGGACGTATAATATGATGGTAGTGCTGATAAATATAGCGTAGTTTCTCTGGTATGTGCTTTGGTTACGTGTTCTTGTTCGGTCTTCTACGACGGCATCACTGAAATGGGGTATAATATATTCTAATGTCCTTCGGACGGACCACTCTAATTGGTCTAGTCATCATGCTCCTCCTTGTTAATTCCCACGGACTTGGCTTCCTTCTCTTTCTGCGCCTCCTCTTCCTCTTCAAGCTGCTCAGTAAACTTCTTGACTCGCTTGTTCCACCAGTCTCCACTCTTGCCCAGGTGGTCCAGAGAGCTTTCTGCCTTGTCCTCCTCCTCTTCAGGCTGCACCAACTTGATGGCAAACGATCGGAACGAGTCCTTGACAGTGTATTTGCCTCCCTCAACGAGATCCTTGGCCACCAGCTCTCTGGTTCGACCAAGAGACTCAATAGCAGACACTCGATCGGCCGTTTCTTCCAGGAAGTCGTCAAATCCAGGCATATCTGCAATCTCATGGAAAGCCTGCATCATAGGCACGGAGTCGGCTCGTACTCGTGACAGAGAGTCAATAGTAAAAATGTTGAGGTTGTCGTACACCTGAATGTAGTCTGGACGGGTCATAACCTGTCTGGCTCTCCAAAGAGGCAGTTCAGGTAGTTTATGATCACACAAATGCAGGTTGTTGTAGTATGAAATATCCTGCAGTCGGCGTCGGTCCATTTCAACAAGTTCTCGCATCAGAAACATGGCAGAAGTAGAGAACTTTCCGCTCTCCATCACATCATCATCCATATCTTCTCCAAGAAGACCACACTGGTTAAGGAACCAAGTCTTTTCACGATCAATCAGCTCCTGGCACGCCTTGAGAATGTTCTTGTGACCGGCAACATGAGCCAGATGCTGGGGACGACCTCCAACGAGATCGTAGACTCGACTAGCGGTTTCCACATCGCAGGGAACACCTCTGGCTCTGAATCTGGCAAGCTGGAAAGCCTGAATGGACTGCATCCGGTCCAGATCCTTGATAGTAACAACTTCCAGACGGGTTCCCAGTTTCTTAAGACGCTCGTACAGCCAGTAATCGTCCGAGTTGAAGATGATAGTCACCAGCCCAGCTCCAGAAAGTGCTTCCGCCTTCTGCTGCAGCAGCTCAACAAGGTTATTTCCATCAGCATCGTCTCGAATCAGATGGGCGTTGTTGATAACCATAACTAGAGGTCGTCCAGTCTTACGCACCTTGTCCACAGCCACTTCTTCAAGCTTGTTGAAGGCTCGTTCAATGTCCAACAAAGCAGTAGTGTCACGAGGTCCTCGGATAGAGAAAAGCGATCCAATGTAGTCTTCATGGAACTCGAAGTCCAGAGCCTTACCTAGTCGAATACGGAAGATTTCAGGGTCAGCATGGGCATCCAGAATAGTGCAACACGATCCAGCGCACTTTCGCATCGCTTCCAGAATCATACTAGTCTTTCCAGTTCCCTTTTCGCCAATCAAGAGGTAATATCGTCCGCTGATTCTTCCAGCAATGATGTCATCCAGGAGTTTCTGGTGGCTTCTCTCCACCCAACCCTCCATTTCGCTTGTTCGTCGGTGCATTGTCAGTTCAAACGCAGGATCCCCGTCGTCAAAAGCGTTGTCCATCTTCTTCACCACATGTCGTTTATAGTAATAGTGGTATGCGATACCCGCAACACCCAGAATGGCGATACTCGCAAACGTGATGCCTGCAGACTCGGCCATTTTCGTAAGCACCTCCTTGGCGCGTTCCCATCCCGATCGCTTCTTCTTGTCGCCTTCACCATCTCCAATCTCGGGAAACTGGAGCACTTGGTTGACTCTGGAGCTGTGGAAGGCTCGGATCGAGGAGTGGTTGCTGGCGCTCAGGGTAGACGCCCTGTAGCATGTGAGCCTCGGAGCTCTAACCACGTGGCGACTCAGGGCACGGGAGAACATCGGGTTCTTTTTTCGAGTCTATTCAGATCACAGACGTCGAGTGACGTCTTTTTCAGTCTGAAACTTGTCGGGGAGAGTTGCGTTCCGCAATGCGTCACACATGCACGTCAGCCGTGGCAGCAAGAGGCAGTGCACGTCAGTGGGTCCTGTGCGAGCATTGGAAGGAGAAGGAGACGCATTAAGTGGGTATATGGATTATTTGAGGGGTGAAGAAGGGTTTTTTTAAAAATGGACCATTGTTCTGTATTTTGGTCGGTTCCCTGTATCGCCCTTGTTTCGTGTTTATTAGCCTAATGTGAGGTTATTTCTGGAGTGAAAGTGTAAAGTGAAATTGAAGAGCGTGAATTGGACCAAATAAAATAGAATACAAACCGTGCTTTCACAACCTGGGTTTTTGGTGCGAGTGACCCAGTTTGATTACAGGTTGATAATCTTTGGTATTATTATTTCACAATTGTTCAACAACCTACTTTGCATTCAACTCATTCCATCTCAGTAATTTGTTAACTATTTACAGTAGGTCTACAACTTGACACCGATGTGCACGGCCGAAACGCCAAAGGTCAGGTTCTTGTAGCCCTCGCCCGCAAGCGTGAAGCCAGCGTCCTGGATCATCTGCGCAAACTTCTCCTGGGTGGGGAATCGCACAATCGACTCAACCAGGTACTGGTACGAGTCTCGATCTCCAGCCACAATCTGGCCCATCATGGGGATCACGTTGAATGAGTACTGGGTGTACACCTGATCCAGCAGAAAGTTGTCCACCTTGGAGAACTCGAGACACGCAAACACTCCTCCGGGCTTAAGAACACGGTGAGCAGTCTCCAGAGCCTTGGGGATGTTGGTGAAATTTCGAATGCCAAAAGCCACTGTGTACAGGTCCTGCGACTCGTCGGGGATCTGGTCAAGAGTCTCGGCGTTCTGTACAAGGAACTTGATTCGAGGATCGTTGGCGTACTCGGGGTGTGCAGCAGCTCTCTTCTCTCCTTCAGCCAACATGTTGGGGTTGATGTCCACCACGGTCATGTTGGAAGACACGTCGCCGTGTCGTCGCTTGGCGTTGTCGAGAATTCGGAACGCAATGTCGCCAGAGCCTCCAGCAACGTCCAGAAACGACAGCTGCTCGGATGATCCGGCTCGTCGGCCAGGGTTGAGAGTGTTGACAAACTCGTCCTTCCACAGTCGGTGGATACCGAAGGACATGACGTCGTTCATGATGTCGTACTTGGAGGCGACGGACGAGAAAACCTGGCCCACCAGCGACTCCTTATCGTCCTTATCGACCGTCTTGAAGCCAAAGTGGGTGGACTGTTTGTTGAGCACCGATCCGGCGGAGGAAAAGGCTCGCACGTTATGCAATTGCGATTTGCCGGCGGTCAGGCCGCGGGTCAGGCGCTGGGCGGCTCCTAGTCGGTTCATTGTGGCGTGTTACGAGCGTGGGGCGGATTTCCAGGTGGTAAAAAATTTGGGTTCTTTTCATGTATGATATAATGCGCGAGTTGCGGTTGGCTTAGTCAGGTGGGAGAGCCGAGGCAGGCACCACGACCTCTGCACGAACTGCGCGAAGCGGTGTCTGAAAAGAGGAGGGCAGAAAAATTGGCTCATTATATTCACTTGTGTTTGGTTGTCTTGTACGTACAGTATTTGCTTGTTGTGTTTAATATTACGCTCGTCACGAAGATCGTGTGTTTTCAAGGTTGGAGTTTGCTCAGGTGTGCGCACGAGAAAATGGGGCTGCTGAGACACACGTGTAAGAGATTTGGGGCAAGTCTCCTAATTTTGGAAATAACAGTCTGTACAGTAATGTGATTACGCGACTTACTTAATACGTCAATTGTGTCCGTTGCCGGCCTACCTGATTCAGTCACTTTTTTGTTTGCATTCTCCCAACTAACAAAAGCCGACTATTAGTTACTATTTCTTACGTACTATTTGCTCCTGTCTTAAACGTGTTTAATCAATTATATACATTACTGCAACTTACTCTTGGCCGCAGCGTTCTCCTTCTCCTCCTTCTGCCGACGCTCCTCACTGAGTCGGTGCATCTCTGCCTCCTGCTCCTTGGTCAATGGCTCATACTCGCTCCAGGGGTCGATGAAAGTCGAGTGGCCCACGGCAAAGTCTCGGTCACTGGTCTTCTCAAAGAGGTACAGCTGTGCACGCACGTATGCAACAACTCGCTTGACATGCTCGACGTCCACGTTAGGGTCTCCGTCGAACAGGTTTCTCCACAGAGCAGCAGCCAGCACGGCGTCGCCCTTAACCAGACCCTCGTCGTAACTAAGCATGGCTCCTCGCAGCTGTAGGTTGAAGTCCTTCATGTAATTTTGAATGATTCGGTTGCTGAGAATTCGAATCTCTGTGCTCAGCCGCTTCTCAATGTCCACAAACATGGCGTCCACAAGCAGCTGCTGGTACTCCTGGGCCACAGCCGGAGGAAGAGCTCGCATACGCACAAACAGCATCCACTCGTGAAGAACAACGACCTGGAACCACCGTGCAAACGTCATGGGCATTCCAAGCTCCTCGTACCAGAATCTGGCAGTCTCTGACAGCACCGGCGGCTTGACGGGCTTGATGGGTACTCTTCGATCCTTTTTGTTTTCGTCTTTAGAGAGAGGGTCTCCGAGATCCACTAGAGCCTGGGCCTTGCACAGGTTGTAGTAGTAGCCTCCAGCAACAGGAGCAGCTCGGAATTTGTCCATGTTGATGTTGAACAGAGAGACAATGCCCTCTCCGACCTTTTGCTTCCACGTGTTTTTGGGAGCGGGAGACGCATCCTCGGTGAAATACGGCAGAGAAGACTTGTCCTTCTTGCTGTAGCTGCGCACGGCCAGCGGTCGCGCGACGCCAACCCGGACTGCTTGTCGAAAGGCAGGTCTCAGCATTTTGATGATGGTAGGTCCGATGGTGAGAATTTCAAAATTAAGTTTGCCGGTACACCGAGTCAATATGCAGCAAATGGGAGAGGTTTGGCTGGTGCATGAGTTCATTATGTAAGCACTGGATCTGACAAGAAATGAGATAGTAGGGGGTAATTGAGGAGCTGGTGGTGATTACTAAGCACGTATTTCGCTCGTTTAGATTAAGGTTTTCAAAAATGCGCGCCCACTGATTGGTCTGTTTTTCTGGGTGTTGTAATACGTGCTAGGCGATTCACCTGAATATATAAACAGATTCTCCCTTTTAATAAGATCACATCGAGTCCATTATATCATTTCGATATCTTCCTCATTACTCCTTCATCCTCATCCACTTACAAAGCCCTCCCTGTGACTAAACCTTACCATGTTACACCATCTAAACCTTATTTCGAGAGACTGGAAATGGACTGGCTATTTCCTTAGTAGGTGCTATTATAGCCAATGTTCCTGTTTATAAACAGTGCTAGATCCATTGTCTTACTCCTGGCGTTTATTTTTGGACTCAGTTGCAGGCAGCTTGGAGGAATCAACCCGTCAACCCCCTTTGGTGATATATTATTCCATTCCATATTATCCAAAATGGGCTAAGATAAGAATGCTTGTTATTGTGAGGTGTCTTAAAATATATATCCTCAGCCCAGTCAGTGCAACACATTGCTTCTCTCTCGGAAGACCCCATCTGCTTGCAGCCGCACCTCTCGCTGTCAATCAAACCTTCTCTTTTATCTGCATATCACGACTTTGGCGTTGTAATGACTTGCCAGCTGATCCATCAGATGTTCTCCCATATGCATATATTTTGTATCCTTATGTTCATCCACCTCTTATTCTCGCCCTTCTGTACCATGCCCAGATTACAGCCCCGCCGCGTCATGCGTAAGGTTAGAAAGGGAACAACCACTACCGCAGAGGTGCTCGCTACTGTCGTTCCGGCTGTCATTCCAGCACCTATAGGAGATATATCTGCAGCAGTTCAGCCTCTTACTGCCGCCCAAATCTCCTTCTTCCAAACTGCATCACAAAGAGTCTCTTTGGGAGAACTGGGAAACCTGGCTCATCTCATCTCTGCAACAAGCGCACCATCACCACCGCCACAAGAAGAACCCAAACCAGAGCCCAAAGTAACCTCTGAGACCACTAGCGCTTCGTCCATCTATGTGACTCCAGAGTCATCTACACAGGACACCGCTCCGGCAGATAGCCCTAGCAGAGACTTGCAGCCCACAACCTACTTCTTGCAGCTACAAGACACAGTGCCGTGTTTCGACAGAGAAGAAATTCCCGCAGCGCTCCAAAACAAAATATGGGAGGCCAGAGACCCGCCTAAGATTGAGTCTGGGACCCGTCCCGAGCAACTGCGCCCCAAAAAGTCGTTGTTCAAGAAACCGGCACGGCCCCGGCTCACGCAGTGTAAAAACAACGCCGCGTGCGATCATCACTACTGCTACTACCGATTGCTCCACGAGGGAGAGCCTACCCGTAGTAACAGCTGAAACCCGGTGACACATCCCCCATATTTATACTTGTAATCAAATGCATTTAATTACACTCGGAGTTTCGTGATAAGCCAAATAGGGTTTGGTCTATATTAGGCTTTTGGTCGCCTTGCATAATCGCTCCGCGTGATGGAAGCACCTTTGAGGGGGGAATACCAGAGACGCCCTTTCCCCCCTTGCACTTGCGTTTGTTGGTAGGCAAAGCCGGAAGTCGTTCGTCTTTAGAAAATCATAAATATCACCCCACATCCTCCACTTTCCCTCATCCCCAAGTGGAAAGCCATGTCTATACCTGCCAGTCTGGGGTGGCAAAAGAACTGACGCTAAAGCTTAACTCTCACCACGTGAACAGGTCCCCAGAGCCACAAAGGACTGATAACCTCAGTTTATTTTAAAAGATATCTTAACATCTGTGAGCTTCCGACCCTCTGGTATTTGTACCTCTCCCACCGCCACCACAGCCCCTCAGCAAAGCGACCAGTCAACTAACTCGCACAAAAACACAGCCCAGAGCCCGACTTATCAAGCCTCACTTCGCTCCCTCTCCCACAACACATTTTCTGTACTACCATCTCAAAATGGCAGAGAAAAAAGATAAACAAGTGGAAACGGGTCCTACTCCCATGGACAACTCGGACACGGACTTCGACGTGCTGTCTATCTCGTCCCGTAGTGACGATAATGACATAAAAGGAAGCTGGTGTGGCGTTGGCCAGCTGGACGACGACACTGACGACCCCGAAAGCATCACTTTTATGATCTATGAAGGTGTTGAGACAGGCTCGTCGCCCCCGCGGTCACCCCAGTCACTCAAAATGCCTACTCTAGCCTTCTCCGTCGACTCGCTCAGTGAGTCCACTCCAACTCCGAGCAAGTACTTCTTCAAGGATGACCACAAGCTAGAATGGGACTTTGTGGTTCACAAAACCACCCGACATGCTCCCCGCTACAGAGACGCGCGCAACCTGCCGCCTCTGGGGGCTCCTGTCGACCGAGTCTGTCTGCTGAACCTTTGTGGTACCCCAGCCCCTGAGGTGCAAAAGTTCTTTGTGCACTACTACGGATTCAAGACTGAGGTAGAGATGATCAACTTGGCCAACATTGATACACTGAAGTTTCACCGAGCCACCTCCTACGTCGGCTTCATCTCATTGTCTACCACCGAGTCGATTTCTTCTGCGCTGGTCAAAATCGACGCAGCTCTCAATGCTAGGGCCAGAGGCTTGTACGTTACTTGTTGGGCACCTTCGAAGCTGAGCACCACCAGTTTGCTCAATGCCTCCGTGGTAGCAGCCCTCGAACCACTACAGGAAACAACTGTTCTGAGCTTGCCACTGGCTCTTGACACCTTTGACCCCCTGGACATTCAGCTCATCGAGTGGGAAGAACACAGCGTTCGACAGAAGAGAACATCCACCTTTCTGTTTCAATTCAACCAGAAAATGGTGTGGACGGCCATCTTTGGATTCCTGACTGTAGCCATTTCGGCCATGCTTGCACAGTACTTTCTACTCTACAGTATCGGGGATGTCAACATTGTAGTCCCCGAGATTGCTTCTGCTGTAAGCAATAACGGTAAGTCTTTTGCTCTGACTCTAGGCACTTCTTCGTCTGCTACCGTGATACCCAAGCTACTTACCAAAAAGTGCTGTATGGAGAGAGCTCTAAGCAGCAGCTCCGTCATCATTGTACCTCCCTCTCCACTGGAGACTAACCCTACAGGAACTCACCATTGTGTTATGAAACATACCGAACAACAGCGCCTCATGCCCCCTCCAATCAAAGAGACCATCGGTGAAGACAAGCCCCCAAAGTGGGGGTATCTGGACATGCAGCCGATGAAGGAAGTGGTTTGGAAGACGATCAAGCGAGCCCAGCGACACAAGCTAGTGCGGTTCAGTGAGTATAGTGTGTATATTTGGATGCCATAGGCTATAAGTGTCGAGTGTTTGAAGGATATGACTTCTCTTGTCATGTGTTTCAACCCGCCGCCATTTCTGGTCTAGAGTGTTCCAACCACAGAAACTAATGATAGCTCGTTCACGAGGGCTGGACATCCGTCAAAAGGTGGAAGACGCCCACTTGCCTGCAAAGGTCCATAAGGTAGCATCACAGTGTGTGTCTGCGCAGGCCTCGTTCCACACATCTGTCAAGAGTATGGTGCACGACCGTATCAGCCAACTCAGAGAAGAGATGGCTAAGGTGGATATTACCAAGTCAGCGGTGCTGGTGAAGCAAAGAGTAGTCGGGCAGTTGGGTGACCTCGACAAGCAGGTCAAATCGAGGTTCAACTACAGTGACTTTATCCGTCAAGCGCAAGTTAATGTCCCCCTCTTCCGTGCAAAGTCCGTATCTGCCTGGCTTAATACTTGCAATAGAACGAGCAAATGGACAAAGGAGGCACGGCACCGGTTCGAATCAGTTTCTAGCAGAACTCAAGATGGCTTGCAGAGCTTCAAAGATGAGTTGCAACTGATGTGGGGACGTTCTAGGGGAACAACAGGGTCATTTTCAGACAAGTTGAAGGGCTGGTGGACTCTCAAGATTCCAAAGTCGCTTAACCGTTCGGTGTTTTGGACATTTTGGAGCTCTCCGGTTAAGAAGACCGAAGAAGAACAATCGGCATGGGCAAAGTTACTTGATCACAAGTGGAAACTAGGGTGGTCAAAGTAGTAAGTAAGCGAGTTCTAGTTTTATAGAGGGACGTTGCACCTACCATACTAACCCAGGGAATAATTTTATAACAGCCGCCAGGCAAATAATCAATAAAAAATTACGAGTGTTAAGTGGGGGGGACGAGCGGCCAAGTACACGAGCGGCCAAGTACACGAGCGGCCAGCTGCAGCTATGCCAAAAAAAAAAATCAGGAAAAAATCGGAAAAAATCATAAAAATAGCAAACAGTGATGTAGAATCTAAAAGAGAGAAATCTGGCCATCATAGAGCTCTCTTTATGGTAATTTTTTGTGAAAAAAAGTATTTTGCCAATGCTTGAATTAATTGTGATTTTTTATAGTGGTGTATTTTTTGTCACTGGAATGTCACTTGCATCTTTTCTGCTGTTTTCTGTTGTTTTCTGCATGAACGAACAGTGCAGCTGGCCGCTCCTGTACTTGGCCGCTCGTCCCCCCACTTATCATATTGTAGTGTTAACTAAATGGTACTTGCCCGGATTAGAACTCCGTAGAACTCCGTAGGTTCTCTGAGACGCATTTGTCTCGGTTTGTCTCGGAAGCCCGCCTTGACTTCTATTGTTGTGAATGCTTGCTTTTGATGAAGCAGGGCCTGTCTGCAATAGCCGGCTCGTGCCTTCGAGACTCTGTAACAAAAAAGTGGTAGCACTGTTGAGGCGTTTGCCCTACATTCTTGGATATTAATAGAACAAGTTTGCAGGTCTATTTTTGTGCACAAAAGTGACCGTTCCGCTTTTATCGGACCTTCACAGCTGCTGACAACCTGCCCCAAGTATATAGTTGTAACTAAACTGAGCAAAACCCATACATGCTGGTTGCGAAGTTACATTTGCCAGCAATCGAGATAACAGTCGCGGCCCGAGTCTGGCTTGTGGTTCGGTAATCGCACCTTTTTTGACAACCAGCTACTTTGGTTTCAAGTCGTATCATGCTTGTTTGTCTCAGCAGGGTAAATCTGCTTCTTTCAGAATGTGTAACGCATCCCTACATTGATACTTGTCTGGATGCAGGGTAAGGAGAGGTCTGAGAGCGCAGTGTGAGACTTGCAGTCTGGAGGCGGGGATAAGATGGTGTCTCCAGTGTGGCTAGGGAGGACGTGGGGATCTTTGCTACAGTACTTTATTATCAGGCCATTGAGATGAAGTTACAACATTCCGTGGAGATTAATTGCTTTACCGAATAGCTGGATGATGTACAAGTATTCTACTGTTCGAGACCGTATTATTAAATTGATATGTGTAAAAAAAATTATAATAACATAATATTAGCGGGCAGTTGTAAGCGCTTTTTCAATACAAGTGTAAGTACAAGTACCGGTAGGGATAGACTCTAACCTAGTTGGGCCATTCAGATACAAGACAGCAGAAAGCAGGTGTAAACTTAGGGCTCTGTTGTATATACTAAATGGACGTCCTATACTGGTACCATTAACCACTGGATTTAACCATGTTGACACAAGCACAGGGGACTGAAAGTGTCCGTCTCATACGAGGAAGATCGAAGCATGTAGATCCTCCGGCCGACAGTACAGTGTAGTTTCTTCCGATTGAAAAAATCACATGGTTCGTGAGCCATATGGTATTTCTTTTTTGTTTCTAATCAAACCTGTTCGATTCCATGCTCCAGTTATATTAGTAATACGCAAGGATCGGCGGCGGCGGGAAGATTGTGCGGGATGCCGTGTCGATCATGACGCTACTTGAAACCAGAATATCGGAAGTTGCTCTATTATCGGTGTTTTATTTTTCTGGTAGAGTTTGCCTGTGAAAAAATAACGTCCAAACTAGCCACGGTACGGACGCGTACCCGTAAGAGTAACTGTGGTGTTGCGAAAAAGCAATGTTGGTCTCACCCCCTAATCAGTTTTACCCAATTATGAAATATGCGGTCGCCAAAGCTTGTCGATGCAGAGAAGCCCAACCTGATGCACTCGGTTCCCACCATACTGTTTGCATACAGGTTCTCGTACGTACTCGTAGTATAGTTGAAGGTGTCTTGGACCATTGACTTTAACAACAGTAAGGAGTTATTTATACTGATAGTTAACCAAGGAGTGCATGATACGGTTCACAGACACAGCCCAATCGTAGCAATTATACCCGCAGATATGGAAAACTTGGGTTTGATGAGCTCTGGGCGATCGCTATTTTCTTTTCCAGACCCTCCCCTCTTAAACCGCAAGCACGGCGCATTCCATTGTACTAGACAGATATGCTTTTTGACAGCTTCCCAGCAGGGCCTAAAATTTCCTAATCTGGGCATCTCAGCTGTGGTCCGCGTTGCTTGCATCAGCCTAGAGCCTTGCCGTATGTCTATCATGTCGGAACTTGCCCCACGGTCTCGGTTTTTGAAACAGTCATGCAGCAGCCGAGTCAACGGTTCATCCGAAAACAGAGCATAATATTTTAAGGAAAATAGCACTGTTTTTCCGGTTTTAAACCCGTTTCGCAAAACGTATAAAAAGTGGGTCCCAGAGATGGCTACCTCTTGGCTTCGGCGAGAAACGCTTTTTTCAGCCCAACGTCGCTTAAGCGTCTTCTAGAACCCAATCTCGAAGACTGACAACTATCGCTTGATGAACCTTAAATGGATTAACTGTCCAGAAAAGGGGTATACGGCCATGACTGTTTCAAAAGCGCCATTTGGGACTGAAAACATCTTAAAACGGCTTTGGAAATATCAGCCCGTGTTACATCCATTGTTATAATATTGCTTTGTAGTTTCCAAACACCGTTGATACTCTAATGGCAGCTGTTATTCAACAAGTCGATCTGCAGGCGGTCTCTGCGATGATCGTTCGTACTACAGACGGGAACCTTCTTTGTTAGACAGGTCGACTTGTTTCATCATCTTATACAGTGACAGTGGTTTTAATTCGGGTCCTAGAACCAGGGGGCTGTAAATCGAGATGTCATTTCCAGACTCAGGAGATACATACGGTGCCCAACTCTATAACCTTGCTGCAATGCACAGCATTAGTAACACACACCATCGGTTGGTAAGCGCGCACTTGCCACGATTGGCTGCTTGAATCGGCACCGTGTTTGCGATCCCGCTGTCACCTGCCCTGAATCCCCTGTACTAACCGCGGGATCGTATTATTCGTCAGACTGCTTCGTTCAGGTCCCACGGCTGTCTAGCTCTTGTGTCTAAAATTCTGAAGCAAGTCTCGAGTAATCTCGACAGTGGAACCCAACAGTTTCAAACGTGCAGCGGATAACCTGTGGCGCGTATCATAACGTCATTCATTTTCAAGGTAGTGAGTCCTATATTTAGAATTTCTGGGGAAGACTTTTATTTTTTTCACTATTTTACTTTTTGTGGTTCAGTTTTTTCCCACAATTTTAAGCTTCACAATGCGAAGTCGGAGCCATTGGCTTCGGCGATATTTCTCCTGTTCTACAACGATTGCCAAGACAGCAATCACCGGGCTAGAGTACATTGGAATATCTATAATGGACAAATCATCAAACCTACAAATCATCCTAGGTCGTATCAGCTGGTTCTATCATCCTCCAAACCACAATTCATTTTACCGTTTTTCCGTAAACCCACACACAATAATTTAGTATCGGAAATAGGCTTTCTAGGTTTAAAAACCCCATCTGCGTCATGCACGCACCGCCTACCTGTTCTCTTACCACTCTACATGATGCGGCGAACAGTCTAAGTCGGCTGCCACCGGCGTTATATTATGCATTGGTCTAATTTCGCGTGTATGACACGAAGCACAGAGCGACAACGCCATCATTGCCATCGACCACGAACAACATCAATAGAATACGATAACTTTGCAGACCAATGAGGTACCAGCACGAATGATGTGCACAATTGATAGACTTCACTATTGTTATCAGCTCATTGTTTCAACAACCCACAACATGTTTGGTGCTGGTTTCACCACGGCAGCCAAACAAGAATGTTTGACTACCACGTCTCTGAAGCATAAGTCACTCGCGAGAAGATGAGACAAAGCATGGCGACGTGCGTGTGATGACTTGGAAGGGACAAAAATGGATCCATGACGATGATATATAACACCCTGCGCCCCATGTATTCGAACCACACACATTCGCTACTGTCCTTCATACTGTGCTCCACGACTGCACAATGAAGTATTCGATCATTTTATCGGCTGCTATGGCGCTGGTGGCTGCGGCCCCCAGCCCTCAGCTCGCTAACACCGATGACCTAGTACCTGTTGTTGAGCAACAGGGAAGAAACGTCCGACTTTTTGGCCGAACTTTCTGTGCCAGAACCTATGGCTATGGCTCTCACTGGGGCGACTGTCCTAAGGAGACCAAATGGAAGCCAAAGCCTCCTGGAGGAGGAGGATCCCAGCAGACCTGCCCTCCCGAGCAGCAGACCCTTGTGACTACTACGTCAACTCGATACAAGGGCTACAACTGCCTCACCGACACTATTGTCATCACTTCTTGTGGTCCTAAGCCTACGCCCCCTGCTCCCGTCAAAACTACAAACGTCCCTCCTCCCAATCCCGCAGTGACTTGTCCCCCTGAGGAGCAGACTACTATCGTTACAACGACCACTAGACATAAGGGCCGCCACTGTCTTACCGATACCGTTACTCTCACTAAATGCGTCCCCCCCAAGACTACTCCTGCTCCTGTTAAGACTACAAAGGTTCCTCCTCCTAACCCGTCTCTGACCTGCCCTCCTGAGCAGCAGACCACTAGCTACTCCACTTCTACTAGGTACAAGGGGAAGAAGTGTATCACTGACACCGCTACTATTGTCAAGTGCATTCCTGGTACTTCCACCAAGCATAAGGTGTCTACCAAGCCTACCCCTTCTGGATCTCTCACTTGTCCTCCCGAGCAGCAGACCACAAGCTACTCCACTTCTACTAGGTACAAGGGGAAGAAGTGTATCACTGACACTGCTACTATTGTCAAGTGCATTCCTGGTACTTCCACCAAGCCTACTCCTTCTGGATCTCTCACTTGTCCTCCCGAGCAGCAGACCACAAGCTACTCCACTTCTACTAGGTACAAGGGGAAGAAGTGTATCACTGACACTGCTACTATTGTCAAGTGCATTCCTGGTACTTCCACCAAGCCTGAGAGTGCTGTGTCTACCAAGCCTACTCCTTCTGGATCTCTCACTTGTCCTCCCGAGCAGCAGACCACAAGTTACTCCACTTCTACTAGGTACAAGGGGAAGAAGTGTATCACTGACACCATCACTCTCATTGAATGTGTCCCTGTCACTTCTACCAAACCTGAGAGTATCGTCAGCACATCTGTCCCTGGATCTTCTATTCCCACAAGCCCTATTGGCAGCACTAGTGAGTATTACTTGAACACTTTACACCACGCACTTCCACCTTACTAACATAGCACCTGGATCTTCCACCCCTGCCTCGTCTAGTCCTGGATCATCTACACCTGGCTCTTCAATCCCCGGATCTTCTTCCCCCGCGACGGAGACCCCTGGTACTTCTACCAAGCCTGTGTACACTTGTCCCACTGGAGAAACCATGACCACTATCACAGTGCCTCACACCAAGACTATCACTGAGAGCGGTTCCACTACCACCACTGTTGTTACCAAGACCAAGACCACTTGTACTCCTGGCACCGCCACTTCTGGATCTTCCACTCCCGGCTCTTCAGTTCCTGGATCTTCTACTCCTGCTACTGAGACCCCTGGTACTTCCACTGTCCCTGTGTCTGGATCTTCCACTCCCGGCTCTTCAGTCCCTGGATCTTCCACTCCCGGCTCTTCAGTTCCTGGATCTTCTACTCCTGCTACTGAGACCCCTGGTACTTCCACTGTCCCTGTGTCTGGATCTTCCACTCCCGGCTCTTCAGTCCCTGGATCTTCCACTCCTGGCTCTTCAGTCCCTGGATCTTCCACTCCTGGATCTTCCACTCCTGGATCTTCGGTCCCTGGATCTTCTACCCCTGCTACTGGGACCCCCGGTACTTCCACTGTTCCTGTGTCTGGATCTTCAACCCCTGGCTCTTCGGTCCCTGGATCTTCCACTCCTGGATCTTCCACTCCTGGATCTTCGGTCCCTGGATCTTCTACCCCTGCTACTGGGACCCCCGGTACTTCCACTGTTCCTGTGTCTGGATCTTCAACCCCTGGCTCTTCGGTCCCTGGATCTTCCACTCCTGGCTCTTCGGTCCCTGGATCTTCCACTCCTGGCTCTTCGGTCCCTGGATCTTCTACCCCTGCTACCGAGACCCCTGGTACTTCCACTGTCCCTGCGTACACTTGTCCCACTGGAGAAACCATGACCACTATCACTGTGCCTCACACCGAGACTATCACTGAGAGTGGCTCTACTACAACCACTGTGGTGACTAAGACCGAGACCACTTGTACTCCTGGTTCTTCCACTCCTGGCTCCTCTGTCCCTGTTACCCAAACAGGTTCTACTGGTTCCGTGACTGTGCCCACACCTACTGGTTCTAGCACTGAGACCACCCTCAAGCCTACTGATTCGTTGCCTCCTCATCTGACTACTTCGTGGGTTACTGTGACCACCACTTACACTACTGGAACCACCATTTACACGACTGAGATCACCACTCTTACCACATGTGAGATCACACCTTGTGAGTATTATTGTCAACTAACACTTCGCATCATGCCACTAACATAGCTTCTACCCCTGGAACTGCCACTTCTGGATCATCCACCCCTGGCTCCTCGGTCCCTGGATCCTCCACTCCCGGCTCTTCTACCCCCGGTTCTTCAGTCCCTGGATCTTCTATCCCTACTACTGAGACCCCTGGTACTTCCACTGTCCCTGTGTCTGGATCTTCTACACCTGGCTCTTCGGTCCCTGGATCTTCCACTCCTGGCTCTTCGGTCCCTGGATCTTCAGTCCCTGGATCTTCTACCCCTGCTACTGAGACCCCTGGTACTTCCACTGTCCCTGTGTCTGGATCTTCAACTCCTGGCTCTTCGGTCCCTGGATCTTCCACTCCTGGATCTTCCACTCCTGGCTCCTCTGTCCCTGTTACCCAAACAGGTTCTACTGGTTCCGTTACTGTGCCCACACCTACTGGTTCTAGCACTGAGACCACCCTCAAGCCTACTGGTTCGTTGCCTCCTCATCTGACTACTTCGTGGGTTACTGTGACCACCACTTACACTACTGGAACCACCATTTACACGACTGAGATCACCACTCTTACCACATGTGAGATCACACCTTGTGAGTATTACTGTCAACTAACACTTCCCATCATGCCACTAACATAGCTTCTACCCCCGGAACTGCCACTTCTGGATCTTCCACCCCTGGCTCCTCGGTCCCTGGATCCTCTACCCCTGGTTCTTCAGTCCCTGGATCTTCTATCCCTGCTACTGAGACCCCTGGTACTTCCACTGTCCCTGTGTCTGGATCTACTCCTGGCTCTTCGGTCCCTGGATCTTCCACTCCTGGCTCTTCGGTCCCTGGATCTTCTACCCCTGCTACCGAGACCCCTGGTACTTCCACTGTCCCTGTGTACACTTGTCCCACTGGAGAAACCATGACCACTATCACTGTGCCTCACACCGAGACTATCACTGAGAGCGGTTCCACTACCACCACTGTTGTAACCAAGACCGAGACTACTTGTGCCCCTGGCTCATCTACTCCCGGTTCTTCCACTGGAACTGTGCCTGTCCCTAGCTCTACTGGCCACGTCTCCACTGGAACTGAATCAGTCCCCGTCTCTTCTGGCCCTGTTGTTACCGGCTCCTCCACTGATACAACTCTGCTCCCAGAGTCCTCCCTGCCCCCTCATCTGACCACCTCTTGGATCACCAAGACTACCACCTACACCACTGGTGAGACCGTCTACACCACTGAGTACACTACTCTGACTACTTGTGAGATTTGTGAGTATCATTTTCTCCCTTTTTTTCATTCTATCACTTACTAACATAGCTTCTACCCCCGGTACTGAAACCCAACCAACTCCTACTGGATCTGAGTCTATTCCCGTCACTTCCAACCCTCGACCTTCCACCGGATCTGAGTCCATTCCTATCACTTCGGCTCCTGGAACTTCTACTGGAGTTCCTCCCGTTGAGTCTTCTGGTGTGCCCCCTCACTCTACTGGCGTTCCTCCTGTTGAGTCTACCGGTGTGCCCCCTCACTCTACTGGCGTTCCTCCTGTTGAGTCTTCTGGTGTGCCCCCTCACTCCACTGGTGTTCCTCCTGTTGAGTCTACCGGTGTGCCCCCTCATTCCACTGGCGTTCCTCCCGTTGAGTCTTCTGGTGTGCCCCCTCACTCTACTGGCGTTCCTCCTGTTGAGTCTTCTGGTGTGCCCCCTCACTCTACTGGCGTTCCTCCTGTTGAGTCTTCTGGTGTGCCCCCTCACTCTACTGGCGTTCCTCCTGTTGAGTCTTCTGGTGTGCCCCCTCACTCTACTGGCGTTCCTCCTGTTGAGTCTTCTGGTGTGCCCCCTCACTCTACTGGCGTTCCTCCTGTTGAGTCTTCTGGTGTGCCCCCTCACTCTACTGGCGTTCCTCCTGTTGAGTCTTCTGGTGTGCCCCCTCACTCTACTGGCGTTCCTCCTGTTGAGTCTTCTGGTGTGCCCCCTCACTCTACTGGCGTTCCTCCTGTTGAGTCTTCTGGTGTGCCCCCTCACTCTACTGGCGTTCCTCCTGTTGAGTCTTCTGGTGTGCCCCCTCACTCTACTGGCGTTCCTCCCGTTGAGTCTTCTGTTCCTCCCACTACCCTGGAGCCTACAGCCAGTGCCACCACTGAGCACAACTCTGTTCCTCCCGTTGAGTCTACCGGTGTGCCCCCTCACTCCACTGGCGTTCCTCCCGTTGAGTCTTCTGTTCCTCCCACTACCCTGGAGCCTACAGCCAGTGCCACCACTGAGCACAACTCTGTTCCTCCCGTTGAGTCTACCGGTGTGCCCCCTCACTCCACTGGCGTTCCTCCCGTTGAGTCTTCTGGTGTGCCCCCTCACTCNCCTTGTGAGTATTACTGTCAACTAACACTTCCCATCATGCCACTAACATAGCTTCTACCCCCGGAACTGCCACTTCTGGATCTTCCACCCCTGGCTCCTCGGTCCCTGGATCCTCTACCCCTGGTTCTTCAGTCCCTGGATCTTCTATCCCTGCTACTGAGACCCCTGGTACTTCCACTGTCCCTGTGTCTGGATCTACTCCTGGCTCTTCGGTCCCTGGATCTTCCACTCCTGGCTCTTCGGTCCCTGGATCTTCTACCCCTGCTACCGAGACCCCTGGTACTTCCACTGTCCCTGTGTACACTTGTCCCACTGGAGAAACCATGACCACTATCACTGTGCCTCACACCGAGACTATCACTGAGAGCGGTTCCACTACCACCACTGTTGTAACCAAGACCGAGACTACTTGTGCCCCTGGCTCATCTACTCCCGGTTCTTCCACTGGAACTGTGCCTGTCCCTAGCTCTACTGGCCACGTCTCCACTGGAACTGAATCAGTCCCCGTCTCTTCTGGCCCTGTTGTTACCGGCTCCTCCACTGATACAACTCTGCTCCCAGAGTCCTCCCTGCCCCCTCATCTGACCACCTCTTGGATCACCAAGACTACCACCTACACCACTGGTGAGACCGTCTACACCACTGAGTACACTACTCTGACTACTTGTGAGATTTGTGAGTATCATTTTCTCCCTTTTTTTCATTCTATCACTTACTAACATAGCTTCTACCCCCGGTACTGAAACCCAACCAACTCCTACTGGATCTGAGTCTATTCCCGTCACTTCCAACCCTCGACCTTCCACCGGATCTGAGTCCATTCCTATCACTTCGGCTCCTGGAACTTCTACTGGAGTTCCTCCCGTTGAGTCTTCTGGTGTGCCCCCTCACTCTACTGGCGTTCCTCCTGTTGAGTCTACCGGTGTGCCCCCTCACTCTACTGGCGTTCCTCCTGTTGAGTCTTCTGGTGTGCCCCCTCACTCCACTGGTGTTCCTCCTGTTGAGTCTTCTGGTGTGCCCCCTCACTCCACTGGTGTTCCTCCTGTTGAGTCTACCGGTGTGCCCCCTCACTCTACTGGCGTTCCTCCTGTTGAGTCTTCTGGTGTGCCCCCTCACTCCACTGGTGTTCCTCCTGTTGAGTCTACCGGTGTGCCCCCTCATTCCACTGGCGTTCCTCCCGTTGAGTCTTCTGGTGTGCCCCCTCACTCTACTGGCGTTCCTCCTGTTGAGTCTACCGGTGTGCCCCCTCATTCCACTGGCGTTCCTCCCGTTGAGTCTTCTGGTGTGCCCCCTCACTCCACTGGTGTTCCTCCTGTTGAGTCTACCGGTGTGCCCCCTCATTCCACTGGCGTTCCTCCCGTTGAGTCTTCTGGTGTGCCCCCTCACTCCACTGGTGTTCCTCCTGTTGAGTCTACCGGTGTGCCCCCTCATTCTACTGGCGTTCCTCCCGTTGAGTCTTCTGGTGTGCCCCCTCACTCTACTGGCGTTCCTCCCGTTGAGTCTACTGGTGTGCCCCCTCACTCCACTGGTGTTCCTCCTGTTGAGTCTACCGGTGTGCCCCCTCACTCTACTGGCGTTCCTCCCGTTGAGTCTTCTGGTGTGCCCCCTCACTCTACTGGCGTTCCTCCCGTTGAGTCTACCGGTGTGCCCCCTCACTCCACTGGTGTTCCTCCCGTTGAGTCTTCTGTTCCTCCCACTACCCTGGAGCCTACAGCCAGTGCCACCACTGAGCACAACTCTGTTCCTGCCTCGGAGACTAAGTCCGTTCCTAGTGGCGATGTGACGTCTTCTGTTCCCAGCACCCCCACTGGTCCTATCACTGTGACCTCCCCTGGCACATCCGGCCATGCCACTTGCCCCCCTGATCAGCATACCTCTATTGTCATTAGGACCATTACGGGTGTCACTACTCAGGACGGTAACACTGTTGAGTGCCACACCATTATTACCGAGGGGGTCTGTGTGACTGGCGAGGCTACTACCACTAACTGGATCACTTACCAGCCGACTCCTTCTGGATCTGTTCCCGTTGAGTCTACAGGCCCTCAGACTAGCGTGCCTGTTGAGTCCACTGGTTCTGTTGTTAAGCCCACTCCTTCTAGATCTGTTCCTGTTGAGTCCACTGGTTCTATTGTCAAGCCCACTCCTTCTGGATCTGTTCCCGTTGAGTCTACGGGCCCTCAGACCAGTGTGCCTGTCGAGTCCACAGGCTCCGTTCCCCCTCAGCCTGAGACATCTGCTTCTGCTCCTTCATCCCTCCCCTACCCTGTGACTTATGTGACCACTGAAGTTGTCACCACCGAGGTTGATAAGACTACCGTGTTTGCTACCCTGACTCGAACTGTTATCTCTTGTACTCATGAGGCCGGTTGTCTTGGCGGACACGCCACTGGCGAGACTGCTCCCCAGCCTACTCTTCCTGCTGGTGCCCACGAGAAGCCTGCTATTCCTGAGGTGTCGCCTGAGGTGTCTGATGCTACCTCTGTGCCCAACACTACTCTCAAGCCTGTCGGTGTCACCCCCGAGGCGTCTGGAGCCTCTGTTCCTGCTGGATCTGCTGCTCCTGGTGAGTCTGCTCTTTCTGCCTCTGGTGCTCCTGCTGCCCCTGGTGAGCACAGTGAGCCCGCTCCTGTTGCCCCCGTTGCACCTGGCGCTGCTGGCGAGTCTGCACCTGTTGCCCCTGGCGCTGCTGGTGAAACTGCACCTGTCCAGGCTGGCTCTCCTAGCCAGGCAACTACTGCCCCCTCTGCTCCTGAGCAGGCCAACGGCGGCATGTCTCTTGGACTCCCCGTTGGTGGTCTGTTTTTGGCCGCCCTCCCCTTGTTGATCTAAGGAAGGAAAACTATATTAACTCTCATAAATTGTAATTGTTATCTCTTAACTGTGTGCTTGTAGTCCTTGTAACTAACTAGAAGTATTTATCGTGTAGAAAAACTACTGTGCTGGTACAGTGTACGTACGATACTGTACATACCGGTACAAGGACTGGTACCGGTACCCGTATTGTATCCTATAAAAGTACTTGTAGCTTTAACAAAATATCACACAAAAATATACCAACAGGATATAATAACTTACAAGCACCTGTAGTACATGTTTTCAAGTGTATGTGACTTCAAGCAACTACCGGTACCTGTTCCTCTTTTAGAAATGAGACCCTGTTGCTTTTACTGTACTCTGTACGGTAATTACTGTACTCTGTACTAAAAAAGATGCTTGCTACCCTGTACCGTAACCATGGCTGCCCCTAACCGTGATTTTCCTTTACAAAGGTTCTAATTATTCAGCAGGTCGGGAGGCAAGAAATCTACTTAAAAAAGCCGGTTAAGGGCGGTCAGGGTTAGGGGTATACCCAGTTTACTCTACCAGTACGGTTTGCGGATGTGCTGTGTAACTCTAAAAAGTCTTAGAAATGGCTCTAAAAACTGTCAAAATTTAAACTAATTCATTACTCATAATATATATGTTTTCTCCAATAGAGACCGGCCCTATAAGACACTCTTACATCTTGCAAGATCGGCAGTCCTTGACCTCAACCGATCGGTTGAAAGTCTGGTTGGACTTGGGGACATCAACAGAGGGGTTACCAGTGAAGAAGTCGTTGGGGGAGAGATGCACCTTCATGATTTCACAAGGCATGACGGGGAAGTCCTCCACTCGGGGGTGGTGGGTGAGACCGAAAGAGTGCCAGAGGACAACGTCGTCGTTTCGGACGTTCTCGTTTCGGGCAATGGCGTCCTGAACACCGCCAATCTCGTTGGCAGACTGGTTGGTCCACACTCCTCCAGCGAACAGCTCCTGGTCCTTGTACTTGGTGACCCAGTAGTGGTGAGTAGCAAAGGCAGCACGCTTTCGAGCAATGGAGCCGGGCTGGGCGTACAACATGGCGGTAGCCAGACCTCCGACCTTGTATCCAACAGGGTTGCCGGAAACCGGGTTGATCTTGTTCTCGTTACAGATCTTGAGGTATCGGTTCTTCTGGATGTCCGAGTCGAGGTAGCAAGTCTTCTCAATGGGAGTCTTGGTGTTCTCGAAGGCGATACCGTGGGGGTTCTTGTCGTCCCAGGGCAGAGCGACGGTGTCGTTGACGTACACGGTGTTCTTGTGGCCGTCAATGGCAGGGTCCATTCGCATGTTAAAGATGTGCTGATGAGAAGCGGCAAGGACACCGGGAGAGACGATGGTTCCGAACTTGGACTTCTTGCCAGCATCAATGAGCTGGGTGGACACGATACCAGTGGCTCGGATCTCCAACTGAATACCGGCGGACTGGTCAAAGTGCCAGGCGAAGATGTATTCGTAGTTGCCCACGGTCAGAATGGTCTGCAGAACCAGGATTCGTCGCCGAGTGATGGCAACCACGTCAGTTCGATAGTTTGTGTGCTTCCAGCCGATACCATCGTCCTGCTCGTGCATGCAAATGACGTTCTTTCGAGTTACCACATTACCCTCGGGATCGCAGACGTTTCCGTCAAAGTACTTGATGGTACCGAGACAGTCGCATCCCAGGGTCAGCTCGTTGGCGCACTTTCCTCCACCACAGTCACCAAAGTCGAAAGCCATCTTTCGGTGAAGAGGGGGTCGGGGATCGGCGTAGGGAACAGCCATTTCGGACATAGAGAGTCGGTAGAAAGTGGATCGGCCATCGTAGTGGACATCGTGGATAACGAGACCCTCTCGAGGAGTGAAGCCGACCTTGAAGTGCCACTTCTGCCAGTTGACGTAGCCATCAGAGTCCAGGTGGTAGGAAGGTCCATCGGGCTGGATCACGTTGTAAGGCTTGAGGTCAGTTCGCATCTTGTCCTGCAGCTCGGGCAGGTAGTCGTTGGTGATGCAGTGCTCGATGCAGTTCTTGCCGTCGGGTCGGGTGTCGTAGTTGGCGACGCCCTGAACAGCGGCATCGTCATCATCTCCACCAGTGGCGCAGAAGTCGACTCGGATCAGCTTCTTGTCGAGCACGTCGTAGACGGGCACAAAGGGAACGGGGAAGGAGTACATGTTGGAGTCCTGGTGGTTGTTCTTGGGGTCTCGGCAGTAGACCAACATCTGCATGAATCGGGGCATCTCCAGCTCGGAGTCACAGCCGTACATCCATCCATCAATGGTCAGGTTGTCAACAAGGTGGGTGAGGCCACACTTCTTGATGGCATCCTTGACCAGAGGGTTGGCGAAAGCAGCCTCGAAAGCCTCGTTGGCCTCCCAGGGATCGATGGGAGGGTGGATACCCTTCTTAATGACCTCGTTCTTGATGACGGTGCCCTGAGACACGTCGATCCAGCACTGGTTGACGAGCTTGTCCTGGAGAACGTAGTAAATGCAGTGAGCCACTCGAGGAGGAGGAGTGGGGTTCTTACCGGCTCGCTTGGCTGCCAGCCAGGGGGCCATCAGAGCCTTGGGGGGCTCCTCAGCGCCAATGGACTTGAGATGGAGGGTCTTGCCGTTGTGGTTCTTCTTGACCACAGTGACAACCTTCTCCATCTCCAGGACGGAGAGTTGATCGAAGGGGTGAGGGGACATCGTTGTGTTGGTTGAGAAGCTCGGGGCTATGAGGGTCTAGAGGGAGCAGATCGACCTATATATATATGTCTCTTGTGGCGGTTTCTTTTTGCGATTTTTCAAATCTTGGGGCCTTCGTTTTGCGGAACATGAGCTAAACTTTCCGGACTCTGCAGCTTTCATGCACATCTGTAGCTAAGAGTTTGGTGGTTCTTATCGAAGCGTAAGCAGCTGAGCAGTGACTTCCCGATTAGGAAGGTGTAGCAGTCTCGATGACACCTACGCGGTTGTAGCGTAAACACCTTTCTCCGCATCCACTGGGTCTACGGGGATAGTGTGCGAATTTGGGAAGGCAGGTATTATGGCACATAATTCCTTCTCTCTGCACTCTCAAATCTATATTTACTACCTAGTTTTCTGTGCCACAACAGTGTACCGGTGTGCCTGTATGTCCTTTGCCAACGGCACCTCTCCCAACCAACAACCGACGTATCTACCCCAGAATTGGATAAGGGTAGGGGTCGTTGTTAAACCTTAATTTAAGCGAATGGTAAAGTCGATAAAATCCTCTGGGATGCTGATTTGAGGTGTAGTAAAGTCGACTTTGATATTAAAAAAGGCAGGATAAGCTTTCATACAACTTTTCATGCACATTTTTCTAATTTGGGGCTTATCTGTAAAGATTTCGACTCGTTTATTTTTCGATTACACTATCATTTAATCGCTTGAGGCTCGACAATAAACTGCATTCTAATGCGTCTTTCAAACCCAAAGATACGCCAGACTGATTAAGCGTTTCCCCACAAATCACAGACAAGCATTATGTTGGCAGAAAACCAGCAGGGTAACAGCATAACAAGTGGTGAAGTGACTGCCAATTTATTACCGGGAGGGGACTGTGGAGAAGGCGGATTCGGGGAGTCACAGGAGCGTAGGTCGCACTGTTTTTGGGTCCCTTAGCGATGTCACTAAGTCTTCGGACTCCTAATCGTAATCAAACGGGTATCTGTCAATCACCCATTAGTTGGGAGCTTAGCTCATGATATCGATGATTATATGGATGGATATGTTTGTCAAGCAGACTCCCCTTCTCTTATGTACTTGGTTATTTGCTCGCTAAGGCTTACAACTTGCTCGATTCTGGGGTGCAATTGCCTCATCATCTGAGACCAGCAAATTCCACAGAGCGGCTGTTTATACTAACTGTTTTTGAGCGTAATGTAGGAGTACGATATTGTAGAAGTACTGTACTCGTACTCGTACCTGGTGCTCGCCTGCCAACCACTAACGTTTTACTATTAGTCGTTATCAAGCTTCAACTCAGTGACGACGATCCGACGTTGCAGCCGGAAAGACGAAGACTAAGCTCCGATAATGGGTCTCTATCTAGCCGCGTATCGTGAGATACAATCAAAGTGACGTGGCTTGGCGATCTAATCTCCTAACATAAGACTTTGGTCACGGTTTGGTCACAATCTACTCTATTTGTCATCTATCAAGCTGATGCGCGTTAGTTTTCAAACGACAAACTTACGCTCTTGCACCTTAACGCAGGCCGCGCTTATCTCGGAAAAGCCCTCCTAAACAGGTAAAGGTTAAATGTTTCGGTGGTGGCAAACTTTAGCCTAATCGGGGAGTGCTATGCGGTGCTGTCGGAAAATAGTGCTGCAGGATATTTCACCCTCGCAGCGGAGGCAGTGGTGCCATATTGACTTTGCCTTTGCCAATAACCGAGCAGCGCGCTACTTGTATCGTACTTGTACAGTTCGTACCACTAACTGTATAGTAAGAAAGGGAGGCGAAATAGGGGTGATCTAGGAGCTAGGATCTCGTCGAGAAAGTCGCCACTTAACGCATCGCACCTTAAAAATCCACATAGGTTTCCTGTCGCTGATTTTGATTATTCGCCTGTTCTCTCCACTTATGGAGGTTGACTAGGGGGTGTATGTACAGTATCGTACAAGGTTTTGAAGTTGAAACGTGTCCGACGTATACGAGCACGACACGGCCATCGGCCTGTACAAGTACTTGTAAAACATATTCTGACCATTTCACTGCTGGTACTTGTACAAGTAGTATTTTCTCGCTATTTTTCTCGGCTAAGCTTCCCTTGTATCCAGACTTAAGCATTCTCCCAATTACTGGTACAGTTTAGAATTTAATTTAATTTAATTTAAATAAACTCGAATTATTCTATTATTATTCATTATGTACTAATTACTGTTGCAAAAAAGTCTAGCCATGATATACAAGTAACACTCTATCACGCGTCAATCTGGATGAAGACATCCTTGACGTGGTCCTGCTGCATTCTCTGCAGAATAGTCTGTTTGACCTGCTTGGAGCTCGCGTCCTGTTGCAACTTGACGTGGATGGTGCCTCTAACGGCTCCTCCATCACTCCAGAACCGAGGCTCTGCGTACGAAGCAACTCCGGGCATGACGGAGATGTCGTTCAAAATGTTTCGAATGGTGTATTCTTGCGAGTCGGTAAGCGACAGAAGCAGGGTTTTGGCGGCCGTGCTGACCAGAGGCAGAGCAGACAGGAAAATCAAAATAGCAATGAGCATGGAGGCCAGGGGATCGAACCCAGACCAGCCAAAGTACCACGTGAGAATCGTGGAGATGATCACTCCCACAGAGCCCAGAGTATCGGCCATAATATGCAGATAAATACCGTAGGTGTTGGAGTTGTGTTCCGAGTGATCGTGCCCGCCATGGCTATGGCCATGAGAACACTCTTCGCCGGGAGAATGTCCATGATTGAACACTACAATACCCACAATGTTGACCAGCAGACCCAGGGCAGACACAACAAGCAGCTCTGCCGTTCTCTCCAGCTCCACGGGGTTGTAGATACGCCCCAGAGCTTCGATACACACACCTCCAGCGATAGCCACCAGCAGACAACCGTTTGTGAAGCCACTGACGGTCTCCACCTTGCCCAGACCGTACGGGAAACGAGACGACGGGGGCAGTTTGGACAGAATGGACGCGACCAAACCGACCATGAGGGCGAGACAGTCGAAAAACATGTGGATGGAGTCGGACAGCAGACCCAGCGAGTGCGACAGAATCGAGTACAGCAGCTGGATCAACATGAAGGAGAAGTTAAGCAGCAGAAAGTAGAAGATGTTTCGAGTGTCACTATGAGAGATGATGGAGTCAATCAGACCGGGTCGTTTCTTGGCGGACTTTTCCGAAGCGTCCTCTCCGTCCTCTGAAACCAGAGTGGGAACCATGAGAGACAGGGCACAGACAAGAGCCTCAGAGGGGGTAGCCTTGGACTTGATCGAGAGATCTAGGGTGAAGCCAACAAGCGAAGAGAAGACGCCATTGATTCGGTTGGGTTGTAGGTCTCGTTTGGCAATGAGGAAGACTCCACAAGAGCCGCATGCCACAACCAGCAAGATGACCTGTTCAATGGTGAGCGAGACGAAAAAGGCCGTAGGGATGGTAATAAGCAGCCCCAGAGGAATGGCCTGCGAACTAGGAGTCTCGAGGTTTTGCTGCAACACAAACACAGCCACTCCCAGGGCCAGGTAGCCAATGACAAAGTCCAGCACTGGGCCGCCTACAAACGCCACGTCGTGCACCACCGAGATGAGCAGGTACACCAGGTACTGCCATGACGACTTCCACTCAGTGACCATCTTGAGAGGCACGTTGAGGGACACGAACACGATGGCAGTGACTCTCGTGGTGCCCAGGAAGATGGCTGAGATGACGAGTGCAAAGATACCTGCTGTCAGCACGACAGTGTTCCGTGCACCCTTTCTTGCACCGATTGTGTGCTTGATACCAAAGAGCCGCAGAACACCGGCCCAGAATGTCGTGCATCCCGCTACCAGCAGCGCAGACACCACAGGTGACAACACATTGAGCTGAAGACACAACAGTGAGGTTGCCAGCAGCGAGGTGGGCAGCGAGATGAACGAGGGAATTGACTGCAGTAACGACGATAAGGGGGGTATGTGGATCTGCAGATCGGGAATCTCGCGGGGGTCGTGTGTGTGGCTATGTCCATGGCTGTGTCCATGCCCCGTGCATCCTCCATGGTCATGCGTGTGATTGTGTGAGTGGGTGTGATCATGTGAGTGGTCGTGGTCATGATGCTCGTGCGTGTGATCATGATGCTCGTGCTTGTGGTTGTGGTGGTCGTGGGAGATACCGAGAGGCTCGTGGGTATGAATGGTAGGCACGTCAAGCTCGCAGTCGTGGTTGTGGATCACATGATCGCACTCTTGCTTCAGCACCTCCAGCTCCACTCCCTCCCTCTCTCGATCCTCAGAGTTGCGTATTTCTCCATTCACCAGCGTCCTTCTGCGGCTACGCATGGGCAGAGGCTCGTCGTAGCCCTCCTTGACTGGATCGAGCTTGCTTTCGAGTGTGTGATGATGGAAGTCATTGAGCAGTTCGGGAACATTGAGAATTCCCCAAGAGGGTGTTCTCATGGGACCTGCTGAAGAAGGCCCTGTGGCATTGGCGCCCAGGTTGCCGTATTTTTTCGCCTTAGCCATCTGGTCAGAAAATGACTCTGGCATTTCGATTTTCAGCCCGGTCGGTCTTTGACTCATGCTGATGGTGTGTGATAAACTGGCGTGGTAATAATAATCTCGTTGTCGAGGTGATGATGATATGTGTGGTTATGCACTTGCAACCTAAAATGTGTGTGACGTAGTAGAGATGCACGATGGAATAATGAAACAAAGACACAGATAGAGAGAGATTGTAGGGCTCAAACGAAGTTATTATTCACTATATAATATGTACGGCACATGTCCCCTGTCTGCCTGAGGGTCGTGCTAGTTTTTCTGCGCCCTAGTTTTTTCTTTAGCGTTTTTTTGTGGCACAACGTGTGTAGCCCTGAAAGTCTAATTTCGAAATCTGGCCTTGCCAAAATGAGATCGATGACTGCAAATCAGTGTGAGATGAAAAAAGAAACGAGTTTTTCTATTCTGGGGAATATTAGATCCACTACCCCCAGACATTAACAAGACCGTCGTCTCCGCACGTGACCAGCTGATCACCCAGCCAAACCACGCTGTTGATCTCGAACACGCCGTGGGCGTTCTCAACCTCGCTCTCAATCACCCACTCCCCAGGACCCTTCTCCTTGTACACCACGAGCTTACCGTCAGCCCCAGTGGAGGCAATTCGGCCGTTCTTGTTCCATGCCACAGAGTAGATAGCTCGAGAGTGGGCCTCGGGCAGGGTAGCTTCCTGAACCCATTCTTCAGACAGAGGATCAGCTCTGAAAGCAGGCCGGATTCCAGAATGGTCGCCAGAACCGCCCACCTGACTCTCCTTTTTCCACACAATGCACGTCTTGTCATCAGAGCAGCTGACTAGCCGCAGATCGCCTTCAGCAGGCTTGAAAGCACATCCCCAAACCGTAGATTCGTGTCCAGCCAGGTCAGCGACACAGATCCAGTCGTCATCGTCCTCCCGCCACAGCCGCACCGTGTCGTCGTAACTGGCACTGGCAAACACCATCTCAGAAGGGTGCCACGCGACATGTTTCACGTCCTGAGTGTGATCCTGCAGCACAGAGATGCACTCAAACTCGTCGTTCATGTCATCCGCCTCCCAAACCCATATACTCTTGTCTCTTGAGCATGTAGCCAGTAGCTGGCCGTCACACGACCAACTGACTCCCTTGACCTCGTTCTCGTGGCCCTCGATAGCAGCCAAGAACTGCCACTCGTCATCCTCCTTGCCCCAGATGCTCACGGTCGAGTCGAAGCTACCGAGCGCGAGGGATGGTGACGAGCCACTAGGCTTCCATGCCACCGACCGCACAGATCGGTTGTGACCCTCGCTAATGGTGGTCACCAGCTCCCAGTTGTTTGTGTTGTAGATTCGCACGGTTTTGTCGCCGGAACAAGTCGCGAGCAGCGGCAGGTTCGGGTGCACGGATGCCGACCATGCTCGATCCGTGTGTCCTCTGAGCGCCTTGATCAGCTGCATTTCGATGTTGTGGTGATAAATGTTGGTGATGCAGATAACTCAATGGAAGTTTGTTTGAAGTGTAAGGAGGATTGGAGATATGAGTGGTACGATAGGTGGCTGCGTGATGAACTACAAGTATTACTAAGAGGCGTGAAGAAGCCAGGGGATGATTATGCAAACAATTAAACTGGGGGAAAACACTACAAGTTATTCTACACCACCAAATTAGTGTCGATTTCGCTAAATTTACCTGCGTCATTCTGCTTAATTAGGTGTGAAAATTTGAATAAAAAATAAAAATAAAAAAATATTCAAGAAATTCGTGAAAATAAAATAGCAACACCACTATCTCCTCTTCAATGATACCACCAGTTTTGTGATTAATATTCTACCCACCCCCATCTTGAAAACTGTAGCCCATACGGAGAAACTTAATCAACGCACCTTTCAGACTTTCCGACTCGGAGTTTCACACCTTTCTACACAACAGCATGTTCCGCATAGGACTAATTGGACTTCGGGCAAGCCGGCCTGCATTACTGCGACCGGCTCAGAGATCACCACTTCTCATCCCCCGAGCTTTTCCCTTCACGACTGGCCGACTGGTGTTCCAGAAAGACGCCAACCAGGAGCCCAAGAAGGATGCGGAAAACAGATCTGACGACAACAAGGAGGGCTCCAACTCCTTGGTGAAAAAAGAAACTACTTTTGAACAGCTTCCGCACATTCCCGACCCCAAGGCCGAGGCGCTGGCCAAGAAAAACGGCTATGTTCCTGCCAAGGAGTGGGTGAGAGAGTCGTTTGAGATGCCCAAGCCTGACGTTCGGAGACCACATATGTTGAAATGGAAGGCTTTGGATGGTCACGGACCTAAGCTGTTTGCTCTGGCCGTCATTCTGTGGATCATCTGGGTGGCATACATGATTACTGGACGAGGAGGAAACGAAGGAGGTGAAACAACATTGGCAAACAATGAGTTTGTCAAGTACAAAATTGTCAAGAAGATGAAGATCAGTGAGGATGTAGAGCTGATTGAATTCAAGGGTCCTGAGCGATCTATGCTGCAGCCCAAGTACGCTGAGTACTGGGATGGGCACCGAATGTTCTCTGTTCACATTAGACAGCCCGATGTACAGGTCGTGCGAGCTTATACTCCTCTGCCTGTTTACATGATGCAGGACGTGGACGGTAAAGACCCCCTGGTCAAGATCATCAGCTGGGATACGGACTACAATGGATTTTGCATGATTATCAAAAAGTACGAGAATGGAGAGGTTGCCAAGTGGATCCAGTCTTTGCCCATTGGCACTGACGTTGATATTCGAGGCCCCTACATCGATGCTGTTGTCCCTGAAGTTGCTGCTGATGTCAAGCCTTACAGAGCTCCCATGGAAGATATGCCCAGTCGAATCCCCGCCGACTGGAAGTACCTGGATGTCCCCAAGCCCGATAACCTGGTCTTTTTCGCCGGAGGAACCGGAATTGCATCAGTCCTGCAGGCTCTGCTGTCTACAAACCCTCCTCGAGGCTGCATTGATATCCACTACTCTGTGAGAACTCGTGATGAGGTCCCGTTCGAAAGACTGCTCTACTTTCTACAGAAGCTTGGCCGAATCCGGCTCTTCATGTATGTGGACAACGAGAACAAGTTCATATCCGGCAAAGATATCCCCAAACCCGCCCCTCTGAACCTCAAGCCCAACACCGATACCAAGGACTACAACTCTGCCCTAGAGCAGGCAGCCGCCCAGAAGAACGATAAGAACTGTCAGGGACCTGTCTACGCCTATGTGTGTGGCCCTGACGGCTATGTCAACTACATGGCTGGCCCTCGAACCTATGATGGCCAGGGACCTGTCAAGGGTCTTCTTGGAGAAAAGGGCTGGTCCAACGAAAACGTCAGAAAGATGTAATGTATATAGTCAGTAATAAATTTCAATCAAAGAAAATAATTGCTTCTTCGTTTTCTCCAGTAAATCCATCGGAGTTAGTCTGAACTCATTTTCGACATTATCTAAGGTTTCTCCGAGCGCATATTTGAACCTTGCAATTTTCATATCAACCCTCCCACTAACACACACAATGTCGACCGTGGTCAATGCTGCCGCCTCTCTCAGCCTGGCTCTACCCAAGGCCTCCACCATATTCTCAATGATTCAGCCCACGGGTGTTTTCCACCTCGGCAACTACCTGGGAGCCGTTCGAGGGTGGGCTGATGTAGCCAACGCCAACCCCGATCCGTCGACAGAGATTTTCTTCGGGGCCGCTGACTTGCACGCCATTACAATGCCCAAAGATCCAAAGCAGCTAAAAGAGTGGCGCCACGATGCTCTGGCATCTATCTTGGCCGCAGGTATCGATCCCGACAGATGCTCCGTTTTCTTCCAGTCAGCCATCCCGGAACACACTCAGCTGTACTGGATCCTGTCCAACTGCATTGGAATGGGCTACCTGAACCGAATGGTGCAGTGGAAGAGTAAGGCCGGTGTTTCCGAGTCAGCCTCCTTTTTTGAGGACTCAGAGTTGCTCTCACAACTCAAGCACGGTCTCTTCTCTTACCCTGCTCTTCAAGCGGCTGACATCCTCATGTACAAGTCTACACACGTGCCTGTGGGGGAAGACCAAAGCCAACATCTAGAACTTACTCGAGCTGCTGCTCAGTCGTTCAACGCACAGTACGCTTCAAAGAAGAAGCCCTTCTTCCCCATCCCCACTACTCTGTTTGCCCCTACAAAGAAAATCGGCTCACTCAGAGACCCCAGCAAAAAGATGTCTAAGAGCGACCCCAACAAGATGGCCTCTATTTTCATCACAGAGAGCCCCGAGCAAATCTTCAAGAAGTTCAAATCCGCAGTAAGTGACTCGGACCCAGCTCCTTTCCTCTATGATCCCGAAAACAGACCCGGTCTGGCTAACCTCATGACCATCATGGCTGGTGTGCAGCGAGTTTCTGTCGAGGATGTCGAGAAGAACATTGCCCATATCAAGACGTTCGGAGAGCTAAAGAAGACCGTGTCCGATATCGTCGTGGAAGACCTGGCCCCCGTGAGATCAGAGTTCGATCGACTCAAGAACGACCGAGCCTACCTGGAAAGCATTGTCAGCAGGGGCAACCTCAAGGCCAGAGAACGAGCATCAAAGACACTCAAAGAAGTCTACGATCTTGTGGGCTTTGGGGCCTAATGAAGCTAATCCAACATGCATTATAGCTACCTAACTTGTATAAATATAGAACCCTACATAAATTTTAACATCTCCACACACAGAAGCAACTGAAAACCCGTAGTCGTATTAACCCTTGCTGGCAACCCGCTCACGGCTGGGAGCCTCATGCCGAGCCCGGTCGTCGCTGCGAAGCCGCTCAGTCAGATCCTTGAGCTGTGCCTCCTGACGCATCAGATCACGTTTCTTGGCCTCAATCTCTCGCTGAACGGTGGCCTCAATCTCCTTGAGACGCTTGCGCTCCACATACTGGTGGTTGAGGGCGCTGGGGAAGCTGTTGCCGCTGGACGACAGCCGCTCCTCGGTCGATACGGTGTTTTCATCTACGCCGTTAGACAGCTTCTTGGTTCGGTACTTCTCGTAAAAGTAGTCGTGGGTGATCTCCTTGAGATCATGCATATGCGAACCAAACAACACGTTCCGTAGCTGCGCAAAGTCGGAGTGGGTCGAATCCTCTACCTCCACAATTCCCCAAGGGTACTGTCGGGCTCGAGTTGTTCGACCGTCGATCTTGTACTCTGTGTTGCTACTCACAACGGCAAAGGGCGTCATCTCACGCAGCATCATGTTTTCCTCAATGGTTTCGTCGTCATCGCCAGAGTAAGGAAAGAAGTAGATGGGGATCTTATATTCCCGGATATCTTCCATGATAAGTCGCTTGTTGAGATGCAGTTCGTCGGCAGTGAGAGTGTCAGCCTTGCTGATGACGGGAATAACGTTGGCTCGGGACGCCAAAGCCTGCATAGTCTGAATGTCGCATTCCTGGAGACCGTGACTGGTTGGTGTGATGAAGTACAACACGGCATGAACCCGGTTGTCCAGAAACTTCGGGTTTCGCTTGACCCGAGTTTCCTCACGGAGAATATCGTCAAACTGAGCCTCCAGGTAGTCGATAAGAGTCTGACAGCAGGCTGTGTTGTCCACGTTCTCTCCAAATCCTGGACCCTCAACAACGTTGAGCTTGATGACGGTGCCATCTTCCTCAAACTCCGTTTTGGTCTCCTGGATATGGAATCCGGGGTCCTGGTCCTGCAGATCAGGTGCCACCTGCGAGTAAGCAGCGGGGAAAATGGTTTTGCTGCACAGGCTGTTGATGAAGGTGGACTTACCGGAACCACTGGCACCACAGAGCATGATGGAGAGGTTGAACCCCCTCTTGACGATCTTCTTTCGTCGCATTTGTTCTGGAGAGAGCTGTGTTAGTGGTATCAGGAGCACACCTACTGGTAGTGTGGAAAGGTATCACGCCCTTGGTGTGGTGGGGTATCACAAAAGTAGATATCAGGGGTATTGTTGTGAGGTACTCACAGTTCCAAAGCCGTGCAAAAATTTGCTGGCCTCGAAAGTCTCGTTGGACTTGCTAGTGCTTCCACTGGTTGGGGTTCGGCTCATTTTTGCGATTGTCGTTATTGAAGGCGGTTTTTTCGTTGTGCTGTCAGTGATGAACACAAGAGAGTGTAGGTTCTTGGTCGCAGCGATTAGGCTTTAGTAAACTCTAAGAGGGTCAACAGCTGGGGGAACGGCCGGGTAACAGTATCCCAAAAGAGATTTTGGGCCTAAACCCAAAAGCAACCACACAGCATAATAATATATCACCACACTACATTTACAGGGTGCACATATACCCGAAGGAAGCGACGCATTGATCTAGGCCATAACTCGAGCGTGCAGAACTGGCAGGGCCCAAAAAAAGAAGGAAGAAACACAATCCACCCCCACCGACACTGGTGTATCAGGTTGTCATTTAGCCCCTGTCACTCTAACAGCCTCAGCAAACACACTGCACAACACACACACACACACAACACAAGCCCACACACTCCATCTCCATGAGGAAGTTACACAAAGATTTGGAAGACGAGTTTCCAGTCTTGCCGTCGTCACCAAAACCAAATGTCGACAGCTCTAAGAGGTCTCGCTCACCGAACCGCCGAGACCTGCCTGGAGCAGGCGGAGGTAGCAGATCTCCAGTGAGAAGTCCGATTCGAAGCCCCGTTAGAAGCCCCGCACGGTCTCCCGAGCGTCAGCAATCGCAACCCGTCACCACTCCGGTTACTACGCCGACTAGATCGACTCCAAGACCTCGTACAGCTCTCGATGCACAGTCGCCTTCCAGAACGCTTGCCTCACCATCGCGAGGAGGGCCCCATAACTATGCATCGCCATCGTCATCGCCACGCCGAAAGACTTACACAGACAGGTACATTCCCAGCCGCACGGGTGTGAATCTGCAGGCCGCCTTTTCGCTGCTTCACAACGACCCCGTTCCCTCGCCATCTTCACGACCGCAGGAAATCGAGCATCAGAAGCAACAAGAGGCCAACCAGACATTTTCGCAGCTGCTCAAGGCCGAGCTGTTTGGTGACGATGTGCCCAACGTGATTCCTTCTCCGATTAGCGACAGAAACCAGTCGGCACAAACAGGCAACAACAATCAGCATAACAACACGCACGATGACACCGGCAGTTCGGAGAACGAACCGTCGGGCTTTCACGGCAACAACCAGAACGCCAACAGCGAGATTTTCCCCCAGCGCACGCCCTTTGACCTCAACTCATTACCGTCAGGAAACAACACTCCTCCCAGAAACTCCACATCCCGATCAGTGCCTACGACACCCACCCGCAACCTGTTTTCGTATAAATCGGGCATTGAGCGTCTCACAAGCGGAGGAAGCGGCCGAAAGGCTGCTCTCGACAGTCTGTACTCGTTGTCTCCGGTCCGGCCCGAATCTCAGCAGCTTTTATTGTCGCCAAGAAAGAGCCCTCGACCGGTGGCCAAGATTCCGTACAAGGTACTCGACGCTCCCGAGCTCGCTGACGATTTCTACCTCAACCTGCTCGACTGGGGTTCCAATAACGTGCTTGGAGTGGGCCTCAACTCGTGCGTTTACTTGTGGCAGGCTCGAACCGGCGGAGTTTCGAAGCTTCTGGACTTATCGCAAGACGGAGACAAGGTGACGTCGTTGCAATGGATCACACGAGGTAACCACCTGGCAGTAGGCACAGAGAGAGGTCTGGTGCAGATTTGGGACGCCGAACACAACAAAAAAGTGCGTACCATGAGCGGGCATCAGCTGCGAGTCGGATGTTTGGCGTGGAAGGATCACATTCTGTCGTCAGGAAGTCGAGACCGATGCATTGCTCACCGAGATGTTCGTGTTGCCGACCACTATGTGGAGAAGTTTTATGCTCATCGTCAGGAGGTTTGTGGGCTCAAATGGTCGTTTGACGACAATCAGCTCGCATCCGGAGGCAACGACAACAAGCTGGTGGTGTGGGACGGTATCACCGACAAGCCGATTTATCGGTATTCGGACCATGAGGCTGCTGTCAAGGCCATTGCATGGTCTCCTCACCAGCGGGGTCTGTTGGCCTCTGGAGGCGGTACAGCCGATAAGCGGATCCGATTTTGGAACACAACCACCGGTGCGCTTCTCAATGAAATTGACACGGGTTCCCAAGTGTGTAATCTCATGTGGAGTAAAAACTCCAACGAAGTGGTGTCTACCCATGGATACAGCCAGAACCAAATCATCATCTGGAAGTACCCGTCTATGCAGCAGGTGGCGCAGCTCAAGGGTCACACATACCGGGTTCTTTACCTCAGTATGAATCCCGACGGACGTACTATTGTCACTGGTGCCGGTGATGAGACTCTGCGGTTCTGGAATGCTTTCAACAAAAACCCTACTGACGACCAAGGTAGCAGCGGCGTTTTGGACATGTATCAGCATTTGAGGTAGGCAGAAGGAGGCCACCAGCATGTCCATCTTATTTATTTATATTGTAATATGTATATTAGGTATATCAGGATGAGTGTGTGTAGGCGCGTTCAGCGAAGCTCACTAATGTGCAATTAAGGTTACATTTATTGGCTTAATTCTGTCACGCGCATGTTTCGTCAACATGGCTAAAGCGAAACCACAATTCTACGCGGTGCGAAAAGGTAGAGAAACCGGCATTTTTACGTCTTGGGCCCAGGTCGAGCCGCTGGTGCACAAATTCCCTAAGGCTGTGTTCAAAGGTTTCGCTTCACGTGCTCAAGCGGAGATGTGGGCCATCAGTGGAGTTGGTGCTGCTGATGCCATCACAACAATTCCTAGCAGCTCACAAAGCCCTCGACTGGATCGCAGTCCGCGAAAACCGACACCCTCTTCTTCTCCTACGAAACTTCGACCCACAGGAGTCAGATACGACGATCCACCTAGTCCAACGCCAGCAGGACCTTCGACAAACGCGAATTTGAAGATGACAGCACCAAACCCACCGGACCAAGAGGAACCATGGTGCCCGACAGAAAGTGAAATGGATATGGCGTTATCCATGTACCATCTGATTCAGGAAGACCCGTGGATCAAGGTGGAAGTGGAGGCAAGGATGGTGGGAAGCGGCATGGCGTATGAGATTCACTTTGGCGAAAACAAGAGCCAAAACGTCGTACGGCCCGTGGTTGCTCAGGAGGGGGAGGATGCCGAGGCTCTAAAAACCAGAACAGAGCTGAAAGCCGTATACGAGTGTTGCAAGTTGATTCACGGTCGTAATGACGGACTCAAGTACGATATTCAGACAACTTCTCAATTTGTCATCAAATGCTACTACCGCAAGTGTTTCAAATGGCAGATTAACGGCTGGGTGGGCACAAACAACTCTCCAGTACCCTATAGAGAGTTGATAGAGCCCACCATGACTCTACTACAGCAACTCAAAGGCCGGATTCGGTTCGGCAAACTGAAATATGTGTAGTAGCGGGGAAGAGCCGTGCGACGATAAGCGGCATCGCATGTTAGGGGCATCGCTTTGTATTATCGTCATGCAGAAAACCCCATATTTTTACAAAGGAGGCACGGCTCTGGTTGAGTCTCGCACATCTCCTTGACATTAGCATAGCATTTTAATTAATTTTGTACCATACCATTACAGGCTGTGTCCTGATATCAGACTTAAAATACCTCGACAGCTGTCAGCTGTTTAGCGTCGTCGCGAAACCCGGATCTCCACCCTGGTTGATCATCGTTATCTTTGCCAAGGACATGGTATCATCTGACCTGGAGCTATGATAAGAGCGACTTTTCTGTCTGCCAAGTCCACATATTGATGTTTCAAAGAGCTGGGCACATTCTTTGCGTGGGTGCGCAAGCTCAAACACCGTCTTGCCAATCATCAAACGCCGATTACTGCCCTGACGCTACCCTCTGTCTTTGTCCTTCGCACGGCTTTGACACTCTTAATTTAAGCATGATGCTAATGTACGGCAATACTACCATACCGTGCGAGATGTATACATTGACGTCTGTGTACCTGAGTACCTGAGTAAATCCTCCCCGAGATCCCTTCCATACAACACGGGTTACCATAATGTCGAAGAGTTTGATGGTGTCTACTGGTTAAATCCCTCTACTTGTAGTATATGAGCAAATATCTCATAAATACTAAGACAATGTGGCGTATCTTGGCCAAGACACGAAAAAAAAAAATACAGTCGGTTAATGTACGACCTGCTCACACTTTCATATATGTAGCATGGTTGGAGCCGTGCGTCTTGGCATTATCATACCGCCGAAATGCAATCCTGGACCAATGGAAGTGCGTGTAGAGGCATAGAAGCGTTTAATCGGTGGTTATTATGCTGCTATATTAACGAAATTAATAAAATCACTTTTTTTACCCCGGTTTTCCACTTTTTTTATTTCCCCTTTCGTCTCCTTTTCACATCTCTGCTCTACTCATTATGGGCCCGTGAACCTAAGATTATGGCCTTTGTCAGTGGGGCCTGATTTTATGGTCTGGATTACACTTTTCCGATTACGTACGATACTCGGTTGAGGAAAGAAGAGCAAGAGGGGTAATGTATGTGACTTGAGAGAGATGGAATCTGATTAACGAGCAAGAGGCTGGCTTACAAATTAATCTCGTATATACCCCTATGACTAATCCCTATCTTCTCCAGTAAGCCTCACGTGCTATCTCTACGTGTCGCATGCCTCATGCAAGAGCCCCTCCACACTTGTTACAGTCACAACCAACATCTTGGCAGAGCCGTGCCATGCGAAAACTAAGAGTCAAGAGGCATAATTTGCATTTGCCGGAGGAGCACAATGGCAGGTGGCTCGGTACACGCCTGCAGCATCGTTCAGACCGCCATATACATATAGACCAGCATGCCGACAATTCTGATTCCATACCGCTTCTTGAACACGAGTCTCTAGCTGGCCCTTCCCGAGCCATCGACGACTCCTTTTCTCTAAACACCGACTCAGATTACGCCGACTACCCCGACACAGACGGCATTCCACTTTTACCAATGGAGAAAGATCACGACCACGAAAAAGTCGAGGATCATGTGGTCATCGACACCGCTGAGGTGCTGGAGGATACGTGCTTTTACGTGGCCCACAAGCTTGGTGTTGTGACTGTGGACGATGAGCCGTTCCCCGAATCCGTCTCTTACATTGCCCTCAAAGTCGACGAGATGGGCGACGAAGAGGCCCTGGCTACTCTCAAGCGACACGTGGAGTACCACAAAGACGACAGAAACATCCCCGAGTCGTCGCTGCTTCTGTGGCGCTCGCTCATCAAGCACGCCCAGGAGTACTCCCAAGGCCACGTTTCCGAGTCTGGAGACCTCACCTCGTTTTCATCCAAGAAAAATACCGAGACCCATGTCGATAAGATTCCCACCCGAAACGCGTTTGAAGACGAAATCGACCCTGCTAACATGTCGCCCAACGAGCTGAGTCTGGCCACTCGCTACCACGCGGCCATTTTCCACTACTGGTCTCCTTACATTGAAGTCCGGTCTGTGACAGACCCTTTCGATGACCCTACTCTGCCCGTTGAGACTATCCGAGCATACCTTGCTGGTATTATCTGGCTGATCGTGGGTGCTGGTGTCAACCAGTTTTTCTCTGTGCGAATGCCTGCCATTTCCATCTCTACCATGGTCTGTCAGCTGCTGCTGTACCCTACCGGAAAGGCTCTGGAGTACATTCTTCCTGATAAGGGTTTCACGTTCCGAGGAACTCGACACTCGCTCAACCCGGGCCCCTGGAACAACAAGGAACAGATGCTGGCCACCATGTTTATCTCTGTTGCTATTGGAGGAACCTACATCACCTCCTACAACCTGTTTGTGCAGATTTTGCCCATGTACTACGGAGTGGACTACGCCAAGCAGTTTGGATATACTCTGACCCTCACTCTGGCTTCTCAGTTTATGGGTTTTGGTTTCGCTGGTTTGCTGCGAAAGTTCGTTGTTTACCCTACCAAGGCCATGTGGCCCACTCTTATGCCCACTCTGGCTCTTAACCGAGCTCTTCTGGTCAAGCAGAAGAAGGAGAAGATCCACTCATGGACAATTTCACCCTACAAGTTCTTCTTTGTTGTGGTCGTTTGCGCCTTCTGCTACTTTTGGTTCCCCTCTTACATTTTCCAGGCCCTGTCCACCTTCAACTGGATCACGTGGATTGCCCCTGATAACCTCAACCTCAACATCATCACTGGCTCCAACGGTATGGGTGTGAACCCCTGGCCTACTTTTGACACAAACAACATGTTTGCGCTGTTCGATCCTCTGGTTCTGCCTCAGTTTACTGTTCTCAACACATACGCTGGAATGATTCTCGGTGCCTCTGTCATCCTCGGTCTGTACTATTCAAACACCAAGGGTACTGCTCATCTGCCTATCAACTCCAACCGAATCTTTGACAACACTGGAAAGGTGTACAACGTGACTCGAGTGCTGTCGAATGGTACTTTTGACGACGCCAAGTACCGAACGTACTCTCCCCCCTTCTACACCGCCGCCAACCTCATGGTCTACTCGTCCTTCTTTGCCATCTACACACTTGGTTTTGTGTACATTGGTCTGTGTGAGTGGTCCACCATGCTGGAGTCTTTCCGGGACGTCAAGCAGGCGTTTGTTGACATTTTCTTGACGGCCAAGTACTACCTGATGCGACTCACCAAGCGAGATGTCACCAAGCACGAGACTGACGCTTCTCAGTTCACCAACCGACAAGATGAGCCTTTCAGTCGAATGATTGCCGCTTACCCTGAAGTCCAGAACTGGGTCTTCCTTCTGTTGCTGGTGGTTTCTTTTGTGCTTGCTGTCATTGCCATTCGAGTCTGGCCTACTGATACTCCCATTTGGGGTCTCTTTTTCTGTCTGGGTATTAACTTGGTCTTCCTGATCCCCCTGACTCTCATTCTTGCATACACCGGATTCGGTTTTGGTCTCAATGTTTTGGTTCAGCTTATTGTTGGTTACGCTCTTCCTGGCCATCCTCAGGCTATGATGATCCTCAAGGCTATTGGTTACCAGGTAGATGGACAGGCCCAGAACTTTATTACCGACCAGAAGGTGTCCTACTACACTCACATGCCCCCTCGAGCTCTCATGCGATCGCAGCTCATTGGCACTCTTGTTGGCGCCTTTGTGTGTCTCGGAGTTCTTTACTACCAGCTTGAGATTGACGGTATTTGTACTCCTGAACAGGCAACCACCACCAAGTTTACCTGTGTGTCTCAGAACACCTTCTTTTCCGCTTCTGTCATCTGGGGAGCTCTGGGTCCTGCCAAAATGTTCCAGATTTACCCTGCTATGAAGTACATGTTCCTGCTTGGTGCAGTTGCTGGTCTCTTTTTCTGGGCTGTTCAGTACCCTCTTCCTTCCTTCCTGGCTAAGAAATTCCCTCAGCACCGAGAGCGAATTCTATCCATCCAGTCGACTCTCAAGATGTTCAACCCTGTCATCTTTGTCGGAGGTGTGCTCAACTTTGCTCCTTACAACCTGTCTTACGCTACTGGAGGCTTGTACGTGTCTATCCTCTTTTCTTGGATCAAACGGCGATACTCGGCCTGGTGGAGTAAGTACACCTACGTGCTTGATGCCGGTCTTATCACTGGCATCGCTTTTTCCGCTATCATCATCTTCTTTGCTGTTCAATACAAGGGCATCGAGCTTGAATGGTGGGGAAACACTGTCTCTTACGACAACCTGGACTTCAAGGGTGCTATTCTCAAGCCTCTGGCTGCCGGAGAGTTCTTTGGACCCTCTCCCGAGAACTACCCTTAGTTTTATTTAATTGATTATGAGTTATGATTTTCTCCTGTAGAAGCATCTTGTAGTACCGGTACGGTACTGTATCTTTAACAAATATTTCAACTACTTGTACTTACTTTTACTTGTAATTTGTAGAGGCTACAAGTAAAATATACACATTGGAAAACCCCATCAAACAAGTTTATGACACTCGAACGGTGTGTTTATATATAACAACAGACATTTTGAAATGTCAAAAACCGTCATTCAGCAAAAGAGACATTGACACATTGACACCTGGGATTTCTTTCAAAAACAATGAGAGGTTTACAGTACTTTCTCGTACTTGTACCGGTACACCGTGCATACTGTCCTTCTATTTGTAACATAAGCTACGTGTTTTGTTTTGTGTCTGTCACAAATGCTCGTAAATGCACAATTTTCAGAAGTAAGACATCTGCTCTTCCAGAAGTAAGCACTCACTTGCTCATACTTTCTACTTTCTACTCTCAGCCGCACATTCCAAGGTTGGAAGGCAATAATCACAACCTTTTTTTCTTCGGAGACACGAGAATGTCCGCATGCCAGGTTTGCTATGCAAGTCGAGCGTACAAGTAAAATATGGTGTAAGAGACTGGGTTTCTATTTGTATATTAATCCCTTTCTACTGGTAGAGGTATATTGACAATTGCACAATGCACCTTGTATTGTTATTATACGTGCGCATAGCCGGCATTCTAGTATCGCCGATCTGTCAATCCTCACTGGGGAAACGGTATTGAAGCTCTCGAAAGCCATATTATTGCGGAAAAGCAGGCCAAGACACGGACAGGTGTATTATACGAGCGTCGAGAAGGAGGAAAGCACTTGTAGGGCATTTTTTCGGATTGTGTTTACTGTCTTTGGAAGAGCCCCGCATCACGCACCCCACCCTGCACGTCCACGCGACGTTTTCGTCTCGACAAACTGTTTTTCGATGATGCACGTTCCTGACTGAGACATGCTAAAGAAAATGGGGCTTGTAGTGGGCGTTTGATGCTAGCTGCGTCCATTTTAAATAACTGATGGTGTTCAGCAGGACACAAATACCGGGGGTTTCACTTTATTAAAACTAAAAGGTATCTCTTTCAGAAATTATGTTCTGGTCCCAGTGCATCGTGGAATGCAATCGCCGTGTTCAAGATCTCGTTTGGGAGGAAGCGAATGATAAACTTTTGTTTGGAATGTAGCGTAAAAATAGGGGTTCCCAGGATACCTGTAGCGAGGGCTTCGAGAGCAAAAACAGAGACCCGAAGCTTTTTATTCATACCCTCATGATCATTTTACAAGCTCCATATTTTCCATATACCCTTTATAGGTCTCTTTTCCCGGAGACCCGAGAGGGCCTGTTGTTTTGACGAAACCTTATGCGAAACCTAAAGGCCAGATTCGTCCAAACCTTATTAAGCGGATGATGGATGATGGCAGGTGAACGAAACTTGTAATAGGGAAGAGAACACGAATAAGAGGAAGAATAAGAGGAAATGTTGGTTAAATTGGTAGCACTGGGAAGGATTAGGATAACCAGAGACATCAGCTGTGCCAGCATGCCAGGGGTGCTATCACTTCTTTCACAATAATCCTTTTGTGATGTCCCTGACTGTGATCAGTCTAAAGCGATCCTAATAGAGACTAAGCGGGTATTGTATTGTGAATATCCGCCAAAATAGAGCGGTAGCCGCACCAACATGGTGTGATGAGAAGAAAACGGATGATTGCTTTCTACGTTGTACAAGTGTATTGTACAAGTTGTAGTGAAATACGAGCTGCAGAGAGCCCCGCCAAAGGCAAAGGCTTTAGATGGGTAATAGCCCTGGTAAAATTCAATAATAAGCCCCGGTAACCTGGATATTGTTCTTTGTTTGTTAGCGTAGAAATAATATTTGCACTTGGGGTGGGGCATGTGCTATAACGGCCACAGAAAAGTTGTTGGAAGGCGGATCAAGCACTATGGACGTATAGAGATCACCTGAGATTCCATTTAGTACCCCTTAACCTCTCAATATTGTGAATAGCTGATGGCCAGTCAACATTCCAATTATTATACCTCCAACTCTATAGCCAACTCTATAACAGGCTTGCACGGCATACAAAGAAAACAAACTTCGCACATACATGTATCAGGCAGCCAATGCCATGGTATGGTGAGGAGAGCCATTTCGCGAAAAAGAGAAAAAGAGTCGCTTCACTTGGTTCAGCGTTTTCAGCAACTTCTCAACATCTTCTGGTCAACACGTCTTGCAAACGACACAATCGGCCGATAACTAAACCGACTAGGAGACACGGTAGGAGATTACACGATACCTCCTGAAGAACAGCTCATTCGACTCTTGTCCCTCACGAGTTTGACACACAAGTCACAACACACAAAACACGGCTCTCGACTATCGTACACGACTTGCGACAGCCCGACACTTCTACTTCAGTTACATCACTTCAGTGACACTTGAGTATCACTACTACCGTCTGTACTTCGACCACTCATCGACCCCTAAAAACAGTAGTTTTTCTCGTTCGATCAACCCACACTCGTTTCCACGCTCACTACCGACACCCACACTTAATCACAACTCCCCTTACCACCCGGTTTATTCTTGCTCCATCTGGAAGGCTTATTGACAGTTAGCTCTAATCTAGCATCGACCCCCGCTTTTTTTCGACCACCTAATTTTCTCATCATCATGAGATTCATTCCCCTACTCCTCACCGGAGCCTACGGCCTATCTCTGCCTGTGGCCGAGGTTGCCGACACAAGCCAGCTGGTTGAACGGCAAAACGCAGAAGTGTCACAAATCGTTGGAGCCACCCACGATCTCACCCAGGACCCCGCATGGAGCGCCATTGGCCAGCAGCTCAGCCCACAGAATGGCGCTAGTCTGGACGCTCAGCAAAAGTCGTCGCAGGCCGCAGCTGCCCAGACAGAGATCCAGAACTTGCTCAGCAAGTACTACTCGTCGATTCCCAACTGGCAGAGCATTGTGAGCACGGCTACGGCTGGAACCAACAACCAGGGAAACGCCAACCCTCCCACTCGAAACGGAAACTCGGGAGCTAACGGTCCCGCTGGAGGAAACGGAGGCAACGCTCTTAATGGAGGTCCTCAGCAGTCTGGGAACAACCTCATGGACCAGATCTTATCCGCCCAGGCGGCGGCATCAAGAGAACTGGCCTCTGCGTCGTCTGCCTCTGCAGCAGCAAGAACAGTCATCGTCGCTCCTGGCTCGGCAGTCACGCCAAAGGCCATCCCCACTCGTGAACCTGACGGTATCGCTGGCACTCTTCCTGGTCTGATTGTCCAGTCTCAAAGTGCACAGAACTCACAGCAAAACTCGCAACAAAACTCGCAGAGCTCGCAGACGCCACAAAACATTGCTGGTACTCGAACTGGACTCATGATTCTCCAGGGGCCTACGTCTACTCTAGCTCCCTCTTCCACCCCTCCTGCAGGTAACATTGCAGGCACTCGATCCGGTCTGATTATTCTCCAGAACACTAATACGGCATCCGCCAACACGGAGAAAACGTCTACTGTCCCTGAATCGACTGTGGTTGTCGTCCCCAGCAACCCAGGTAACATTGCCGGCACCCGATCTGGCTTTGTGGTCGTTGGCAACACCGCTACCACTACCAGTCCTGCCTCTTCAGGCCCCACGGACGCCACTGGTGCCCTTCTACAGGGCATCGCAGGTCTTCTCGGAGGTGGTGCTGCAGGTGCCATTGGAGCTCTCGTAGGTGCCGGAGGAAGTGTTGCTAGCCCCACCTTTACTGCTACTGAAGGAAGCCCAAGTGGCTCTAACCAGGGCACCTCTAGCTCCAACTCCAATTCTGAGCCCCAGCCTGGTCCTGATGGTGTGGTGACCATCACCATTACTCCCGGATCCATGTTCCCCAAAGCAACATCGTTTGCCAATAGCCACTCAGCTGCTCCCAAGGGCGCAGTTCCTCTAGTCGCTGTATCTCTCGCTGCCCTCATCCCCCTTCTGTTGTAATACCGAGGCAGTGACGTATAGCCGGTGCTCTTAGTACCATTCTCTGGCCGACAGGTCACTCAGGCTCGCCTGAAAATATTTATGAGGAGCTACCTTGGTAGACCACGGTGTTAGTAATGTATTGTATGTTGTAAGCTCAAATCGTAGGATAAGGGGAACAGGTATCTGTAGATACTGTAAAGTAAGGCCCTAAGCTTATTAGTAGGATAACACGTAGACGAGAAGGTTGTGAAAAGTGCTGTAAAGACGCGAGAAAGAGTGTCACCACGTTCTGACTTGGAGTAAGTACTGGAACTGTAGCCGTAATTGTGCACAGGGTGCCACCACGTTCCGACTTGGGGTACATACGGATATCAGTACGAACTGTAGCCGGGTTACAGTAATCAGTGTTGGATTTTCAACTGTGCATTGTGGGTCATTGTTGGATTTTCAACAGCGCATTGTGGCGTTCCGCAGTTTTCCCCACAGGCGTGGTCTAAATTAGTTGCAAATGTGGGCCTAAAATAAGGTGCCTGCACTACAGCCTGATTAGTCGGGTAGACGTTTGTGGCTCACCCGACGCACAGCCAGACTAAAAATACGCGGCGGCCAAGCCAAGGAAAAAAAGTTCGAGAGCAGAAGACGCACGACTGTGGGTGACAGCTCCAGTTGTTAGTGGAATTTAGCAGTGAACACCTAGGTAATACATGTGTTGGGAGCCAATATTACGATGCCGCGCCTTTAAAAAGACCATGGACACCATCTCATTCACTACAAGTAGCTACAACCTCGTATTCAGGTCCCCACTCAAAGACGTTTTTGATCGGCATGCGGCGAACCTAGAGTAGCTTAGTGTGTGATTATTGCATGGTGTTGGGTTTGTTGTTGATATGGAGATGAAGTGAGTCCAAAGATATTGGTTTCCCAAAGAAGTTATCAAATGACTCAAAAAGATTGCGCATCTACTCTATTCTCCACCCTTTCTATCGCGCCCATATCCCGAGCCACGTCATCATATTTGCAGACAGGCTTTTGCAAACCTTATTTCGCGTGCATCTAAAAGTCATCTTCAGCACATCCTTCTCACGGTACCTATACTTTATTCCGAACCTACGGACTGAACCTGGTGAAACTCAACACTGGAGGAATACTAACAGAGACGAAGGAGAGACTCAACACAATGAAGTCATCAATGGTCACATTTCTTGTGACGCTACTGGCGCTCTTTACCTTTGCAACCGCTTCCTTCGACTTGAAATATTCAGTTGAAGACAAGGCTCTCATCACGCCCAAATCGCATCCCTCTCTGTTCTCATTCACCGGCAGATGGTACAAACGTCATGACACATACATTGCCGCTAACTGGCCCGGTACCTACGTCACTGCTCTTGTTTACGGCAACAATGTTACACTCATTCTCAAGCCCCTCAACTCGGGTAAGGTCGCCAATCACAAGTTCTCCTACTCACTCGACAAGGGTCACATCCAGGAGGCTGCTATTCAGGAGTACGACTCCAGCATTTCGTCGACTCTGGAGCTGACACTGTCCGTGCCTCAGGTGGGCCCAAAGGAAGGTAACGTGTTGGTGCCTCGCCTGCTGACCATCTATTCGCACGCAGACTCACCTTTGCGTCTGTTTGGATTCTACATGGGCAATGTAGTGATTAACGAAGGTAAGAACTGGGCGAAGACGCAGCAGGATATCCCCCGAATCGAGTTTGTGTCCAACTACAACACCTCAGTTGCCGCCCCTAACATTTTTAAGGAGCTGGCGTTTTCTGTACCAGAGCAGCTCGGTGTCCATCACTCTCACATGACAGCCGACATTTGTCTTGCTCCCGACTGCAACCCCAACCAGTATTCCATGCTGGAGCAGTACTTTCACTTCCACTACTTTGACGGAGTACGACCTAAGCGTGGAGTGGACCCCAAGCCTGCTCTTTTCCAGTTTGATAGAGAAGACGCGTTCTTGCCCATCAACGACCCCCAGGTAATTGTTGTCGACATTGGAGACATGGACATGAAGAAGAACATCGATCTTGTGACTTTTGGCGAAGACCTCAAAAAATTCCTCGCTTCTATCATGGTCCGATCGTACAAAGATATCAACCACATCTTTGTGCTCGTCAAGCCCGGACGATATGAACAGACTACCTACAAAGCCATTGAGGAGATTCCTTCTAGTCGAATCACTCCTGTTTACTATGCACGACAGACTACTGACTGGTGGAAGGGATTCATGTGCTCCAACGTGATTCCTGCTACGGGTAAGCCCTTCCCTTATGACTCGCTTTGTGGCAGCAAGAGTTTTACTTTCTCTACAAAGGGTGTTTTGGGACATTCCAACGTGTGGGTTATGTTGGCCGGTATCATTGTTATTTCCGGAGGCGGCTTCTACTTCATCAAGAAGCGAGGAGGATACCAGGGCTTGCCTGTTACTAAGCAGGATCAATAATCGTCGTATGACACTCTACAACAACTAAAATAATAATGGATGGTTTGATTTATTTGCCACATTTTGTGCCCGCCACCCTTTGGCATTGTTTATATGGAGAAAATTGTATGAAAAGTAGTAAAGCCGGCCTCGCCACTGTACTCCTGTGAACATCACCATCATATCGACACCGAACTCGTCTATTATTGAATGTAATTTGCGTGTTAAGTGGCGTGTTCCTTATTCATGGCATTTATACATGCGACCCTTAGATATACGCTTAGTCAGGAAAATCTGCAGACATAGAAGTCAGAAATGAAAAACAAGGGTGTTGCGTGCCTAAACCTCGACGAATAATATCTTGTGTAGAATATTATACCTTGTACCTGGTACTCCAGAGTTCAATACTTGAGCAGTTAGCTACATCTCCCCTGTTTCCCAACCCTAACCACATAACAAAGTTTTTCTGCGAACTTTGAAAAAAAAAATATATTTCAGGCTACATACTGCACTATTGCCTACCACTGCACAACCACACAAATGAGCAAACGAGCTGCCGAAGATAAACAAACGCCCACCAAGGCTACCAAGACCGCTGAGGGTGCCGATGCCGCTTCTGCCGCTACCTCAGGCACTCCTCAGGAGATGTCTGAGATGGAGCAACTGGAGCTCAAGTATGGCGGCATGGAGGATCGATACGACGATGATGGTGATTCTGAGGAGGAGATTTTTGAGGCTGGAGACGAGAATGACGAGGAGATGGAGGATGTGACTGAGGAGGAGTCCAAGAACCGGGCTATGGAGGCTATTGCCAAGGACAATGCTCAGAAGACGGCCAAGTCTGTGTTTGTGCCACAATTGCACGAAATGACGCCAGATATGGTCATGGAGCCCGACATGTCTGTGTACGAGATGATCCACAGTTGCCGACTTAAGTGGCCGTGTCTGTCATTTGACATTCTGCCTGACTCTCTGGGAGACAACCGGTCTTCGTACCCTCACACTGCCTACCTAGCTTGCGGAACTCAGGCCCAAAAGCCCAAGGATAACGAGATTCTTGTTCTTAAGATCTCGCAGCTGGGCAAGACGCAGTTCAACGAGGACGACGACGAGTCTGAAGACGAGGAGGACGATTCTGACCCCGTCATGATCAGCAAGCATATTCCTACCAACTCCACTGTTAACCGAGTGCGAGCATCTCCTTTTGGCAACAAGACTGGCGAATTTCTCACTGCATCCATGATGGAGTCGTCCGAGTGCCACATCTGGGACCTGTCGCCTCAGATCAAGTCTTTTGATGTGCCTGGATCCACCATCTCCAAGCAACAGCTCAAGCCTCTGTACACTGTCAAGCAGCACAAAACTGAGGGTTACGCTGTGGACTGGAGCCCTCTTGTTTCTGGCGGCGAGCTGCTGACTGGAGACTGCGATGGTAACATTTTCCAGACCTCTCGGGGCCAGTCTGGTTTCACCACCTCCGAGAACCCTTACTCTGTGGGATCTTCTGTTGAGGATCTGCAATGGTCGACTTCAGAAAAGACCGTTTTTGCCTCTGGAGGTGTTGACGGTCTGATTCGAATCTGGGACACCCGTCAGAAACAGCATAAGGCCGCTCTTGAAGTGCGAGCCACTAACACGGACATCAACGTCATGTCCTGGAACCACAAGGTCAGCTACCTGCTAGCCAGTGGCCACGACGACGGTACCTGGGGCGTGTGGGACCTGCGATCTTTCCAGAAGCCCAACCCCAAGCCTGTGGCTGCTTTTGACTTTCACAAGAAGGCCATTACTTCCATCGAGTTCCATCCTACTGAAGACTCTGTGGTTGCTGTGGCCTCGGAAGACTCCACTGTGACTCTGTGGGATCTGGCTGTTGAAGCTGACGATGATGAGGTCAAGCAGCAGCTCAAGGACAACGGCGACATCGCTGAGATCCCTCCCCAACTGCTGTTTGTGCACTGGCAGGCTAACCCCAAGGAGGTGCGATGGAACAAGCACATTCCTGGCCAACTGGTGTCAACGGGCTCCGATGGCCTCAACCTGTGGAAGTCCATTTCCGTCTAATCGCTCACTGAGCCACACAACCTGCACACAAACTTACTGTTAATGATATTTAGAGTAATCATCTTAATCAAGAATATATACCGGCACAGTACCAGTAGATAATCCATCAGAGTAATTCTCGACACCCTTGTCTCGTATTCGCCTGGGGTGCATGATGAGCTGCATATACGACTTGCCGCACTATAAACCAATCCAATGTAGAAAGTGCACAAATTCTCAAATGCACCCTACAAGTATCTTGAAGAGGTACGGTACCTACAGTATTTTAATACATGCGGATGCCATTATTATCCCTGGGTACAGTAGCCTAGTCTTTGCTTCCGTTTGATGCTAGCTCCTAAGCAACTGGTTGCTACCACTAATGATACGAGAGGAATAGTGCTGAAAGCTCACTTGCTGAAGCGTAAGCACTCCATTCTCAAGAGAAGGCTTGCATAACTATCGGAATACCGGCACAGTACGTATAAACCACCCACAAAACTAGGTAACAACAGTTAATTCTCACATTTCAGACTACCGGTACTGTACATCTGTACTAATAATACTCGGAAAAGTCCCAGCCGTTTGCATGTAGTTTGAGGAATGAACTGATTACACTCCGGCCAAATCTACCCGGGGCCACGATAATCAACGGACAAACACCTTGCATAATGAAAGTTTTTTTAGCCGCCCTTAGCCGCGGTACTGATATGAGTGTACGGTGGTTGCACAAAAATACAGCAATTGTTTACAAGAAGTATTGTTTGTATGTGATGGTATTATGGACACCTCCTACTTGTCGTTTCCCCGCTGGCTATCTTTTACCACCCTGTCATGGGGGCACGAAAGTTACTCAACATTTATCAACTTGCAGTATGTATACAGCACATGATAAATGTGCAAATATCGCAGAAAATGCACCATGGCGAGTTTTTGCTCACATATTCCTTTGATATGGCACCTGATACTTTTATATATTTCAAAAAAAAGAATAATAACATGGTGAAGGCACGGCCTCACAAGTGCTCGTACAAATGATTCACGTCAAGCTAAGGTTTATGCGCGGCTACTACTACATGAGCACCGTAGCTAATTAGGGCGCGTCTGGCAAAGTAGGTTGGTGCACAATAGTGAACGGAAAAACCTACTAGACGTGTCATAGCGAATCGTCCTATAGATGGCAGAAAAGGGCCTTATTACTACAGTGACATGGCTCATAGACTGACTCACCATAAGGCCACATTTCCAAGGAAAGCATGCATGGACGGCTCGTTTTTTTGACATATTTGACAGCTGTCATGAGTGATCCACCGGCCGAATTAATAGCGTTGGGGCAAAAGTCTTCAAAACGACGTCTCAATAATGGGGGCCACTATTTTTACCCCTCATGGGTTCCCCTCTATTATTCCGAGAACTTGAGTTGCTCGATTGTTCCGAATGTTACATTCCATTATTTCCGCCGTACGAAGCGGTCCATTATTTCCGGTTGTTTGGATTGTTCCTATGAATATTCCTATTCAGGCAAGGTTAATATCCACATTCTGTTACCCTGATTCCCGGAGCTCAAAGCCCGCAGAAAGGTCTTTTAAGCAACACTCACTTTTTTGCCGTTTCCAGAAACTCCAGGTGCACACGCGTACTGGTACATCCTCGTACAGAAATTCTGCAGTAAGAAAAAACGGCCCTTACATTCCTGCCTTGTCTAATCTCATTTCCCTGTCTCACTTCCACCTTCCTTGCCGCCTTCCGGGTTTTTCCTTCCGAGGCGTGCCGGCGGAAAAAAACAATAAAAAATAACAACGAGGGCACAAAGACCCACTATCCAACGGAAGAGTCATTCCGATACCCCACCAATTAGTCACTTTGTGTTACCAGCCTCATATGTCTAATTCCCACTCTAACCTACAATACGACTGTAGCCAAGAGGCTCGTACAGGAGCAAGAAAGTCCGTCTTTTGCTAATCTGTCCGGATCCTTTGTCTCTAAAAGTGGGGAAGAGCTAACCACCCCAACGCTGACTTGACGGGACCGACGAGCAAATCACAGCCTCACATTCACTCCGCTAGTGGAACCTTATGCAAAACTGAAGGGGGTCTGTCAGAGCCAAGAGTAGTCAAGGGTACAACAGATTTAACCAAGGAATACGTAGTAGAGGACAGAAGTCATTCTATGGTACTCCAGCTTATTTGCTCTCCATTTTACAGCCCCACTCTCAGACTGCATCTCAGCTAAGCTTTCTTCTCAATATCGAATTATGTAAGACACGGCTAATAGTCCCACGCGCCAAGACGCCCAGCATCTGGACCCGGAAATTCCGGGGAACTTGTGTGCATGCATCTACATCTCTTAGTTTGACCACGTCAAAAAGCCAAATGCCAAGAGCCCAAGACTTCCAAGAGCACGGGAACGATATACCAAGATTCGCAGACATCTTGGTGAGAGCTTGGTGATGAGCACCAAGACATCTCGAAAAGACTTTTCCAGCCACGTCAGTACCGGTTCAATAACAACAAACAAAGGATCCACCCTGCTAATAAAAAGAAGTCGGGGTAATTAGGCTACATGAGGGATGTTGGTCGAGTTAGTTTCAGCCTAGGGATCTCTGTGGGCAGTGACTTCTTTGTCTGAAAAGTGACGTTTCAAAATGTAGTGTGGGGGGATTTGTGTATATATAGTCTCTTCTTAGCCCTGTTTTTCTCATCAAAAACTACAACATGTACTCCGAACAAGAGGCGCTTGCTCGAACTGGGCCTGATCTCTCATGGAAGAGCATCAAAAACTACTTGGCTACCCGAGTCACCACTCTCAAGCCCCCCAAACTTTCAGAGGCCGAGAAGAAACACATCAACCCCATTCCTGCTCTGAGGTCACTTAACAAGAAGCAATGGCTTTTTGTGCTCTGTGGCCTGGCAGGCTGGACCTGGGACTCCTTTGACTTCTTCAGTGTGTCGCTGGTGGCCTCTGACATTGCTAAGGACCTCAATGTCACAGTTGCTGACATCACCTGGGGTATTACCCTGGTGCTCATGCTGAGATCTGTTGGTGCCATCATCTTTGGAGTTGCTTCTGATCGATATGGTCGAAAATGGCCCTTCATCTTCAACTGTGTGCTGTTTATCGTGCTTGAGCTGGGAACCGGTTTCGTCCAGACATATAAGCAGTTTCTAGGAGTGCGGGCACTGTTTGGAATTGCTATGGGAGGTATCTACGGTAACGCCGCTGCTACTGCCCTTGAAGACTGTCCTCCAGAGGCTCGAGGAGTCATCTCAGGTCTGCTACAGGAAGGTTACGCTCTTGGGTACTTGCTTTGTGTGATTTTCACCCGAGCTATTGCTGACACTTCCCCTCACGGTTGGAGAGCCCTGTTCTGGTTTGGATCCGGTCCCCCAGTGCTCATCATCATCTTCCGATTCTTCCTGCCTGAAACTGATACTTACATCCAGTCTAAGCAAAACGCCGAGGCTCTGGGAGTTGAGAAACACTTTTGGATGGGTGTCAAGACCACCTTCCGATCATACTGGCTCATGTTCATTTACCTGGTTATTCTCATGGCTGGATTCAACTTCATGTCTCATGGCTCTCAGGATCTCTACCCTACCATGCTGAAAGTACAACTGGGCTTCTCTCCCGATCGATCTACGGTTACCAACTGTGTTGCCAATCTCGGAGCTATTGCTGGTGGTGTGATTATTGGTCATTTTTCGTCTGTTCTCGGCCGACGTCTGTCCATTATGATTTCGTGTATCCTTGGAGGTGCCATGATTTACCCTTGGGCGTTTGTGACCAACTCTGGAATCAATGCAGGTGTCTTTTTCCTGCAGTTCTTTGTCCAGGGTGCCTGGGGAGTCATTCCTATTCATCTCACTGAATTGGCACCTCCTGCTCTACGATCTTCTCTGGTTGGACTGTCTTACCAGCTTGGTAACCTTGCATCTTCCGCTTCCTCTACCATCGAAGCTCAGATCGGTACCAGATTTCCCATCAAGGACGCTAACGGTAAGGACCGACCTGGAGTCTACAATTACTCCCTGGTCATGTGTATTTTCATCGCTTGCGTCTTCGCCTTTGTCTTCTTCGTCACCTTTATTGGTCCCGAAAACCGAGGTGCCGAGATGGTTGCCCATGACCATGTTGAGTACGTGAAGGAGGGCTCTGAAGATGAAGAGAAGGGTGCCGCAGAGAACGTGGAAGTCGTTGAGAGAGTGGATACTAACGCCACTAAATAATATAATAACAAGTAATGAAATGTGTAAGTTGATAATCAAGGTTTAAGTTCAGAAATGAAACGACCTCATACGAGAGCTTAACCGTATTACCGGTCATACTGTACTGGTACACGTGTATCTCGTTCTAAACACAATATAAATTAAAAGGGATATCAACAAACAGATAGATTCAACGCACGATGTTATGTCATTAATTATCACTGCTTATCCTCAGGCATTTTTGAGGGCCCTGTGAGACCTCGACCCAAAATAAGGTTTTGCTCTCCTCAATGTAAGTCACATGACCTATGCTGCAAGCATTGTCATGTATGCACTTTAGCGCTTACAGGGGCGCTTACATGATTACTAGCCAGTGTTTACCTTATTCGGTGTACCTGGTAGATTGATTCTGCGCATCAATCTCATCGTTGTACCTAATGAGTGTTGTATGACGCTCATGTAAACCAGTTCAACGCTGATTGGCTGAGTTTAGGCTTCCGCCTAAACTCTGCTGTTGTTGTCTTATATATTCCGCCTTTCTCCGTAACTTGTAATGCATCGATTTTAATTGTAGCCTTTGAGTGACAGTTCTTCGTACGAATTCCAGTGGGAATATCGTCCCGAGTTCCAGTGGGAACTACGGCCATACAACTATCTTCGCTTCCTGTGTACACGAAGCAACCATTATCACTCCTCTGAGAAGCTACAGTTATTCTAATTGTGTTCTTGTAAGCTTTTGGTAATTTGCCTAGCCTACAGGTCTGATCGTCTCTGGATACGTCCTTAGACTTTATTGAGCGCTGAGGAGGACGTCATAGCGCCTTATTACTAAGTGAGTTCAGATGGAGGAGACACGCAATCCGTGCAGGGAGCAACGACACTGCTAGTGCCACGTTGGAGATGTGGAGAGACTACTGAGGATCCAGGCGACAACGACACCTCGGTCCCACCGACAGGAGAACACCTGGTGGTCATGGGTTGAACGAAGTGATTGCAGAGTACTTCACCCCTGGACTAGCCAATCTTAGCCAGGTGTGCTATTGGTTGAAAGCTTATATCTTCTTTTTTTATTCTATTAACCTTTGCTTACTCACTTAAAGGGTCCCACCTGTGTCGTCATGCACTTGCGCACTAGAGAGTGTACAGATAGCAGAGGTATTCATAAGAAATATACTAACAAGCAGAAGAAACTCGAACTACAGAAAGTGAAGAAGAAGAAGAACGAACAAGCCCTTGAGCTACTACTACTGTTCCGACAGGTGAGTTTCACGGGGTCAACGACAAACACTGAGACGCCCAATCTCTTGATGTTAATGTTCCTGCTAACACAGTTATCCCACAAAACCCTAGTCCACCTGTGCGCTACCCGGTTCTCTTGTTCTGTTCTTTGCCACAGGCCCATCATGCTGCTAAGGTGGGAATTTTAGTCATCGTGAGAGTAGAAGCCGAATGAGAGGTGGTAGTAGGTCCAAAATCGACAAAATAAGACTTTACTAAGGGGTACCGGTACTGTATATTTGAAGGAATTGGTCCAAAAAGAACGATCTTGAGACTGCTAACTCTTATCGCCGGTTATTCTCCGGTATTTTGGAGAGCCCATCATGCACCTAATATATACGCTGTATCACACGAATAAAATTATTCCTACATATTTTCAGCCCTTGGAATCCCTATGTCTCTGGTCTTTTGTTGATTGCTCCTTTTCTCATCATATTGCGAAATCTACAATCCCGATAATCGAACTGACAAGCTTTCAAATTTATAGTTTAGGTTTTCCAGATTGTTACCACTCGGCCACGGAGGCCAAAAAAAGACCACTTATTAGGACGTCGCCGGGCCGCCATCACGTGATCCCCTAACTACCAAAATAGGTCGTGGGATGTCGAATATGGGTTTTCTAAGCGTTTTGATTAATATTGCTGTTGTAGTCGTCGTTTGAATTTGTTACAGTTATATCTCGTTAGATATGAATCTTACCAGATTCTAGACCTGCCTATTGGAATCGCACGACTCAGGCGGTTCAGATGATACCATAATATTTAAAATTACCTCTATTATTCATATATACAAAGGGTTATACGGTAAATAACTACTCTCCTATTCTAAACCCAATATCTCTCATAACAAGCATCCTACACAAACAATTCACAGTGATATTCCCCAGCTGGAATAAACAATAATATAAATATCTAGCACATCTTGCCTTCCTCTTACGTATTTGCAGTTGATTTGAAGATTAGTTAATTACTATCGCAAATAGTTGGTTGACAACCACATGGAACCTACTTTCTGCTCTGGATATGCTCTTGTTATCTTCTTCTGTTGGCTCTTGACTCAAAAAAGGGTTTATCAGGAATAGCTGCCCATTCGGGTTGAACACCGAGTAAAGCCAATGCGACGAACTGTTTGGACGGTTGGTATCAAAATGAAACGAGCAGTCCGGAACAAATGGTGATGGGAACTGTCTCAAAACCAACAATAAGACACTTCAGATTGATTTTCACACTCGATGTACGGTATACCTACACACATCTTCATCTCCTAGATGTGTGCTACTACCGGAACCTGGGGTTCCCAGAAAGTGGGTTGTAAGTGGGTTACATTCACTAAATATCAATAATCATACATATGGTTTCCAACAACCTCCACATCTGAGACCTGAGATCACTCAATGCATTTTTTGAATGAGATTGCGGCCATTTCATCAGTGTGGATGTTCATTATTATATTCAAAATGGCTTCTTGTTAAGATTGAGTACCGGTACTGGTAACACAACAAGGAGACACCATAACAAGGTGAAACAATGCGCATTGTACTTCCAGAGGCGTGCTACAACGTGGGAAACTGAAAGAAAGTCCAAAAATATTTTGTTGATTTTTTTCTAAAAACACAAACTTTTTGCCCTGTGGGGGGGACCACATGGGATTTTGTCAAAAAACAGCCAGAAATCAAAATTTCGTGAAATTTTAGACGCATGAAACTACAGTAAAAACCTCATGTTTCGTAATTTTTAAAACGTTATCTGAGTTACAACGATCAATTGATACTATATAAATCTTCACCTTTGCTAATAACACTTCGGGATGTGTTGCTTTACACTAATCCTTGCTAAATAAGACACTGAAAAAAAACTGAAAAAAAAAACTGAAAAAAAAACAAAAGTTTTTATAAATTGCGATGTTATTAGCTGGGATTATTCTTCGACATCACAATATACTGTAGGTCAATTTCCACGTTCTCGGGGCACGTCTATGACCTATTTAGACACTCATTTGTATCGCAGAGATTTCTTGATATGACCTTACTTGAGTATCACCACAAGGAGAGACCGTAGCGAGGTGGGACAAAGGGCCTTGTACTTCCAGAAGCGTGCTACAAAGTAGGAAACTGAATTACAGACCAAAAAAAAAGTCAGGTTTTCGGCCTGTGGGGGGGACCACATGCGAATTTGTCAAAAAACAGCGAAAAATCAAAATTTCACAAAACTTTGGTCTCATCAAACTGGGGTAAAAACAGGATATTTCATATTTTAAAAAACTTTAGCTGATTAAAAACGATGAATTGATTCTACAATTATCTTCACCTTTGCCAAAACCATTTCTGGATGTGCTGTTTTGCACTAATCCTTGTTGATTGTTACACTGAAAATAACCTGAAAAAAAAAAATTGAAAAAAAACACAAAGTTTATATAAATTGCGATATTAATAGGTGAGGTTGTTCTTTAACATCACGATATACTGATTACTAGTTCCCACGCTCTTGTGCAAGGTGTTTGACCTTTTTGGACTCTGTTCTGTATTGCAGATAATACTTGATATGATCATACTTGAGTAATACCACAAGGAGAGACCGTAGCGAGGTGAAACAAAGGCCATTTTACTTCTATAAGAGTGCTACAACGTGGGGAACTGAATTAAAAGCCAAAAACAAAAGTTGATTTTTTTCAAAAAAAGTCAGGTTTTCGGCTTGTGGGGGGGACCACATGCATTTTTGTCAAAAAAACAGCCAAAACTCGAGGTGCCACAAATCTTTAGACTCATCAAACTGGGGGAAAAGCTTCAGATTATATATTTTAAAAAGAGTACCTGAACCAACACGGCTAATTGAGCCTATATCCATCTTCAGCTTTGTTAATACCACTTTGGGACGTGCTGTTTTGCACTAATCCTCGTTAACTGTAACACTGAAAAAAAAAATGAAAAAAAAACTGAAAGGTTTTATAAATTGCGATAGTAAGAGCTCAGCATGTTGCTTGACATCAAAATATACCGCGTACCAAATTTCACGCTCTTGAGGCACATATTAGATCTTTTGGGCGAAATTATGCGCCCTTCACACATGAACCTCATACCTTAAAATACACAAACATCGTGAAGTGCGGAGAGCTTCAGTACAATTCGATATGAAGGATGGAAACTGGGCTGAAGAACATATTCGGACTCCCAGGGTCTGGTTTACTCGTTTACTCACTACCGTACCCGAAGTTTCAGCTTTGTAGGAGTGTTTTTCGTGTTATCATGTTTAGCCATTCTTCGAGAAAGCACAACTTCCAGCGTTTGGTGGTTGTCAGAGGATGGTTGCGTATGTTGTGGGATTGTGCATGTTGTACACACATATCGTCCGAGCCATTTTTGAATCACTTTTTCTCTCACGATACAGGCGATAGCTACAAAAAAAAAAAAAAGTTAATCTCTACGTGTGACACCCACACAAGGTGAACTGTACCGTCACCGGTGGGAACCCATCTTAAATAGGTCCATCGAATCTGTTATGAATTTGCACTCATAAAATTACTCTTACAACACTCAGAATAACCTTTAAACACGATTTTCTGATTATCCTGCATACTCTTGTATATTCTTGCATACTCTTGCATACTCTTGCATACTCTTGCATACCCGTAGTTTATGCTGTCCAGATACTTTATGCTGGGACCAAACCAGGTACTTTATGGAACTTTGTGCGGCGTTTACTCAGCGAGTATTGCCTGTAGAAAAATAAGGGATAGCTCATTTTGAAGCCCTAAGCTACGAAATTAATATTATATTTTCAGAATTTAAATCAGAGGTGTTTTGGCCATTTTTGAAATTCAGCGTTGAACAAACCAACATTTGCCTTAAAGTACACATGAAACGGATTTTGCAGCAATTTAACAAAATGATATTCCTTTCCTTACCTCTGACTACAAATCGCATGCTTTGAAATTCCCATAGCTCAACTTTTTGTCAGGAAAATACACAGTAAAACAGTAGCCCCATGCGTGCGGCTCGTCAATTAGAGAATTAAGGTTGGGTGGCAATTTTCGAAAAGTGGAGGGGTTTTCGCAAATGATCAGTATAGGACTATATGCAGCCATGTAGTAAGTGGTCGGTACTACAAGTATCAACGGTGGGTACCCTCCACGGTTTATGTAAGATTGTAAGCTCGAAATCCGCCAATCAGGGTTCAGAGTTGGGAAAACTCTGCGAACCCTATTTTATGTAATTAGACTCTGAGCGGTGGCTATTTAGGAGAGCGATTGCCTTAAGTGGGAGGTTATCGTTTATTTCAGCAACCTAACTCAGGTGAGTATTTCAATGTTATAATCGTTTATTTCAGCAACCTAACTCAGTAAACAATAGTCCGGGATCACGCCTTACAAAGATCCAGTGCAGTTCTTGGGCCGCTAGAGGTTAGTAAAGGACAATAATCTGGCTCATGCTTCGTTTTTGTGTTATTCACATTTACTGGGAAGGCCTCAGACTCCGAATTTCTACAATGGCCAAAACACCTCCTATTTTAACTCTGAAAGCGGCATTGTAATCTCCTGGGTAAGACCTTCAAAATGAACCATCTCCTGCCTCAAGTACAGATAGAGGATAGGATACTGTCACGTATAACTTTTTCCCGTTTCCATTGGCCTGTTGTAGAGGATCTCGCCCATTGTGTAACTAATTAAGTTCTATTATTTTTGTTTCATCGATAATTGGAACAAGAATTAAAATACAACTAGTTTGACCTGTTGAAGATAATCTCCTGAACTCAGGAATTTTTTTAAGCTATTACTCGTTGCTGTTACATTCGTATAAGGGCTCCCAATCACTAACACAGTGTTCTGGTGTCTGTGTTATCATAACAAAAACTCTAAATATTACTTTTAACGAAGCTTAAATCTGTGTTTATTACCTAATTAAGATTAAGAATCCCTTTTAGACTCACCCGTTCCCGATCGGGACCATCGTAACAACTTTTAAGGTCACCTTTACGAAATTAACGTGAACCCAAGCCCCAAACGGGTTAAATGATGCAATTCAGGAGCCAATAAACATAAAATTGACCTTTAGAGTTCACAAAAAGTCATATTTAAAGTTGTAAATATAAGAAACAGATATTTAAGCATTTATACGTGCATGAAGTAAACCTCCAGCAGTTTTGTAAGACAGACAGGGCTTTTTATGGCCGTAAATACATATTTATTGTATACATACTGTGACCCAGAGTCGAAGCTACATTATAACGTGTCTAAAATATTTATATTCTTACTTTTGAAACTGTTGAGCACCTGAAATGTAATTTCCTTAAAATAGCCACAAGTGCTCGGAAAACATTTCCACATATATTTTTATATATGCAATATCTTAATCTAATATCCAGCTGCAATTTACATGTTTGTAAATTCTTTTTGAAGCACTATATAGCAGAATATGTTGGATTCAAATATTCATTTTATTTATTTTTTATGATAACATAATACATTAAACTCTATTCATATTCAAATAAGATGAACCAAATTTACTTTAAGGTTCAAGTATATTGTTAACGATTTAGTTGGCATTTTGATGAAATTCATAATTATCCATGTGCCAGCAATAACAGAGAATAATCCAAAGAGTCTTGGCACATTTTGAAGCCCTCAAAGAAGAAAGTAATTTGGTAGCAAATAACATTACGTGAGCCACTTACTGCTGAGCTAATTCTTACTAATCCAGATCTATTCATAGATGTTTCCACTATAACAACAGAAGGGTTGGAATTACAACTAACTACACGTGCGGATGTGAAACTACTCGACTCAAGGACTTTTTCAAGATATTATTCGTAACTGTCACATGCGTATAAGGCGTGAAAAAAGACAAATGTCAAATCATAATTTTGGCGTCTGCGTTACTAGTAGAAAAGTCTAAATATTACTTTTTAAGAAGTTTAAACTTTTTTTGTCCTATTTGGGACAAACTTGTCCGTTTTAAGCTTATTCTGTTCCGATTAGGACCATCATAACAACTTTTGAGGTCACCTTGGCCAAATTAAGGTCATCTTGACTAAGATAAGGTGAACCCAGCCCAAAGGGGTTAAATGATGCAATTCAGGGGTCAATAACATAAAACTGACGTTTAGAGTTCATAAAAAGTAATATTTAAAGTTGTAAATACTAAAAACATATATTTAAGCTATTTTACGTCCATGAGATACAACTCCAGGACTTGGCAAGCCCTAATGGGTTTTGGTTGCTCGTGAATAATTATTAATTGTATAAATTATGTGTCCCAGTCTCCCAGTTACATATAAAAATGTTCTAATCTTTTATTTTCTTGCTTTTGAAGCTGTCAATATCGTGAAACATTTCCTTAGTAAAGCCCCAAATGCTCGTCAAGAGCATCCACATCTATTTGGATATATCCAGAATATTCTCCTGAATGCAGGCCTTAATTTCCACGTTTTCATGTTCAAATTGAAGTACTACAAAGCAAAATGTGCTTTGTTCAAATTATTTTTTTATAATAACATAATACATTAAACTCTATAAGCTTTTGAATGATAACTAATAGGGAAGGTGTTTAACGCTATGTGTCTGAATATGCCCTTTTTTATGTAAAAAATTACTTACCTTGAAGTATGTGGTTTACACTTTAGTTTAGCAATTGAGTATTTATGCATATTACTCAAATTATCGACATTCCAGCAATGAAAGCAGTGTATAATATAACGAGTCTTGACATTTTCAAGCCCTGGACGAAGGAAGTACTTTTGTACCAGATAGTATCGTATGGGTTGCTTGCCGTTCGAGTAACGCTATTTTACCAGTACAGTACTGTATGTACTGGTACCGGTACCAGGTACATCAAGCAATAAACATTCGCAAAATCACGGTCAACGCTCTTCGGTTCGATTCTTATTTGTGTATTGTCTTTAACAAAACAAAAATGCAAAAAAAACCTGCCAGTTCTTTACGGAGCTTAACGGCTCACTCATTAAAGTAGTTTTCAGGTTTGTTAATATCCTACTGTACTACTGTACTGTATCTCTCACTGTGTCATATGACATACCAGTACGTAATTAGTTTAAATATTTTGTTGAGCTGGCTGGCTGGTGAATCCATAATCTAAGTTCGGCGGCTAAATAGCGGTTAAATAAAGCTAGGGTTGGGGCACGTTGAAAATGGCAGGAGAGAGAGGTATGAGGCTCAACGCGAGTGAGAGACAGATCCGCACTACAAGTACAACACAATGTCTGTCACTCTCCACACAGACGCCGGGGACATAAAAGTCGAGGTTTTTTGCGAAGCTGTCCCCAAAGCAGCGGAAGTGAGTATCTCATCCACCAGCAGCACATCGCACTCGGACTAACCCAGAACTTCATGGCATTATGCGCGTCAGGAACATATGATGGAACCAAAATACACAGAAACATAAAGAGTGAGTTGAGAGGGATGGTTCATATGACTAGGCACCGTGTCTCACTTCTTTTAGGTCGGTCTGACTAACCCAGCATTCATGGTCCAAATGGGAGACCCAACTGGCACAGGCAAGGGTGGAGAATCAATTTGGGGGGGCAAGTTTGAAGATGAAATCAAACCGACTTTGCGACATAATGCTAGAGGCATCGTTTCCATGGTCAACTCGGGGCCTAACACAAATGGTAGCCAGTTTTTTATAACATACGACAAGCACGTGAGTTTGGATGGCAACTACACGGTATTCGGGAAAATGATTGATGGTAACGAGGCTTTAGATCAGCTAGAGCAGGTTGAGGTTGATAAAAAAAATCGGCCCACAACCCCCATATTTCTCAAGAGCGTCACCATCCACGCGAATCCATTTGCCCTGTAATACATAGCTCTAGGAAAGCTGGACGCAGTGGAAACACTGGTAGTACATTTTAAGGCTTCAAAATACCAGCACGGGTAAAACCCCCGTCTCTTCTCATCTATAATTAACTATGTACAATTTTGAGCTTAGTCATCGGACTTCTTGGGCTCCTTGCCTCGAGGCTCAACAGCTCCTCGTCGAGTCTTTGTCTCCTCAAAGAGAACCATTCGCTTAACTGCGTTAGTATTTTATCACGACAATCAACTCACTCAGCCTTCTGGCACCGCTTCGAGGTGCTGGATGTTCAAGCAAATTGTAGCATGACGAGCTGACGATGTAGTTCTAACTGTCTGTGTATCCCCGTTCCTAGTTTGTTTCATCTGTCTGTGTTACTCACCGATAGGGTCGTATTTCACCTGAGTGATGGGTCGGGCCACACGAGGTCGGAAAACTGTTCGCATGACGCCGGTTTTTGCCGAGGAAAAGAGCTTGATGACGGTATTCTTGCTTCGGACTGTGTTAGTCTATGTTGATATGCTGCCGGGGTTGTCGATAATACTTACCAGCCATGTTGTGTTGTTTTTGATCTGATGTCGAAATCAAGTGGTGGTTTGGATGCAGATGACAATTTTACCCCAAAATAAGGTTTGTACCTAGCATGCCAGGTTGTCACCGCCAGCACAACCCAAAACCACCACCACAGAACATGAGTAGCCACATTGGGAAGATCTCAGGCAAATTGTTCCTAGATGGGCAGTTTGCCACCTTGGCAGACCTCGACTCTCTTGACCAGCTCGAATCCGAGCTTTTAGAAAAGGAGAAACGCCTGAACTCAGGCATCACCACAGCTCACACTGAAGCCTCCAGTCTGGTGGTGCAGCATGCCAAGGAAGTTCAAGACTCGGTGGAGGAAGGTGATAAGGTCTCAATTCTCGCGGCCCTCGAGGCCCTCAGCATACACGAGGAGATCAACACCAACAACGAGGTACAAGCAGCAATCAGAAACGCGGAGCGACTCGCTTCATCCGAACATCACATTGGCAACCTCGTATCGTTGCAACAAAGCTACAACACGTCAAGCGAGACTGATTCGAGTGCAAAGGTCAAAAACGCCATTCAAGAGTACCTGGAGTTGGGTCACAGGGATATCCCTCCTGCCGTGGAGGTTCTACATTCTCAATGGAGACAGCAACTTCAGAAGAGCGCGCAGATAGAGCTCCAGAGACTCTCCAAGCAGGCAGAGGAAGAACTGGTCACTTGTAAATATCCATCGAAGGAATTCGAGCCCTCTGAGCATTTGCTGTCTGTTCTGGAAGAGATGGTGTTCTTGGACAGCTCTTTGAGAACGGAGTCCACAGCTGATCCCCAAGGTGTGCCACTAGAAGCCTTTTCGGTTCTTACGGCCCCTTACGATGTGAGACTTCGGTTCCACTTTGAAGGCAACAAGGACACAAACCAGCCCGACAAGCCCGAGTGGTTCTACTCATACTTTCTAGATATCATCGAAGAGCAAGAAAACTTTCTGCAGGAGTACGTTCAGCCTCTTTTGGGTGATAATGATAGAATTGCCGTCAATGAGTTCATTTGCGCGCTGGTCCCCTCCGCTATTCGAAAAGCTACCGTTTTGTTTGATGCACTTCGAGAGACATCTACCGAACTTTCTCATCTTCTTTATGAAACGGTAGTATTCGAGACTGCTCTCAAGGAGAGATTCTTTTACAGCCCTAATAAGGGCAAATGGGTGGGCATCTCTGGGGCTATTCTCACACCGGCGAGGTTTGAGTCGTGGCTCTCTGTGGAGCGAGATTTTGCAATTCAGAGATTTCAGTCGATCATCCAGCTTCCAGATGCATGGGAAATCGATTTTGACGGTGTTGAAAGGGGTGTGACTAAGCCCACTAAGAGTGCGCTGATGGTCAAGGATCTCCTGGAGGGGGTTACTGACCACTACCGAAGTCTGACAAGCGTTACATACAGACTCAAGTTTCTGATCAGCATCCAAACTACAATTCTTGACCTTTATCACGAACAGCTGCATGAGCAAAACCTGCTTTTGGAGTCAAATATCTCTTTGTTATCCAGGGCGCTTGTTGGAGCTGCTGATAAGCAAAAAACTGGAGGGTCGGAAGGCATCTGGAGAGTGTGCCGAATATTTGGCAGTGCCAGGTTCATGATTGAGACCCTGCAGGTATGGGGCGAAGATGTCTTCTTTTTGGAGCTTTGGAGAGACATCACTTCACTGAACAACTCTACGCGAAAAGAGGGTGGTATAGACGCCATGCAGACGTCTGCCACTCTTCCAACGGATGACACGGATGATGGAACGCTGTTTGATGATACTATCAAGGGGTATACAACGTTGCAAGACCGTGTGTACCAGACTGCCAGAGCCTTTTTGGAAAAACGAATGCAAGATGGTATGAAGGACTACTTCAAACTCAACGATTGGTCTAAGCATATTGAATACTCTGATCCAGAGCACATCCCTCCTAGCTCTCAGCTTTCAGTACCTATTCAGACCATGGACAAGTACCTCGGCATTATGAGAAAGTGTCTTTCCGCAGAAGACATGTACCAGGTTCTCAAGGACTTTTCCAAGGTGCTCGCCGAGTACTTTTCTCGCCAAGTCATTATGGTCAACACATTTTCTGCTGCTGGTGGTCAGCAACTTCAGAGTGATGTTCGAGAAATGTGGGAACGCCTGAGACTGCCTCTTGACCAGGAGTACTATAGGATATACGAGAGCGCTGGTCTTCTTGCTAGCCGAGACTTCAAGCCTTCTCACTTGGACACTGCTACAGTGAAGTCAGTGGTGCGTCGACGGGCATAACCCTAGACATAATATTATTTTACTTCAGATTTACACGCTTTTCTGACAAGCTATTCTTCTATTCTATATAGGTGCTTACTCCACCTTTGGTAGCTAAGTTAGTTTCCCCCTATTCAAGCCAGCATTAGTCGGCTGGGCTCTTCTTGGTTATCATCGCTCACAGAACCATAACCCAATGCCTGTGATTTGGGGCGGTGGTGGTTGCTGTGGTCACGATGGTGGTGGTGATGGTGGTGATGGGTTGGGGCTTCTATGTCCCCTGGACTTACTTGAAAATTGTTGTCATCTTTGAACCAGACGTAGTGCTGCAGCATGAACAGGATGTCGAAAATCAAAGTGATCTGTGTTAGTTAGATGAAGGCGACACGAGTCAATACAATACTTACCAAAGACAATAAGAGTTTGGGAACGTTCTTGAAGATTCCTTCGTAGTCATGGTTAATGTAGCCATCTAAGATGAGCTGTGCTAGTGACAGAATACCTCCTCCGAAATCGCACAGAATGGACACAATGGACCATCCCTTAGTCGACTTTCGTCGGAAGTTCCACAGAAGCTGGGGGAAGTATTTGCAGGTGCTCATAAGAACCTTGACAGATCCCGTGACGTAGGTGACATCCAGCCACTCAAGCCCGATGCTGGGCTCCGAGTTTCCAAACAGATACACCAAGAGCGCGGTTCCAAGAGAAATGCCAGCACCGAAAATGAGTAGTGAGAGGCCCCACTTGGACAGTTTTTGCAGTGGAGATCTGCTAAATCCCCAGAGATACACCTGACTGAGTGTCAACAGAGTAAGGAAGCAGCCATGAATGCCGAACCACACGTCGTTCAACCGAACCAGTGGGTAATGCTTGACCCCCGAAGGGTCGGAATGACGCGCGGCGTACTGCTCTCGGATTGTGTGGTTATAGTAGAGCAGCATGGTCGATATCGTGTAGCACATATATCCGAGTGTGTTAAGATATAGGAAATCCAGCGAAATACCCTCCACAGACTTGAGCTTGATGTTCAGCATCACAGGGGGATAAAACGAGAAACTCCATAGGGCGAAGTACGTCCACCCGAGAACGGATGAAACGAACACGAGAAACTGCATCACTTTAGAGATACCGTGGTTGTTTTGTTTTAGATGTCACGGTGGCCGAAGGTGTCTGACGTTATCTATGATAAACTCCCAATATGCGCGATATGCATGAGGTCGTCTGTGTTAGCATGGGAATTGTTATGGTCATGTGGTGGTCAAGGCACATGAGGCACACAAGAAATTACTACTTGTATCGTAGGTGTGACATTGATGAAAAATATTTCAGATAATAGCAAGCCATATGTCAAAGCTACAGGTTATGAGTGAACTCGAAAACGAACCACGGTGATTTTAACACGTGCCTAAGTACGATAGACCTATGATGCAAATCACAATGTAACGCGACCTACCAGCCAGCATGTCGCTGACACCTGTACCGGTACCGGTACTCAACGTTTGTGGGGGGATTAGTCAGGAATCTGATTTCCCGAAAGTTTATTTCTGTCACTGTGAAGGGGGCGGACTCATTGGAACTCTTTTCCACGTTGTTCCATGATTTCCAAGAGCCCCACTTGCAACTTGTAAGATATAATAAATTAAGTGATTTTGTTGCTTTCTCAGTTGAAGGACTTCTTTACCAGGTTTACTCAACCTGGTTGCCCAAATATTCACGCTCTACAGCCTACATTTTACCTCGGCTTTTCTTTCTGCAAAAATAAGGTTCTTTTCACGTTTCCCCCACATCAGTCCCAAGCGGGGTGCTTCTTCTCATCACAAGTCTAGCATCCCACACATCTCCAACAAGCATGGCCCATTCAGCTCTGGTAGGGTATGCACCCCTACGGTCGGGGCTCGTTAACATCCCTACGTCTCTGTCTTCGTTAATTTTCAACAGTGGAGTGGTGAGTATCAGAGGAGGATGACGGATCATCTTTTGTGTCTGTGGCAATGTGATCCTATGGTTTATGTGATTACATGGTCAACTAGGTGTACCAAAAGGAGCGTGATATCATATCTGTAGATGTGGCACAATGTGGAGTCACAGACACAGAGCGTGACACTGACTTGCTTGTGGTTGATCCAGTGACACGAACGAACCACGATGAAAAAACACTACCCGAGCCACACTAACACAGTCAATCCAAGACGTTATTCTGTCTCTGTCATGGCAGTCCAAACCGTCAGTGTCCGGAAACAGAACGACACAGACTGCCTACGTTGGTTGGACCGGTATGACGTCCAAGTCGGACTATGCTGGAAAAGACAAGATTGAACTCGACCCTGTTTTCGCCAAATCTATTGATCTCCTTCCCAACACCCAGGTTTCCATCGACATCCAACTACACCCCAAAATCGCACATACTATTCATTTGGAGCCCGTCACGGTGGCTGACTGGGAAATCGTCGAGCTGCATGCAGCATACCTGGAGTCTCGAATGATCAACCAGGTCCGAGCTGTGTCTCTCAACCAGCCCATTACTGTCTACCCATCATCCACCACTTCCGCCACCTTGAAGGTTATTCGAGTCGAGCCCGATCTCGGCACTGCTGGATTCGCCAAACTGTCCCCAGACTCTGAGGTTGTGGTCGCTCCCAAGCAGCGAAAGAAGGAGGAAAAGCAAGTGAAAAAACGGTCCGGAAGCGCGAGGTCTACCGGGTCCCAGAAACGAAAAGGAGGTCGTGGTCCCCAGGCACTGCGACGTGCCATCAGTGAAGGCTTCGAAGGCCATCTGCGCCTAGAGGTCTCCTTGGACGTGTCGCAGTTGCCTCTCGAGTTCCATCAACTCAAAACCGTCTCCCTTAAAGTCATCACTCCCCCCAACCTCGCCTCCCCTCAGCAGGCAGCTTCTATTGCCGTAGAGGAAAAACCCGAAGAGGGTGTGGTACAAAACGAACGACCCAACTCCGAACCGCAAGTAGAGGTGCCCCCGGATATCATCAACCCTGCTACTGAGATTGTGGCTACGATTGTTGACGACCAAGCCACCCCCACCGGTCATGTGAAGCTGAGTTACGCACTGGCAGACGCGCTCAGTATCCCTGGCTCGGTTGGTCACGTGATTCGTCTGGAATCTGCACCAAAACCCCTGTCTCAAAAGCCCGGTGCGCTGGTCGTTCATCGATTCATCACGAAGACCGTGGGAGCCGCCGAGCAGAAGGCTCTGCGGTTGAAGAGCGAGAAAAGTACGGAAGAAACGGTTTCTGCCGATGACCAGTTCCCTCTCATGGAGAAGCTGAAGGAACTTGAGTTGCTGGAAGGACCAATTTCCAACTTTCAGCGACTTCCTCCTGTTCCTGACTTGCTGCCTCTGGGTGGAGTCATCGGGCTGCAAAACTCCGAGGGCTGGATTCAAGGAGGCTACCTCGGTGATGATCCCATTCCGTTTGTTTCTGGATCTGAAATCCTCCGAGCAGAGTCTTCTCTTTCTCCCCCGGACACTGAATCACAGGAAAAGCGTGTTGTTGGTCTGGACAAGATGTTGGGAAAGATTGATGAGGTTCTGTCGCGTGACTCGATCGGTTGTCTCGTGTACGGATCTCGAGGTTCGGGCAAAAGTGCTGTGCTGAATCACATCAAAAAGGCTTGTAAAGAGTCGCACACCCATACTGTGTCTATTGCATGTGGCCTTATTGCCCAGGACAGAGTGCAGGCCGTGAGGGATATTCTGACCAAGGCGTTTTTGGAAGCGTCGTGGTTTGCCCCCTCTGTGTTGTTTTTGGACGACATTGATGCGTTGATGCCTGCAGAGGTGGAGCATGCCGACTCGTCACGAACCAGACAGCTGACCCAGCTCTTTTTGGAGCTGGCACTGCCCATCATGAAGTCTCGTCATGTGTCTGTGGTTGCTTCTGCTCAAGCCAAGGAGTCTCTTCACATGAATCTAGTGACTGGTCACGTGTTTGAGGAGCTCTTCCATCTGAAATCACCCGATAAGGAGGCTCGTCTGGCTGTGTTGTCCGAGGCTGTGAAGCTTCTTGATGATAGCATCCCCATTTCGCAAAATGACATTCTGGAAATTGTTTCCCAGGTTGACGGTTACTTGCCTGGCGACCTGTGGACCCTGAGTGAGCGAGCTCAGCATGAACTGGCTCTGAGACAGATTGAAACGGGAAAAATGGATGCATCCATCCAGCTGGCTGACTTCACCAAGGCTTTGGAGGACTTCGTGCCCTCTTCTTTGCGTGGTGTGAAACTGCAGAAGTCCAATGTGAAGTGGAACGATATCGGAGGTCTGAAGGAGACCAAGGCGGTGCTTTTGGAAACTCTCGAGTGGCCTACCAAGTATGCTCCGATTTTTGCATCTTGTCCCCTGCGTTTGCGTTCAGGTCTGTTGCTCTATGGCTACCCTGGATGTGGTAAAACCTACTTGGCCTCAGCAGTTGCGGCCCAGTGTGGTCTCAATTTCATCTCCATCAAGGGTCCTGAGATTCTCAATAAGTACATTGGAGCTTCTGAGCAGAGCGTGCGAGAGCTGTTTGAGCGTGCCCAGGCTGCCAAGCCCTGTATTCTGTTCTTTGACGAGTTTGACTCCATTGCCCCCAAGCGAGGGCATGACTCCACCGGTGTTACCGATCGAGTGGTTAACCAGATGCTTACCCAGATGGATGGTGCCGAAGGTCTTGACGGCGTCTACGTGCTTGCAGCTACTTCTCGACCTGACCTCATTGATCCTGCGCTTTTGCGTCCTGGTCGATTGGACAAAATGCTCATTTGTGACCTGCCATCTTATGAAGACCGACTCGATATCCTCCGAGCCATTGTGGATGGCAAAATGCATTTGGACGAGCAAGTCGAGCTGGAGTACATTGCTTCTAGAACAGATGGGTTCTCTGGAGCTGATCTCCAGGCTGTCATGTTCAACGCCTATCTTGAGGCGATTCACGAGGTGGTGGATGTTGCTGACGACACCGTTGACGATGACGCCACTAACGATGATAAGCGTCTCGAGTTTTTCCAGACTACTCTTGGGGCTGCCAAGAAGGAAACTTCTGCTGTGCAGAACGAGGTCATGAATGCTCGAGCTGCTATTGCCGAGAAGGCCCGCGTTACTGCAAAGCTGGAAGCTCTTTTCAAGGGTATGTCTGTTGGTGACGAGATAGACGGAGATAAGCCTCGCAAGAAAGCTGTTGTGGTGATCAAACCCCAACACATGGCCAAGTCTCTTGATGACACTTCCCCTTCTATCAGTAAGAAGGAACTTATGAAACTCAAGGGCATCTACAGCCAGTTTGTGAGCGGTCGAAGCGGCGATATGCCGCCTGGAACCGCTTCTACAGATGTGGGCGGACGAGCTACCTTGGCATGATGTAATTAAACGTAAATTTTTGAACAATCCTACGAAATGTAGTTCATCTAATATGCGTAATTTAGTTCACCAGTGTGTGTAATGCTCTGTGTTTTACTTGGCATGTGTGTAACCTTAATCTCGCATTCCAGGTGTCCCACGTACACACCGTACCACCAGTCCAATTGAGCTGTCGTACGATAACTTCCCAGGATAATAACCTGAGACTCCATGGGATATATGGGACGTTCTATTGGCGACAATTCGACAAATACAACTTGACACTGCATCTGCCTGACGCGTGGATCCGATAACGCAAGCGGCTAAATTGCCAAGAAAATGCATCTCACCCACAACATGTTCACATTCACGATTCCATCGGAATCCATCAACTATGGATACGCGGTATTTCAGTCCAAAGGTGACCTGAAGCAACTCAACTTTGAGATCACAGGATCCGAGGGCGAGCACGTGTTTGCCGTGCGAATCAACAAAGGCCTGTTGAAACAGCACAAGTATCGACGGAACAAGGAATCTGATGATGATTGGGAAAAGGTGGTACGATGGGTGCTAACAGGGGAGGCCGATGAGGGATTTGACACAGACAGTGTTGTTACACAATGCTCTTACGACAGCACAGACAAGTCTCTGACGTTATCGATCCGACGGCGCAAAAGTGATGGCATTGTGGCACGTCTTGGTGACATTGAGCTGAAGGAAACGTCTGGAGGTGATCCAGATCTCATGACATGGGTACGGAGCATTGATGAGAGCAGAGTTGATGTCCAGAAGACTCTACGAGAGTCGCGTGTGCAGACGGAAAAGTACAAACAGAGGTGCGTGGACTTGGAGAAACAGATGCAGAGCTTGATGGCTGAAAAGAAGAAGTACGAGAAGGAGTTGGTGATCAAGTTTTCGGCCTTACTCAACACCAAAAAAAGAAAGATGAGGCAGTTTGAAGGCGAGTTTACCGACGGTTTTGGAGATTATGTGAAAAAGGAAGAAACCAATATCCCCGTACCCGGCGACCCTCCCATACTGACGGAGTCTCCCGCTGTGAAAGAAGAGACATTGTCACAAGGTCCCATTGAGATTGACCCAGAACCGGTGGAACTGGATTCCGACGCGACTGTCGAAAGTGACTGAAGAACTAGTTTGTTATTTAGATCACAATTATATTAATTAATGTTATTTAGATCATATACAGTACAGTAGCAGCTCCAGGCGCAAATTACTGGACAGCTTAATGAACACATCTACAAGTACCAGGTACGTGTACTGTACGGCTGTAGCTCGGTTTTATTTCTGCACGCTCCATACATTTCCCCAAACAGCAAATATAGTCGGCCGTTGCATCTGTTTGGATACGCTCAACTGCATCGCCTCGCGTGTTCATGGGGGGGAGGTATGAAGTACCAAGATAGTATTAGACCATCAGGGACTAACAGCTACATTTAAATTACACCTCGCCAAGACTGGAGTTGGTCAATTAGTCCACTGTTTCTCACTAGCCTGGACTTGTTGACTGGTTCTATTGTATGTCGATTTATCAACAAGCTGCGCGGGTTTGGGTTGGGTGTGGTTTTAGTTTTGGTATCAGGGGTACGATTTCAGGCACATTTTGCGGCGTGACACTTTGGTCGAGACCTGAAACCAGGGAGCAGAAAAATTAAGGCAGCATGGAACAAACTACAAGTACGGTAGTGTGAAATTAGCACGCTCCTAGATCTGGCAGATTGTCGTCAAAACGTCATTCCGTCTGACGTGTGGTTGTACCTGACAAGTCCACGGGTTGCCATTTTTGCATCACAATATGCTTTGTTCTGAACATGAAACTCGGTGGTAACGAGTTCAGAGTTTGAACACCTGAAATATGCATCTGGCATCCCTTGACACGCGGCGTTAGGCAGAAGGATGGGGCGAAGCCCGGAATGCGCGTAGCACAAAAACAAACCTGTGCCCGAGGAAACCCTCTCGAAAAGTGGCTATCTGCCCGGCTGAAACCGAGGGGTAAAATCTCAAAGACTTGTCATACAGCCCATACTAAGGGGTCACATGGTCCGTCGTATCCACTAATTTCTACGCATAGCAGATAATGTATGGAAAGGTGCTTGTAGCTGCTTTTTCTTGCGTTATGGCCCTAGAGACGCAAGTCCAAGCTGGCTCCGTGCTAGACCAAATTTGGGTTTTTGGGCTCGTGCTGCTGCGGTTGAACACGTTGGACTGCTATACCTAATTAGATCGGCAAGTGGATCCGCTACCGGTTTGGCGTCCACGGTGTCATATAGTAGCAATCGACGAGGAAAAATCGACGAATATGGGAAATAACAGGTGAAATTGACAACTAGGGCAAAAAAACAGAATGTGAGACGCGTTTTGCGACCACGATCATTTTGTCTCATTCACCCTGCCGCGTTTATATTTAGAAACCTTAGTTATCGTGGGAATAGGGGTGACTGAGGTACAAGCTAGTGCAACTAAATTTTGTACACATTCTACACTTGTCACCGAACGGTCAAAAAGGGCACTCTTTCACCTTCACCGCAACGACGTTCTCTTTTTTCTTCTTTCGACGTGCTTTGCAACACTCCTCTTCACTTGGACGTGCTTTTTATTTTCCAGTTTCTTCCGGGCTGCTATAACCCGGTGTTCTTTCAACAACGAAGCCATAAACTTGGGCTTTTTTTCGCACTTTTTGACACCACTTTTCTTCTCTCCACAGCCACCTCAACCAGTGGCCTTTAACGACACCTTCATTCTCACCACTTTTCTTCTTCGATACATTTTTTGCCATGGACATGCAGTTCACCCCCTTGCTGCCATCGCAGCTCCTGGTGGGTTCTCCCTTTAACCCAGGAACCCCCACAGGCGGCCAATTTTCGCCTGGCCCCCAGTTTGGTCCCTTCCCTACGGCCGCTGCCGCCGCCGCTGCCGCTGCCGCTGCTGCTGCCTCCCCCAGGATTGGATCCAACTACATGTATCCCACTTTCGACTACCCTCACGACAGTTATGGCCCTATGGGGTACATGATGCCGCACCACCATCAGTCTCACCAGCAGGGCGCAGTTGCCAACGGCTCTGGGGGCGTCGCAGATGATCAGGGGCAACCCTCCCGTACCGTGTACCTTGGCAACGTGCCTACCGAGTGCACACCCGAGGAACTGCTGAACCACGTGCGGTCCGGCATGGTGGAGAACGTGCGCATGCTCCCTGAGAAGACGTGTGCATTTGTGTCCTTCTACGACCAAAACTCGGCCGCCCATTTCCATTCTGACGCCATTTTGAAGAAACTCACCATTCACGGGCAGGACATCAAGATTGGATGGGGTAAGCCCACCACCGTTCACCCTTCCATCGCGATTGCAGTCTCTCAGGAGGGAGCTTCTCGAAACGTCTACCTAGGAAATTTGCCTGATGAGATGGACCAGGCCGCCCTTCGCGATGAGCTGGCTAAATTTGGCCCTATTGACACCGTGAAGCTTATTAGCGACCGCAAGTACGGCTTTGTGCACTTTCTGTCTATTTCCACCGCCGTCAAGGTCGTTCAGCAGCTCAAGACCGACCCCATCTGGTCCCAACGAAAGGTGCACTACGGCAAGGATCGATGTGCCTACGTCAGCAAAACCCAGCAGCAGAACGCCGCCCAGTACCTTGGACTCGCTCCTGGCTACGAGCAGATGGCTGCCGCTACCGACCGAGACGCTCTCACCAACGTTCTCTCTCAGCAATCTGCGGCCGCTAATGCCGTGGCTGCTGCTGCTGGAGGTGTTGGCAACGCTGGCAACCGAACGGTGTACCTCGGTAATGTCCATCCCGAGACCTCCACTGAGGAGATCTGTAACGTGGTGCGAGGAGGTCTTTTGCACCACATTCGGTACATCCCTGAGCGTCACATTTGCTTTGTGACCTTTGTGGATCCCACTGCTGCCGCCCAGTTCTTCGCCTTGTCCAACCTCCAGGGCTTGACAATCCACAACAAGCGCCTCAAGATTGGCTGGGGCAAGCACTCCGGGCCCCTCCCTACCCCTATCGCTCTGGCCGTTACTGCAGGTGCTTCTCGAAACGTTTACATTGGCGACATTGACGACAACTGGCCCGAGTCTAAGCTGCGAGCGGATTTCTCGGAGTTTGGCGACATTGAGCAAATCAACTTTCTCAAGGAAAAGTCGTGTGCATTCGTGAACTTCACCAACCTTGCTAACGCCATCAAGGCTATTGAGGGCATCAAGCAGAAGAACGAGTACCAGCAGTTCAAGATCAACTTTGGTAAAGATCGATGCGGTAACCCTCCTCGTATGTACCCCCAGCAGCAGCAGAACCAGGGACAGCAGCAGCAGGGCCACAAGCATCGCCAGAGCATGTCTCGATCGCGATCTGACAGAGGATCTTCTGAGGAGTACGAGCCGCAGCCCAAGACTCAGCAGCAGGGCCCACAGCTGACGCAGCCTCAGCAACCTACCCAGCATACTCAGCAACAGCATACCCAGCAGCAGCACAGCCAGCAGCACAGCCAGCAGCATACCCAGCAGCACAACCAGCAGCAGCAGCAGCAGCATATCCAGCATCATCAGCGACATCAGTCTCAACCCCAGCAGCACTACCCCTATGACTACCAGCACGTTCTTGACAACACGGGACTTTACCCTGTTCAGAACCCCTTCGGCATGAGTTTCCAGGTCCCTGCACCTCACACTCCGGGCAACCAGGCTTTGGCCCAGTACCTTGCCAAAGCGCAGATGGACCACTACGCTGCCTACAGCGGAACCCTTGTTGGCTTGAACGGGTCTGGTGACTCTGGCGAGGATGATACTGTGTCGGATGATGGTAACGGAAGCCGGCAATACAACCACCAGCCTCCTCCTTTCCATTACACACCCGGAGCTGGCCGACATCACACACGCAAGTTTGCGTCTATTTATGAGGAGAATTCAGTCAACCCCAGCACCACCTCGGTCCTTAGCGAGGAGCCTGATGGCGACGACCACAGCGTGACAGCAGACACTACCCCTTTGACTTCGAGAGATAACCTCAAGGATCTTACTCAGAGTCTGGCTGAAATCGACATTGACAATAACAAGGACAAGAAAAATAAGGACTCGAAGCCCGTTTTGGGTCTTGCCATCACCAGCGGTTAAAACATTTAGTTAGTAATTATAGCATAATGAATATTGAGAATATACGGTATCGTGTTAAAACATTTACTTGTAGTTACCAGTACACAGTAGTGTACCAGGTGCGAGTAGTATAGCATAATGAATATTGAGAATATATACGGATCATACCGTACCAGTACCGGGAAGTGGTTGTGACGAAGTACCCGGTACTTGTACTTCGTTTACTTTTGTGGATTTATCTTAAACTATATACATCTGGTTAAACACCAGCCTTGAACTGTCTGAGATAGTTGTAATCATCAATATGTTCCTTGACAGAATCAGAGATGATTTTGCATCCTTCGGGTCCAAACTTTTCGGTCCAGCTCTTCTCCCAGGTAGGGAAGTCGGTTTCGTAGGCACCCTTCTGAATCAGCTTAGGGTTAGGTCGGAAACCGGAGGATCCCAGCGCATCGTCATGGAATCCCTTCCACTTCTCAAACAGCTTGACATCCTTTTCTCGGTTCTCGCCCCATACCAGCATCTCAGGATCCCACTCGAGATCAAGAGCCTTGCAGACCTTCTGCAGGGTCACCTCGGGGTTGCCAATGAGGTCGGTCGAGTCGATAACAATAGGTGCCGGCAAGCCTCGCTCTTTTCGGAGCCTGCAGACATAGTCGTACATGAGACGAAGCTCTCTGTATCCAGCCTCAGATGATCTGTAATGGGTCCATCCTGTCTCCTCTACTCGGGGAGGGATACAACATCGGTAGTACGAAGGCACTGATAGATGAGGGGGTCTGATCAAAAAGACATAGTCAAGGTTTGACAGTACGTTGGCAGGAAGATTGGTGGGGTTAACTTTGGCCAGCTCCGCAGGGACCTCTTCCAGACCCTTCACCATCTCCTTGCATTTCTCACTCGACAAGATGCTCTTGGCAACACCAGGGGGGTTGGTAAGACCCTTGACAGCACCGTCTACGGGAGGAATGAAGTACTGGGCCATATCCTTCATCATAATTCGCTTGCCGTTGGATTCTTCGTCGTTCAAGGTCGCAAGCACCTCAGCAAATGTGGTGTTCTCGAATTGGTTGCCCTCCAGCTCCTTTGCCGAGAATCGGTCGCTCATACGTTCAGGGCCGAAGTAGTAAGGATCCCCAAAAGGTTCATGGATACAGTGGAGCTCTTCTCTGGACAGGAAACATCTCTCGAATGCGGTACTTGTAGCCCTAGGATGGGTCATGACAAAGATCATGTTCTTAGCCATCATTGTCTCTTTGATTTGTCCTTGTGGTGTAGCGTGCTGGTTTTGTGTAACTTATCGATAGGGTCACACAACCTAAGTAGTGAAAAAATCCTTGGGAGTGTATATATATAAAATCTCCCTTCCCTCTCTCTCTCTCTCTCCACACTTCCATCAACCAAGGACACTTGCTGTGCTTGTGAGCAGTGGGTTGTCAACCTTATATCTGTATAGCTTATTAAGGTTTATGGGAAAGGTCTAATTAATGTTTGGCACAAAGGTAAGACGAAAAGCCCATAAGAGCAGATGTCATTGTATGGTCATTTAATTATTCCTCGTCTTCGTCTTAGCCTTCAGTTATTCAGAGCTATGTGTCTCTATAATATTTTAAAATTTCTCGATATCTCCATTATTGGTTGTTTGGCATAGTTAGTTGCTAGAAACCATTGATAAGGATGATGGTGACGTGGTGTAATTACAAGAACGCACACGTTGGTAGTGCTTCGCTTGTAGAGGTCACACACGAGGGGCTGGTTTGCAAAAGACATGCGTTACAAGTAGAATTTTTGGGGTGTTGGTGCAGCTCAACTATTCCTGTGTTTGTGTACTACTACTTGTACCTGGGTTACTGGACTTGTAATTAGCTATACTCCCCCTATTTGTTGTGCATGACACTCGGTAGCAAAGGAACTACATCGAGGCGATAAAGCTTCATATATGTACAGTGCTGTTAAATTCTAATTCTGTCTGGATATTGCCGCTATTTTAGTTCCTCATTGTCTGACTACCAGTATGACCTTTGTGGTGGGATAGGCTCATTTAGGCTGCTTTGGCTACGAGTCAGCCGAGTCATGCATGTGAGCGTGGATGAGCATCTGCAAATCCGAGGACACGCTCAGTCTGCTGTTATTGTAGCAGTCATACCGTTTGGGAAACATTGGATAGTGTGTTGGTGTGAGACGGTATTGTTTCATGTAAAAATCTTTTCAAAGAGGAGGGCCACAAGTTTCACCACGACGGCTTAGAAGATCTTTCCGATTGGCCTTGCGCACGTCCAAGCACCATGACGTAGCCCATGTGGACTATCGAATCAAATATCAGCTGGCCAGCCATGGTTATAAATACCTGATTGCAATTAATTATTTATATATCCCCCCCCCCCCCCCCCCCCCC
>ULGX01000004.1:1237509-1265047 GCA_900519075.1 Yarrowia bubula
CCCCCCCCCCCCACATTCAGAGAAAGGTTCGAAATACAGATTACCGTGGTAGACTATTATTGCAGTGGGGTTATGGAAGTTTTAAGCTTCGTTGATCTCATTAATAAGGTTTTGTTAAACTCTGTCCTCTACAGGATTTAGACCTCTATTTGATGACGATTCCACCTTTTCTTTCATTATAGGAACAAATATTTTTCAATTTGTTACTGTGTCTACCTAATAGTTTGTCAAAACTCTTAGTTAATTCTGACTACAACCCAAACACCTTGCACATTGCCTTGCTCACAAACTCTCCTCAAACTATAATATCGTACCACCATATCGTACGTGCGTCCAGAGAGCTTGTCTGTCCTAATATGACAATGAGAAACCAAGCAGATATATATGTATGGCCCATTGTCGTGTGTGACGTTTCCCGTACCTCCTGTTCGCCTACCTCATTTCAACGACTATGGACTACACACAACCTTACACGTGTTACAAGCTCGATGGTACTGATAACCTGGCTCAGTCACCTTTTGTTGAGGTGGCTCTCAAGCCTAAAAAAGGAATCAAAATCAGAGCTCTTATTTCACCCCAATCTAACGTTTCTTTAGTGGACAAGAAAACGCTCATTGAACATCGACTTTTTCAGCATTTGGAAATCGATGGAGAGGGAACAGTGATTTCTCGCCCGGGAGGATCGTCGACAAGTAGTGAACTCCTTGCAATTGGCACGCTGATTCTCAACTTCAACATGGGTCAATTTGCACTGTCTCACTGCTTCTATGTGGTCAACAGCATCTCACCCCAGGTGGTTCTTGGATCAGACTTTCTGGCTTCATTAAACCTGAAATTGGATATCAAGGGAGCCAGGTTGAGATACAAAAATGTTTGGGTGAAGTTGGTAAATGATCAGGGAGAAGGAGCATTTGATGGTGTTACCGAGCTACATAGAGAGACTCTCCCTGAAACAGAAGGGGACGGTGCAATTGAGCAACATGGTATCGAAGGTTACGAGGGTGTGGCTATGGAAACCATTATGACTGAGCGTGTTTACCAAGATGGTGTGGCCATGGAAACCGTTACTCGAGAGACTATAATGAAGCCCAACCTTGAAGCGGCAGGCCCCGACTCGGTTACCCCTGCACCTACACACCACCCTCTGCCAGCCATTCCACATGACGACTCCGATGGTGATGACGACTGTGACTATCTTTTTGATCTGGTTTCTACCCCCAGCATCAAGCCAAAGTTTGAAAAGGGAGTGTCTGAGCAGGCTGTGGGAAAGAATTATCAGGATAAAGAAGCAGTAGATGCAGTTCCCGCTGACAATCGCCCATTTATTCCCTTTCGAATCCGTGGAAGACTCACATACTCTGCTCTCTTCTCACCTTCGTCACCAGTGTCTGCTATTTCCGTTCGGATTCTTGAAAGCACAAATATGTTGGGCATGGTGGATTTTGCGGAAATCGAGTTTGACGATGCTGGTGTACGTGGTGTGGGTTCCATTTTGCTTTTTTTCAAGATCGATAATTTTAACTTGTTGACCCGCTTCTATGTTGTTGAAGGGATGGAGGAAGACGCCATTTTAGGATCTGATTTCGTCAACAATTTTGTTGCCCGTGTGGATCATACTCTTAATGTCGTCTGGTGGAAGAAGCCTGGTAATGCCAACTTCACAAAGTGGCTTGATGGACCTCTCCAGTTATAATATAAGAATAAACGTTTCAACGTACGTCTGTACTGTGGTGTGGTTGGGCATATACAGTACTAATACTCGTGTATAAACTTCGATATATCCATTTAAATAGTGTGTGCTTGTCACGTTCGAGAGTACATAACATGGAGACAGAAGCAGCCTGAATGCATGTCCAACTGAGTATACGAGATTGGCTAAATCACGTGACGAGTCACGTGCTGGTTTTAGTACTCTTACACTCTCCCTCCTAGCGTTCGGCATTATCTATGACCTTCCTGCACGTTACAAGTATGAATCCCCAAGCTGCTCCAGCTGCTCCACCTTCCATAGTAATCTCCTGGGATACGAGTACTCTCACTGTCGCAATATTTCCAGATAACTGTGGCTCGATGCTTCTTGGCCGTCAGGCGAGGGGGTTCACCACCTCGTTGATCCTGTTAGTCATGTCTGCATTGGTCTCAGGAGAGTCTCCTCCATGGTCGTAGCCTCCACACTGAGATATGATCAGGAGTGGAGTAACCCCAAATCTCCAGTTTCCTCACACCCGGCGTATATACATGTCCTTGTGACCCCCCCACCCCCTTCTAGACTATTAAGGATTAGTGGGCCATTACACTCCAGTTCCACTTGAACACCGAGCAATGAACAACTACTTCATTCCCGTTGGGGTTCCCACACCAAACGACGATTATTGAGCGGACTAATTTGACTCTATTAGGCCGATTATGGGTAAGTATGTCTCAAAGCTGAGCTGTTTGGAAGTCATCGAAAGACTTGTCGACCAATGATCTGCCATCGATCATTGTCGAACTGTGGTATCCCAGGTCCGCCATGACTGGGGTACATCCAAGCAACTGTGGTAGTTGGCGCTGTACGCAACCTTGGCTTGACTCTGATCTAGCGCCCAGTTGGTACCATTGCACTCACATAGGGCGAACAGTCCTGCATGGTTCATTCATGGGTAGTCCATAGTCCGTTCAGTTGCCCATAAGCCTCTTTCCGGCCGGGGAGGGGTGGGCCACTCCTTCTGGAACAGTCATTGATGATATCAATGCAGTATGTACTTGTCCTTGAATAAGGTAACCTTCCTCGCAGCATCGGCTGCCTGTCTGTGAGGAACAAGTGCGCATACTTAGTAAGCTGATACATCACTACCTACTTGATAGTTACTTGATGTCGTCTGCTGATCTCCCAGTTCACAACGGTGTACTGTGGCATCTTCATAATACCATGCTGATGTCCGGTCATTTAGCTTTCGGTTTAACTAATGGCTGAGTAACCCTCGGTTACATATCGGCTCTTATACGAAGCATGCTCGTACCGTTCACAATCCCAACATGTATGGGCGTACTGTAGGATTGCTTTGCCTAATGTGGTCGCCTGTACCGTGACCCCTATGACCGCCATGTGCCCTCTCCCACGCCCTCCCTTCTATGATGAAGTCATAACACTCCCAACGAATGTCTGGGCGAAAAGACAGGTTATCACTTAGGCGATCGAGTCATTAGCCCCAGCTCGTTGAGAAAATCTGCACGGAACACAACGTCGTGGCCCAACTGCTCCAGACCCGGTACACCGCCCGTATGCAAGCTAGATCCGGGCACACTCCCCATCTGCAAGCTACGCACAAAGGTCCGATCACAGGTCGAGTTGATAACTCGTCAAATAGACGCGTTGTTGTTGGTCGAAAACGTCACCACGGGAATGGCATCGGCAAGAACCGTCTCAGACTATCTGCCGTGCTGTTCTCCAACCCCAGACGGCACAAACCATGGACGAATAGTCTGCAATTGTCGTTCGACTCGGTCCACCAATGGGCAGACATCCGAAGGCAACGGACAACACACCACCTACGAAGCTAAGGGCTGAGTTCCCGTGGCTGAGGCTCAAATTTGACTGTGCCCACCTTGGCTAACATTCATTTGAGGCCCGAGCTATCTACCAAACAACTTTATGCTACTAGGACCTCTGGCGTTCACCCTTGGTCAAAGTTCTTTACGAGAGAGGATGCACGTGGTCGAGCCGCCTAGGATGTGGGAGATCACTCTCGTGGTCTAGGGCATCCATAGTATCTGTTACAGAGCCAGTCGTAATCGTCTCGGGCTTACGACAGCTCGCCTTTCTCCCTGTTGCGTCATTAGGCAGCCCTGGACCCGGTGGTCCCGACCGCCAACATCCAGGCAGGAAGAGTATACAGATTCGGAGCCAGATGTAACCTATGTAGCGTCTACTTCGACTTCCGACGGGTCAGTTTCATCGCTGTCGACGCCACCTTCAAAAGGTTTATCCGGCCGGCTAGAACGATTGATACCTCTGCCAGCAGACCAGTCAGGGAACAGAGCGGCAGCGTTGCCTTGATACCCTCAGCCCGCTCGTACCGAGTGACATTCGCCAATGTTCAGTCCTATACCCATGCGTCAGAAGCGTGCCAATCGTCGATCCCCAAAAAGCACAATGGTTCCTTTGGGTAATCCAGTTCGGTACTGAAAACACCCTCTGAGTGCCTCCCGCGGACGGAGGGAGACCTTTCTCCTCCGTCCTCCCCGGATATCGTGGCAGGTTCCAGGGCACACTGTCTGTTTCACTGGAGGAGACACGCGACTCCATCCAGATGTTCGAATCCTGGGATAAGACAGGTCTAGGCTGCCACTTCTGAGTTGACGGTTCTCCAGTCTCTTGCTTGTTGGCTGTTCAGTGTTCACTTAGTAGTTTTAAGCGCCGCTACCAAGTGTAAGGTGGATCTCATGTGAGTTCTAGTACTGGGACTGTCAGTGTTAAAAAATATATGTATCAAACCCCACGTGACGAACTGTGAACCTTATCTTATCGCGTTGATCAAATCGGCACTTGAAGAATAACTAATTAGTTTCGGGGTCTTGCGTAGGGAGGGTTGGCCCAGTCCTGATCGTCGGTGTATGCCTCCGTTATTGTATTTGGATGTCCTTCGTTGAGTGGTACAAGTACTTTGACCGCGGTCGTTACCAATACTACTTGTACAAGTACAAGTACAAGTAGACCCAATATTAGTATACCCATGGGATATAGCTAGCATAAATACAAATACAAATACTTGTTGTAATACCGGCACGAAACAGACAATCAAAAAACAATCATGAAGATCAGCTCGGTTACCGCCTCAAAACAAATAAATTGCGTCTCAAAAAAAGATTGGGTCTAAGAGGTTCGAAAAAAACTACCAAATTGACGAGCAAAAATGACATAAAAAATATGTATGAACAGATTTCGAGCCTCATAAAAACATATAAAAAGCACTCCGAAAAAGACTTGGACCAACCCCCCCTCCATCCCCAGCCAACCAAGAAGATCGAACGAAAAAAAGACCCCCATCAAAAAAAAACATGGCCAAAAAAAAACAACATAAAAAAGAAACCAGACCATAGCGAAATAAATAGGAAAAAAACATGAGCATAAAATATTGGTGAAAAAAATGGACCAAAAAAACATGGGCAAAAAAAAAACATGGGCAAAAAAAAACATGGGCAAAAAAAACATGGACAGAAAAAAACAAAAACATAGACCAAAAAAAAAACAAAGCAAAAAAAAACCATTAACAAAAAAAAAAAACATGGCAAAAAAAAAACATGAACAGAAAAAAAAAGCATGGACAAAAAAAAAAACATGGCAAAAAAAACATGGCAAAAAAAACATGGATAGAAAAAAAAAACATAGACCAAAAAACAAACATGGACAGAAAAAAAAAACATGGACAATATAAAAAAACATGGGCAGAAAAAAAAAAACATGGACAATATAAAAAAACATGGACAGAAAAAGAAACATGGACAAAAGAAAAAAAGAAGACATGAACAAAACGTGGACAAAGATCTTGCGCAAACAAAGAGTGTAGCAATGTAGATGTAGAGTAATATAGTTGAGTAGAGGCAATCAACTCAGATCTATACAGTAGAAGGCAATTCTATGCCGGTTACCTCAATTTAAGTCTAAAGTACTATATATATCCCATGACATATCCAGCCCCTTAACGAGCACAAGATGAACAGTTTAAAAACAATCAGTAAAACAAATGAAGGTAAACGTTCTTCACCTCATTAGTCGTATTTTTAAGTTGATGTATAATTGTTGTAGTACCTATTCTTTCCCGCATAAAGTACGATTTTGATGAGTATTTGCCATCTTTCAAAAAATGTGTACATATGCATGAACCTAGAGCAAATTATCCTCTGTATTTAACTGTAAAATGTATATGTATACAGCATACTATGGAATGTTACGCTGGTCTGCATGTACGTTAGCAAAATGTACCGACTCCCAAATGGCCACCACACTAGTCATGTCGTGGGTGACTAGGTTATGGGTGACTGGTCTGATAGTTGACCGCTCAGGTAGTAGACTGGTTAGGCCATGGGTGACTGGCCAAGGTGGTTGACTGGTCAGCTCTTAGTCGACTGAGGTGGTTGAGTGGTCAGGTAGTTGACTGGTCAGGCCGTAGGTGACTGGTCAGATCTTAGTTGACTGGTCAGATGGTTGACTGGTCAGGCTGTGGGTGATTGGTCAGCTCTTAGTTGACTGGTCAGGTAGGTGACTGTCCCATCGTGGCTGACTGTTTATGTCGTGGGTCTTTGAGGTTCTAGATGGTGGAGAAGTCCTCCCGTACGACTTATCATTCCCCACTTATTTGCTCCTGATTTTGGATCGTCTAACTGGTGTTTTGTTCCCTCGATGTTTTTATATATATAGCTCCCTTGTATTTTGTTTGCGTAATATGATATTTCTTTTGTTTATTTGTTACGTATATTGCTGTTTGGATTTCGTCTAGTTTTTTTGTTCAAATTACTTTAACTTTCCTTGCTTGTTTATTGTGTTTGTCTAATTACTTATAGAATTATTGCATTCTTGTTTAAGTTTGTTGACATGAATCTTAAAGCTTGATTAATTACTGTTACGACTTCGATCAGTGTCGTACCAGGTAACAGTATTTTTGTTTTCATTTTGTTCGGCAAGAAATTTCTTCGCATTTTGGGATGGGAGGGAGCAATCGGCAATGCTGGTCTCCCTTTGGGCAGCGCCGGAGTCATGTGACCTGTGGTCCAGATCACATCCGTGTCAGCACAGCTCGGCTCATCACACAGACACTGATGTAGGAGCGAACGCTGTTGGAAACAATATGTATGATTATTGATATTTAGTTAATGTAACCTTATAACCCACTTTCTGGGAACCCCAGGTTCCGGTAGTAGCACACATCTAGGAGATGAAGATGTGTGTTTGGACATAGTAGCAGAACCTTAGCTAGGGGAATGCAGCATATGACTTCATTTGTGTATGTTCCGATGCCTGTATCTTCGTGGGCATCTGGAATTGTGCTGTAGTATCTCAAAAAAGCCGTAGAAGGACCAAATCTTGAATTGAGGCAAAGGCAAAGAAGGCAGCAGAGCACAGTAGTACACTGGAAACCGTATAAGTCTCCATTGTGACTTTGGAGTATGCTAGTTAATAGATTTGTTAGTGAATTTGTTGATGCCTTTTGCTGTTCTATGGCAGACATAGAATTAGACGGGTAGAATTGGTAAAAAAGAGGCGTATTCGAAGAATAAAATAGCCGCATTGTTAAAACAGGACTTGAAGACAAATATTAGAGATGGTGTCTACATGATTTCTAGTTGGCATAATTGGAGTTCTTGGATGTTTCCTTCTTTGATTATTTTTATATACAAAGTATTTGATGTGTTTAGAAATGAATACACCAAAAGGCAAATTGAATCTAGAATTCAGTATATATTCTCATTCAGGTGGAAGAAGTTCCCGAGTCCTTGTGGCTAATTATGTATGTTAAGGAAATTAATTCTCTTTCGATCTGGGATAAGAGCTTCAAAAATAAGAATATAAAATTTCTTAACATTATTGCATGTCGCTGCGGGTGTGGGACATATTATTTTTTACAATTAATATGCACCCACCATCAACGACAGCCTACTATTGCTCACACAAGTGCTGGGGCTGGAGATTTGTTTCATGCACCTTAAAAGCTTAAATATATGATTTCAAACAGAAAACGTCAACTAATATTCACCTGAGTCCCTCTAGTGCATCTTTTAACCTATTTGAACTGGATCCACCTTAATTAATTGGCAACACAAGTTGTTTTGACTTACCAAACAGTACGAGGTATGCTTAAAGCCAAGTTTATGTCCCACTTAGGTCAAGACATAAGTTTAGACTTTACAAAAGCTAAGATTTAGACTTTTGTATTAATGACACAGAGACCAAAAATCTGCCTCGACACTTTGAGAGCCTTAGAAGTATGTGGCAGTTATGAATAATATCTTGAACAAATTCCTGAGTTAGGGAGTCTGACATAGATACGTTTAGTTAGGTTTATCTCCAACACTTCTCCGGTCATTGTCGAAACTTCAACAACTAGACTTGGTTTATAGTAAGAGTTAGTCGAACAGCAAGTTGTTGTAAATCATTTATTAAATCAGTCTATTTAACATCAACGGCAGTGACTGTAGGTCACAAATAAACTCACCAGGTGCTTTGCGCCTGTGAGCTTACATATGAAATACTACTATTTAGTCGCTGGAAAGAAAAGAGCCGCTGTCCCGAATATACGTAAGTGGATGAGGGTAGAGAGCTCGACGTTCGCAAATAACCCCAAACAAACAGCTCGCCTCATTGGCGGTGGTTTACCCCAGTTTTCAATCCTCCTCCAGCTTGTCTCGAAGTTGTTGCTCTCCGGGCCCCTCTAGTTAACTAGCGGAGTGCCCAAGAAAGCGGTAAGTGCAAGTAATCACTCCTCAGTTCCCAAGAGAGTAGCATCGGTGAGGTCGCCAGCTTCGGCTGCCAGTGCAGACCGGGCTTCGATTCTCATCCGACACTCCCTGAGCACATGAGATACGGTAATTTCCGAGCCACACTTGCAGGGTGGGGGGATACCGCATCTACCGAGGTGGTTAGTTCGTAGTTGGACCAAAAGCGACAAGACAGGTCTTGGTGCTTTACGCATGGCGTGACACATGAGTGTGTCTGGAACCTTTGTCGATACCTTGATACCAGGATGTCGGGCTCGATAGTGGGGGCAAGAAAGTCTCGCCTCCCCTTTCGGGTCCTCCCGGTTCTGGGTCTTGTAGTTGTCGTACCAGTTTTGGAACGATGTAGCGTGTTGAGCCTCGATGGTATCTAGACTCCGACGCATTTCGCTTTGTAGCTCTGCATTGCCAACGATCGCCTCTGGGTCCTCCGACCTCTCCTCCTTCGTTGACCATGGCGCGTAAGCTGTCCCAGTGGCTCTTCTCACCTTCCACGGGATACCGGGAGGAAGCAGGCGTTTGTTTGACTCCATGCACGTCTCCTTCTTGTCTGGTACCACGTTGTCCAAGTTGAGCTTGTACTGTTGTCTGAGTGTCTTTTTCTGAATCGTCGTTGGTCATCTAATGTGAAGGGGCGCCAGAGCACCTTCTGCATGTAGCACGTTCAGGGGGGTCGTGTAAGCAGCTCCAAGTATCAGTCTGAGTGCTTGGTTCAGGATCTTCTGTAGTCCCTTCAGCCGGCTCTTGCCTAGCCTGTGGTACCAAATCTCGATGCCGTACTCCATGATAGACATGACGCACGCCTTGTACACGCTTCTGACAGCGTCTCCTTTTAGTCCGTATGTGTGGCCACCCAACCTCTGTGTCAGTGCTAAAGCACCCTGCGCTTTCGCCTTCATCGCCTTCAGGTGGGGACCAAATCTCATCTCTGTGTCCAGAACAATGCCAAGAAGTTTCACTTGGCTTTGAGCTTGGCGGACGTCACCCATGGGTAGCGTCAGGCTAGTTCTCGTGTCTGCTCCACCTGGTGATGTACGTCAGCCTGACTTCATAGATGGTCTCTAGAACTTTTCCCATGGTGTTTAGGAGACTGAGTGGCCTGTACGACTTTGGCACCGACCAGTCTCTTTTGCCACCTTTCTTCAGTACCACTGTGTTACTACTCCTCCACGCGAGTGGCTGGTAGCCCAGGGACACACACGCCTCAAAGAGTCTAAGCATGTGTGGTTTGAGGGATTCGCATTTCCAAGCCTCCTTCAGTGCTGAAGCCTTCAGCGTGTAGGGGCCCGGGGCCTTGTTTCCGTTGATCTTTCCTAGGATCTGATCCAGCTTTTCTGTCGTCAGTGCTCCCCATTCATCCTCGGGATTAGCCTTGAAGTCATGGATTGTTGATGTTGAAATTGGGGGTGGCGGGAATAGTCCTCCTTCCAGTGCGTCCGCTTTGCCTACGAGACTTGTGGTCCACTTGTCAGCTGCGTTTTTCAGAGCTGGTAGGGAGCCGCTTGGCTCGCTGGGCATGCAGAATTTGGCGGCTTGCCAAATTTCCTGTGGAGCGAGGTCTAGAAGGTGTTGCCAGTGTTATTGTTTGGTGTCTTTGAGCAGTTTGTGATAGTCGTTCGTGAACTGCTTTGCTCTCTCAGCGTTGGCTTCTCCCCCATAGTCCTTCGCCTCCTTTCTCGCCCTCTTGGCACTTGTCAGTACAACGCTAAGCTCCTCTGTCCACCACCTCTTGCTCTGAATGGATATCTTCAGAAAAGGGGTGTAGTCGAACAGCAAGCAACCCATGAAGTTATTTGGTAAAAAATGCTTCCTTCGTGCTGGGCTTCAAAATGCAAACACGCATCATTTACACCGTTGTTGTTGCTGGAGTTATAAGTAGTATGCGTATTTGTCAACTTTCAAACTAAACTTTCAACCACCCACTTGAAGCTGTGTTGGATGTAAGTAATTACGACATTATAATGCATGTTTGAGCGCAGAACATTTTGCTTTGTAGTGACAAACTTGCAAATCAAAACAAATGCTCAAGAGAATATCCTGGATAGATCAAAATAGATGTGAAAGTTTTTGCCGAGCGCTTGTGGCTATATGAAGGAAATTACGTTTCACGAACTCAACAGCTTCAAAAGTACGAATATAAAAGTTTCCCATATGTTTGTATGCAGCTGTGACTATGGGAAACATTATATATACAGTCAATATTTATTGTCGAGCACCAAAGCCCAGTATGGCTTACCGAAGTGCTGGGGTTTTATCTCATGTACGTACAAAGGTTAAATATATGTTTTCACAGAAAAACTTTAAATACCACTTTCTTCAAACTCAAAACTTATGTTCTCTTGTCACCTGAGCCCCTCAAGTGCACTGTTTAACCCCTTTAGGCCAGGTTCACCTTATTTTAGCCAAGGTGACTTTAATAGTTGTTGTGATAGCCCCAATCGGGACAGGGTAAGCGTAAAACGGACGCATTTGTCCCAATTAAGCCAAAAGCTCATGTTTAAACTTTATAAAAAGTAATAGTTAGACTTTTATACTAGTAACACAGACGCCAAAATTAAAAATGAATATTTGAATCAAACACATTTTACAATTGTAGTGCTTCAAAATGAATTTACAAACATTTACATTGAAGCTGGAGATTAACTGAAGATAATGCATATATGAAAATATATGTGGAAATATTTCCCAAGAAGTTGTGGCTATTTTAACGAAATTACATTTCAGGTGCTCAACAGTTTCAAACCTAAGAGTATATATGTTTTAGGCACGTTATAATGTAGCCGCGACTCTGGGTCACAGTACGTATACAATTAATATTTATTCACGGCCATAAAAAGCCCATTCTGGCTGACACTAGTGCAGGAGATTTGTCTCATGCACGTAGAATAGCTTAAATGTGTGTTTTACTGAGCAAAACTCTGAATATTACTTTCTGCAAACTCTAAACTTAAGTTCTATTGTCACCTGAGCCCGGTAAGTGCATTGTTTAACCCCTTTAGGCCAGGTTCACCTTATTTTAGCCAAGGTGACTTTAAAAGTTGTTGTGATAGCACCAATCGGGACAGGGTAAGCTTAAAACGGACGCATGTGTCCCAATTAGGTCAAAAACACAAGTTTAAACTTCGTATAAAGTAATATTTAGAATTTTATACTAGTAACACAGAAGCCAGAATTCTGATTTGACATCTTGAGGGCCTTAGAAGCATGTGGCAGTTACGAATAATATCTAAAAAATGTCCTTGAGTCGAGGAGTTTCACATCTACACGTGTAGTAAGTTGTAATTCCAGATTTTCTGCTTTTATCGTGGAAACATCATGACTAGATTTGGATTAGTAAGAATTAGCCGAACCGTAAGCAACTCACGTGATGTTATTAGCTACAAAATTACTTCCTTTTTTGAGGGCTTCAAAATGTGCCAAGACTCTTTGAATTATTCTCTGTTATTGCAGGCATATGGTTTAAGTATTATGAATTTCATCAAAAAGCCAACTAAATTGTTAGCTATATACTTAAACCTTAATGGTTCATCTTATTTAAATATGAATATTTGAATCCAACACATTCTGCTATATAGTACTTCAAAATGAATTTGCTAACATGCAAATTGAAGCTGGGGTTGAGATGAATATAAGACATACGTGAAAATATATGTGGAAGTGTTTGCCGAGAACTTGTAGCTATTTTAAGAACATTTAATTTCACGAGCTCAACAGCTTAAAAAATAAGAATATACAAGTTTTAGGCACGCTACCATGTAGCGGCCATTCTGGGTACACAATTAATATTCATTCACGGCCATAAAAACCCCTTTCTGCCTTACACAAGTGCTGGAGGTTTGTTTCATGCACGTAGAAAAGTTTAAACATCTATTTTTCAGATTCGAAACTTTAAATATTACAATTTACGAACTCTAAATGTCAGTTTTGTAGTTCTTGACCCCAGAAATGCATCATTTAACCCGTTTGGGCTGGGTTCACCTTAATTTTCGCGAAGGTGACCTTAAAAGTTGTTATGATGGGCCCAATTGGGAACGGAAGGGCCTAAAAGGGATTCTCTGTCTGAATTAGGTTATAAACACAAGTTTAAGCTTTGTAAAAAGTAATATTTAGAGTTTTTGTTAAGATAACACAGACACCAGAACACTGTGTGGGTGATTGTGAGCCCTTATACAAACGCAACAGCAACGAGTAATAGCTCAAAAGAATTCCTGTGTTCATGAGATAATAAGCCGGACGTTTAATTAGTTGAATTTTAATTGGTGCTCGACGAAACTAAATTAATAGAACATAATTAGTTACACAAGGGGCCAGAAGAACGACAACCGGCTAATGGGAACGGGAACAAGTTCTACATGATATTATCGGAACATAAAAACTTCTTCAGGATTCCAAATGCACAATGCAATGTTTCATACTGTTGTATTCTCTTGTTACAATAACTATAGCACTTTCAGCACTTACAGCTGTAATAATGTCAGAGATCGAGCCTGTCTTGTATTTTATGGAATTTCACTATATATCGAGTCAGAGCTCAAATGTATAAGTGGTCGGCACAGTACCCTCAACGGTGGGTACCCTCCACGGTTTATGTAACATCCAGTACAGTAATTGGACCGGTAGAGGTTAGTAAAGGGCAATATTCTTGCTCATGCTCTGTGTTTGTGATATTTAAATGTATTGGGTAGGTAACTTAGGCGTTACGAGAGCAAGCATAACACTTGGCATGTAACTGAGGCTCTATTACCAGTCTGGAAAGCTGAATTTCGAAAATGGCCAAATCACCTCCGATTCGAATTCTGAAAGCAGCATTGTAATCTCCTGAGCAAGGCTTTCAAAATCAACTATCTCTTGCCTCTCTACGAGTTCTTTTGGCGTAACAAATGCTGCGTAAAGTTCCATAAAGTACCTGGTTAATACTTTTTTGTAGTAGCTAGCGCCTGTATCGCGAGAAAAAAAGTGATTCAAATATGGTTCAGACGATGTTTGTGTGCAACATGCACAATCCCCCAACATACGCAACCATAATCTGACGGCTACAGTACCAAACGCTGGAATTTGTGCTTTCTCGAAGAATGGCCGAACATGAAAACAAGAAAAACACTCCTACAATGCTAAAACTTCAGGTACGGTAGTGAGTAAACCAGACCCGGGGAGTCCGAATATGTTCTTCAGCCCAGCTTCCATAATTCATATCGAATTGCACTGAAGCTCTCCGTACTTCACGATGTTTATGTATTTTAAGGCATGAGGTTCTTGTGAAGGGTGCATAATAAAAACAAAACAGTGTCCAAAAGATCTAATACGTGCCTCAAGAGTGTGAAATTTGGTACGCGGTATATTGTGATGTCAAGCATCAAGCTGAGCTCTTACTATCGTAATTTATAAAGACTTTGTGTTTTTTTTCAGTTTTTTTTTTCCAGTTTTTTTTTCACAGTTATCGAGGATTAGTGCAAAACAGCACATCCCAAAGTGGTATTGACAAAGCTGAAGATGGATATAGGATCAATTAGTCGTGTTGGTTCAGGTAATCTTTTTAAAATATGTAATCTGAAGTTTTTCCCCCCTGTTTGATGAGTCTAAAGATTTGTTAAACCTCGATTTTTGGCCGTTTTTTAACAAAAATGCATGTGGTCCCCCCCACAAGCCGAAAACTTGACTTTTTTTGAAAAAAAATCAACATTTTTTTTGTCTCTAATGCAGCTTCCCACATTGTAGCATGTCTCTGGAAGTACAATGCGCTTTGTTATACCTAGATACGGCCTCTCCTTGTGGTGATACTCAAGTATGATCATATCTGCAAATACAAAACAGTGGCCCAAAAGCTCTAATACGTGCCACAAGAGCGTGGAAATTAGTAGACAGTATATTGTGATGTCAAAGAACAACCTGAGCTACTAGTATCGCAAATTATAAATACTTTGTGTTTTTTTTTCAATTTCTTTTTTGCTGTTTTTTTCAGTGTCAGGGAAACGAGGATTAGTGCAAAACAACACATCCCGGAGTGGTATTGACAAATGTGAAGATGTAAATTGCATCAATTGATCGTTTACATTCAGGTAATCTCTTTAAAAATATAAAATCTGGTCTTTTTACCCCACTATAAGGTGAGTAAAGTAATATGAAATTTTGATTTTTGGCTATTTTTTGTCGAAATCGCATGTGGTCCCCCCCACAAGCCGAAAAACTGACTTTTTTTTGAAAAAAATCAACTTTTTTTTTTGGCCTGTAATTCAGTTCCCCACGTTGTAGCACGCCTCTGGAAGTACAATGACATTTGTTTCACCTCGCTGCGGTCTCTCCTTGTGGTATTACCCATGTAAGATCATATCAAGTATATATCTGCAATACAGAACAGTGTCCAAAAAGGTCAAACACCTTGTATAAGAGCGTGGAAACTGGTACACAGTATATTGAGATGTTAAAGAACAACCTCACTTATTAATATCGCAATTATAAACACTTTGTGTTTTTTTTTCCAAGTTTTTTTCAGGTTTTTTTCAGTGTAATAAGTAACAAGGATTAGTACAAAACAGCACATCCAGAAGTGGTTCTGGAAAAGGTGAAGATGATTGTAGAATCAATTGATCGTTTGTAATCAGCTAACGTTTTTAAAAATGTGAAATATCCTGTTTTTACCCCAGTTTGATGAGACCAAAGTTTTGTGAAATTTTGATTTTTCGCTGTTTTTTGACAAATTCGCATGTGGTCCCCCCCACAAGCCGTAAACTGACTTTTTTTGGAAAAAAGCAACTATTTAAACAGTGTCCAAATAGGCCAAATACGTGCCTCGACAACGTGGAAAGTGACCTACAGTATATTGTGATGTCAAAGAACAATCCCAGTTACTAATATTGCCATTTGTAAACACTTTGTCTTTTTTTTCAATTTTTTTTTTTTCAATTTTTGCAGTGTCAGGGTTAACGGGAATTAGTGTGAAACAACACATCCCGAATTGCTAATGACAAAGGTGAAGATGGTATTCGAATCAATTGATCGTCTTCATTCATGCAACGTTTCTAAAAATATAAAATCTCCTGTTTTTACCCCAGTTTTTTTGATTCTAAAGTTTTTTGAATATTGATTTTTGGCTGTTTTTCGACAAAATCGCATGTGGTCCCCCCCACAGGGCAAAAAGTTGGTGTTTTTTGAAAAAAATCAACAGAATATTATTGGGCTTTGTTTCAGTTTCCTACGTTGTAGCACGCCTCTGGAAGTACTATGCGCATTGTTTCACCTTGTTACGGTCTCTCCTTGTGGTGTTACCGGCACTCCATCATAACAAGAAGCCATTTTGAATATAATAACGAACATGCACACTGATGAAATGGTACAAGTTGGTAATAACAAGATGTTTACAAGATTTATGGTAGATTACTAAACACGTGCCCTCCAGCTGAAATTAACTATAAATTGAAGTCTCATGGCTCTGGCATTCCTCCTGCGTATTTGGAGATTGTTTGAAGATTACATAGTGTAATTAGTATTTGGTTGACAAACAGAATGGAACCTGCTTTCTGCTCTGGTTATGGTCTTGTTATCTCCTCCTACTGACTCTTCACTCAAAAATTGGGGATTCTTAAGAATAAATACCCAAACGGGTTGAACACCGAGTTAAGCCAGCACGAAGAATTATTTGGAGGATTGGTAGAAATATCAAAAGAGCAGTGTACGGTACGGCAGTGAACAAAAATATTAAAGCAGAACTGTTTCATCACATTATATAAGACACATCAGATCAATACAGACGCTTCTAGGACGAAATACTTCGAAATCTGAGACCTGAGATTATTCAGAACAGTTTTGATGAGAATGGGCTTGCAGGAAGCACGGAAGATACATCAGAACAAAATCACAAAGATAAAATCGTTGAGGGAAACCAGGGGATTCAATATCTCAATGGGGATTTTTTGTAGGATGAATCTACAGTGAGATAAATTGAGTTTGGTACAGGAGAAAACTGTACCGCATAACTTCATTATATATTTAATACTTCCCCGAAAATGATTTTATCAGTATCATCCGAATCGCCTCTTCCGTGTAATTCCATTGGGGAGCATTAAATACTCGTGGTATGTATAATCGACGAGATACATCACAAATAGGTTCAAACGACGATAAAAACAGTAATATGAACGAAAGCACTTAGCAACCGCCATATTCGGCATCATACGATCTCAACGAACACACCCATACCAATATCTCAACGCCCCCCAAAATTCCTAGTTTGGGTCACCGAAACCTAAAAAAAATCGTGCAGATATGCAAGTAAACATAAAATAAATGGTACCATTGTGTTTATCGGGAAACGGAGATCACTCCTATATCAATTACTTTGTGTTTCTAATTTTACAAATCTTTAACCCGTCCCAACATACCCAGGAAGACTGGCAGAGGTTTGGACTTTTAAGGTATTGCTTATTTAAGCTATGGGAGCATTGGCGAATTTTTTGGTTAAGATTGGCTATATTTCAAGTATTATTTGAAATAGTTTGTCGCCTAAAATACAGTCAATCTTAATCAAAAAATTACCCGACGTCCCCATAGCTTAAATAAACAATACCTTAAAAGCACAAATCTCTACCATCAATCCTGGGTATGTTGGAATGAGTTAAAGATTCGAAAAAATGAATCACAAATTAATTGGTATAGGAGTGATCGTCGTTTCCCGATAAACACAATGGTACCATTTACTTTATGTTTACTTGCATATCTGCACGATTTTTTTTAGGTTTCGGGGGTCCTCAACTAGGATTTTTGGACATGTTGAGATATTGGTATGGGCGTGTTCCTTGAGGTCGTGTGAAGCCGAATATGGTGCTCACTCAGTGTTTTCGTTCATTTCGCTCTTGCTGTCGTCGTTTGAACTTGAACTCTGCATATCTCGTCGAATATACATATTACAGGGCTCTAGAGTTTCTCGTTGGATTCATCCGCCTCAGGCGGTTCTAATGGTACTAATAAATTTGTATTATTACCTCCTCTACATATGAAAAAGTGTTGTATGCTGCTGTAAAGCTCGTGCACTAAAGCGAGCGTATCTCACCCTAAATTCACTCTACAAGAGATACACAATAACAAGTTTAATCCCTTTGCCGTAATAAACAATGCTTTTAAAAGTCCCAAACTTTTAGCATCCCTATTGGTTATTTGGAGATGGTTTGAAGACTAGATTTATGTATCGCAAGTCATTGGTTGACAAAACACACATATACCTGTTCTATGACGACATACAGAGTTGCACATTAATTGATGATTCTGAACTAATTCTTTTCCGTAGAATTAATTTTCATTTGAAGCTATGAGTCACTCCTATTATGATTCTTTTGAGCTGGGATCTTGTGGGACAGAAACTATCTGTCCAAGTAGACTTCCAAAATCAATTTAAACAGCACAAACAGCCTTGAATAGCTAAATGAATGTTTCCTGTTGATACGAGAAGACTCTTCTTATTCATACAGCGGCTCAATGGGCAAAATACCTCCAACTCCGAGACGTGCGATCACTTAATACATTATTGGGGCTGAAGGAGCCAAGAGACATTTTCTGAACAAGATACAAAAGTGAAATTGTGGAGGGTGACGAGGGGAGCAAACCTATGTAAGTGGCTTACCTATGGGATTCTTGTAGAGTGAGATATAGTAGGTTTAGTAATGGAGAATATCATCTTGGAAAGAGTCATACTCATCAGCTATGAACTGAATCAACAAAAAAACTGCTGTATGACAGTCTAACCATCTCATAAATATCTACTCTTTTTAAATTTTGTCGATCTGAATTAATTTTATTTAAATTAATTTTTCTGATTTTTCGGAATAATTCCAATAAATACAAAACAATTAAAATAAATTATAACTCGCTTCTAAGTTATCCTACGACGCTGTAGAACTTTTAACAAGTTTATATAGATCCAATACACGTAGGAAAGGCATATTTACGGATACACCTGTGATATCCAGGAAATCACCCCAGCTTTCGTTGATTTCCAATTCGTCAACTCTCAGAAACAAGCACAAAACATCTTCTATCTCCTCTAAACTTTTCAGTACTGTCCAACCACCTCTTATACGTCCATTTAAAGCCCCTTCATCCCCATTTACCCCCAGAAACGTCACACTCCGTTAATCCGATTTAGTCTGATTTCATTCAAAACAATTGTCAACTATATTGATCAGAACACGACGTTATTGGTATCATCGGAACCGCCTGGGGTGTGTCATTCCAACGGGCAACTCTAGAAGCCGGTAGTATGACTGCTCGATGAGATATGTCGAAAGCAAGTCCAAACGACGACAACAACAGCAATATGAATGAAAAAACGAAGCAACCACCATATTCGACATCACACGAGTTCAAGGAACATACCCATACCAATATCTCAACAGCTCTTAAAATTTCTAGTTTGGGTCACCGAAACCTAAAAAAAATCGTGCAGAAACGCAAGTAAACTCACAATAGATGGCACCATTGTGTCTATCGGGAAACGACGATCTCTTCCATATCAATTACTTTTTGTTTCATTTTTTAGAAAATTTCAACCCTTTGCAACATACCCAGGAAGACTGACAGAGGTTTGGACTTTTAAGGTATTGTTTATTTAAGCTATGGGAACGTCGGTGAATTTTTCGGTTAAGATTGGCTGTATTTTATGCAACGAACTACTTTGGATATTACTTGAAATACACCCAATCTTAACCAAAAAATTCACCATTGTTCCCATAGCTTAAATAAACAATACCTTAAAAGCGGAAACCTCTACCATCAATCCTGGGTATGTTGAGACGGGTTAAAGATTTGTAAAAAATGAAACACAAAGTAATTGATATGGGAGTGATCTTCGTTTCCCAACGAACGCAATGGTACCATTTATTTTGTGTTTACTTGCATATCTGCACGATTTTTTTTAGGTTTCGGGGACCCTAAACTAGGAATTTTGGACATGTTGAGATATTGGTATGGGTGTATTCATTGAGGTCATGGGATGTCGAATATGGTGTTTGCTAATCTCTCTCATGATTATTTCTGCTGCTGTCGTCGTTTAAACCTGTTTGCGCTATATCTCAACGGGTATCCATACTATGGGAATCTAGAGTTTACCATTGGAATCACACAACACTGGCGGTCCAGATAGTACTATCATATCTGTATTACAATATACTAATACATATTTAAAAAGTGTTATATGTTATATGTTACCAGCACTAACCCATACCAAACCCAATTTAACTCAGTCTACAGGCATCCTAGTGAAATGCAATGTTTACAGCTTTGTTCCCCTCATTCTCCTCTATATATTAATATTTGATGTTACTCTAAAAAATCTCTTTCATCTCCTTCAACCCCAATATCATGGAAAACTGCACAGAGACATCTCAGGTCTCGGATTTGAAGGTATTTCATCTATTGAGTCTTTCTATCAACGCAGAATTTTTTTTTGCTAGATGTAAGGCAGGCTTCCATCACCATTTGTTAATCACTGCTTGTTTAATTTTGCTAACAACCATCCAAACATTTCATGGTGCTGGTTTCACTCGGTGTTACACCTGTTTGGGAAGTTATTCCTGAGAGTTCTCGGTGGCTGGTCAAGAGTAGGCAAAAGGGGATAACAGGACCTTGTCCAGATCACAAACCAGGTACCTGTACCACTGTGTTTGTTAAACAACGATTTCGCGATGTAAAATTCACTAATCTTCAAACCATCCCCAAATACCCAGGAATAATACCAGAGGTTTGTGACTTTAAGGTACAGTACCGGTACGGTACTGTATTGTTCATCCAAGCTGGGAAATAAAACTATAGGACTGGCTTTTTTGTACCAGTAGGATGTTTTTAGAGTTAGATATGTCGAGCTTAGAACTGGAGAGTAGTTTTGTACCGTATAACACTTTTTATATACGAATAATTAATTTAAATTCACATATTATGGTACCATCCGAATCTCCTGAGTCGTGTGATGCCGATGAGCTACTCTCTTAACTTGAATTATGGATATCTAACGAGATATAACGGTAACAAATTCAAACGACGACAGCAGCAGCAATTTTTTAAAAAAAGCTTAGAAAACACCATATTCGATATCTCACAACCTATTTTGGTGGTTAGGGGATCACGTGATGGTGGCCTGGGGATGTCCTAAGAAATGGTTTTTTTCCGGCCTCCGTGGCCGAGTGGTAACCATCTGGAAAACCTAAACTAGGAATTCGAAAGCGCGTCGGTTCGATTCCCGGGAATGTCTACTTTGTAAAATGATGAGAAAAGAAGAAATCAACAAAATACCTGCGACACAGGGATACCAAGGGATGCCAATTTGTTAGAATAATTTTATCTGTGTGATTTAGTGTATATATTATCTGCATAATGGGATCTCCAATATACCGGATATAACCGGCGATAAGAGTTAGTACTCTCAAATATCGTTCGTTTTCGACCAATTACTTCACAAACTATATCTACTGGTACCCCTTTGATCTAAATTTAACTCATTACCGCCTCTCATTCCGTTTCTACTCTCAGGCTGACTGCAGTCCTACCTGTAAACCATTTAATCACTAAATCACTAATACCTCTGGTACGAGTACTCCTCATTCTTACCACTCTCCGAAATTATCTCCTTCACTTTTTTCCTCAAGACCATATTCATGTCTTCCATCGTAACCACTACCCTGATATCGAGCTTTGAAAACGACTCCAAATAACTGCCTAGAGTTACAGCCTGCTCGAAAACGAGCTCAGATAGCGCGCACACAAGCGAGGTGTCTATAGACACGCTATTACGGGCTTGCTCTGTAACGATTTTTGACGCTGTGATCCAGATTACCTGGCTTCAGGCGCTGTGCCTACGTTACAAGTGGTAGTTTAGTTAAGGTTTGGTGGAACAATTTTTAAACACCGAGCATCCGAACTCATATGCCACACATAGGGATCAAATCGGATAAGCCACTAGCTTGATCGAAATTTCGCAACACCAAGACCAAAAACCTTCGCAAAGATGCTTCCAAACTACGTCAGGGCAACAATTAAGCCCAGCTTTGCGACTAGATTATTCCACACCAGGTCGCAGTGCCTAGCAAAGAAACCTGCCAAGGCAGCGAAGGGAGGAAAGAAGGGGAAGAATGCCGAGAAGAAACTCCTTTTAGGCCGTCCCTCTAACAATCTCAAAGGTGGAATTGTCGGCCTTGCCAATGTTGGCAAGTCATCCATTTTCCAGGCGATTTCAAAATCACACTTGGGAAACCCGGCCAACTACCCCTTTGCCACCATCGACCCAGAGGAGGCCAGAGTGATCGTCCCCTCGGAGAGATTTGATAAACTGTGCGAGATTTATAGCCCAGAAAATGCTGTACCTGCTACTTTGACACTTTTCGATATTGCTGGTTTGGTGAAAGGTGCCAGCAAAGGTGAGGGTCTTGGAAATGCCTTCTTGGCCAATATCCGTGCAGTTGACGGTCTATTCCAAGTTGTTAGAGCATTCGATGATCCTGAGATAACTCACATCGAAGGGTCTATTGACCCCACACGTGATTTGGAAATTGTAACCCATGAGCTGCTTGAGAAAGATCTTGAGTTTGTTCTTCGAGCACTCGAAACTGCCGAGAGAGCAGTCAAGGCTGCTGGATCTCAGAAGAACTCCATGGTATTGACAGAAAGAAAGTTTGAACAGGCAGTCTGCGAGAAACTATTGGAGTACCTCGAGTCAGGTAAAAAAGTGTACCACGGAGAATGGACAAACGAAGAAATTCGATTCATCAACACCTTGACACTTCTAACAGCAAAACCCACCGCTTATATTGCGAACGTTTCATTCGCTGACTACGAAAACTATGTGAATGGGGGCAGCGAGGCCAACAACAAGTATCTCTCGAGTATTCGCAAGTGGATTGATGATAACTCACCTGGAGATCTTTTGGTGCCTGTTTGTGTGGAATATGAGGTTAGACTATTTGAGAGTTCCGAAATAGGCGAGGAGCTTGACACGGCCACCACAGTACCTTCTGCCATCGGCCCTGCTATTTCATCTCTTAGAAAGGCTTTGAATCTAATTTCCTTCTTCACCGGATCGCCTCGAGAGGTTAGAGAGTGGACCATTCGCCAAGGCTCTACAGCCCCCGAGGCCGCTGGTGTCATCCATGGTGACCTCGAAAAAACTTTTATTGTTGCTCAGGTTACTAAATTTGATGACGTCATCTCTTACAAAGGAGATGAGGCGTCTCTGAAGTCTGGGGGCAAAATTGCCAATAAGGGCAAGGAGTACGAAATGGAGGACGCCGACTGTGTCATCTTCAAGGCTGCCAATGGCAAAAAGTAGGTTCCAGGTAACCTCACCATGTACATATATCAAACAACACCAAGAATGAATGTGATTGTCGTAGTTTGTCCATACTAGTCACCGTTTTTTTAACTTACCTGGAGCCACGAACTAATACAGTACAGTGTACATACCGGTACGATATTTGTACGAGATGCTAGGTGTTGAATGGAACAAGATAACATCATTTTGCAAACTTATTATTAATCAATTTCTACTGGGTGCTACAGACGACGGGCAGTCTATAAAATATGGGGGTATAACAGGGGTCTAAACAATTGAATAGCATAATTTATCATTAGTGCCGCAATAAGTGATGGTTTTACGCTCCCAAGGCTCCCAAGGTATTGAGGGGCAAAATGGTACCGTTCAAACACGTAGTAATCCACCTATCGTATCAGACCGACTGATGATTATCACACATTATTTTTACAATCACAGCTCTTACGGCCTAATTCTATACAATAGGGGGACGGATAGTTTCTGCTACACTTGAAGATGTACACACAGACTTGTACAAATATTGCCTAAGACTTAACAAAACAAATAAATATTATTATAGATCCTACAGCCGCCGTTATTGACTTAGCAGGAGCTTCGGCCATCAGAGCCGACACCTCCACCACATGAGTTGGCGGAAGACATGCAGATTCGAGGAGACCAGTGGTCCTTGCCGGGAATAGAGCCAGACACCTGTCGGATGGTGTTGCCGGGGTTAGTACCCTGAACGACGTGGGATGTCTCCTCAATGAGACGGTAGAAAGCACCAGCTCGGCATTTGTTGCCGGTTCGGCCATTCCATCCGTTCTGGCTTCGGAATTTGCAGTCGTTGTAAGTGTAGTAGAAAGAGCCAGAAAGGGTTCCGTCAGCCCACATGTGGTCGATGTAATCAGTGCACTCCCCAAGACAAACCCAGTTGTTGTTAGAAGTCTGGGGATAGAAGAAGTCATTGTAGTAGTGAATGTCCATAGGCTCCAGTCCAACATCTCCAGGCCAGTACATGCTGCAGCCTCCACGTTTCTGGAGAGCCGAAGGGTTCTGCAGAGTGTAGTTCTTGCTGGCACGGATGGACACGTCGGGGTCAATAGCGATGTTCTGGACAGACTGCAGAGACTCGCCGTTCTGGTCACGCTCAAAGTCACGTTTGAGAGACAGGTAGCCGGCCAAGTCTCCAGAATCGAGCTTGGATTTGAGGGTCTCGGCAAGGTCAGCCTCGGGTTCTCCACTGGCACTTCGGATGAAAATGGCCATGGCAGACTCAGTGTCCGAAGGGGTGATCTCAGTCGCGTTTTCACAAGGCTGAACAGCAAGAAGGACCTGTTCTCCACTCTTCTGGTGGTCCACACAGAGAGACGCCAGTGTTGTTGATGCCAGAGCGGCCAGGATCAAGTTCTTGGAGATCATGGTTGTGGTTGGTGTAGCTGGCGGCTGGTAAATTAGTGATCGACTGGAAAAAGTCACGTATATGTATGGCGAGGGAAAAATTAGAACAGTCTTTCTGCTGCTTCAAATTTGCGCTGATGCTTGTACAGGTTGTGTACATCTTTGTGTCGATCCGTGGTGCCGATCGTGGCAGGGGGAAGTGTTGTCAGCCAAGGAAGAAGCCTACAAGAGCAGAAAAAAGCTTGTATAGCCCCTGGAATATTGAAAAATACAGCCACCAAGTTCTTTAAGCAATCAAGATGATGAATATACCAATTGTAGGGAGCCCAATTATGTCACAAGTCTAACCATACTACGGCTCTGGGCTAGTGGAGCACTAATGGGCAATATAACCGTATGTACGAGGAGTTTAATCAAGATCATCACTCGAAATCCTAAACTACAAACCTAATATTACATGGTGACTTACTTAGTTGGCAAAGATCGACATAAGTGCTTGTACAGGCATCTTGGCAGCAAGTAAAGGTGAGAAGTGATGAGGGCACGTTCGCGCAAAGAACTGGTAGAATCTAAACGAGTCTTCTATCCTCACTCATAAATTCGACGACTGAGTTTATGAATCTTATAAAGTGGGCTAGTTGCGTGAACTCCAGGTGGGCGATGCTTACGGCGCCGTGCCGCAGTGCCGTGGGGCCCTGGACAAAGATAGAATTAACGCGTAATTGTCGAGACGCGATTAAACTATGAGTATGTACTGGGGACTTGTCGTTTGTTTCCAGCATCAAAGTTTGTCGTGTTTGATTCTCTCTCGTCCTATCCGTGAGCGACACTCGTATGCTGCACGTTTCTCTAGAGATCTCCGTTAGAATAGTGAATATCTTTAATGGCGGCTGTTACTTTTAATTGATATTGACAGAGTCCTCTCATAAGTTGCATCCAAAAAACGGGATATCGCACCATGGGAGATAACCACCAGTGTAGGTATTGTACATTCTCCTGATATTATAAGTTTTGTTGTGTCTCACCCCGGACAGAATGTGCGAACAGGAAATAAACGTGAAAATAGAGTGCTGGGGTCTATATCGAAGATGGAAGCTCTGGGGCTGCCCAATCTGTTAGAGGAGTTCTACAATTTTAAAACCGGTATGAAATGTCATCAACCCAGTGTCCTGGTATGCTGCTGGACCTCGATGGTCCCCTCTATAGTGTTCCAGCTTTAAAACAATGGAATATTATGTGAATACTGACTTCAAACTAAACAAACATTCAATGGTGAGCAACATCGAACGATTGGAGCGGGGTCTCATATCTGCAAGGAGTTACGCAACCAGGTATGGTTAAAGAAGGTGCCGAAGCGAAGGCATTAAGTTTTTCGATATATAGAATCTTTAACGACTTGGTGGTGTATGGCGATTCCACTGAGTGTTTTCAGAGAGATTGTCTAGCTGTGCTGGTATGTACGCACCGCAAACTCCAGTAGCAGCCTTCAGACAAGATAAAAACTACAGTAGCTGGCTGCTGTTACTTTGGGGAAGAGTTTGCCTGAATCTCAGGACTTCCTTGTACTGTTTTACTGATATTCGTGCCCTCTTTTACTAGCGCTTATGAGGGGCCAAGAAAAGATCGACAGGTGTATCCCAATGCAGTATACTAATTGCGATCTACAGGTGAGCAGACTACGCGTCCACAGCTGCTTCGACTTATACCGATTAGTTAACCCAAGCTCTAGTTGTATATCAGCTTCAACGGCAGTACAAACCAAAGGGTTGAGCCTCAACTCGATGATTTGAAGGAAGCATGCACTTCCTTTTTGGGGTAACTTTTGGCTGCACAAGGTTTCAGGGTACCAGCACGAGTGCCAGCCATTGCCAAGACCAATTACCATTACCATTACCATTACCATTACCATCCCTTTCCAAGTTATCCCTACACCTCACATATAGTAGGCATCGCTTGATTACAAGTAGTCTCAATCCTGGTGCCTAATTACCTAAACCCCTGAACGCACACCAGACTATGCACGCAAAGTTACTGCAATGACATGGGTGGTGCCTGGTGCCTGGTACCTACATGACTTCGTTTCTTAACATTAATGGATACTCCTATCCTTTTGCCAGATTGCTGCTTGCATAGCATAGTGCCCCAATCGATACTTCGAGGTGACACCAGTGCCGTTTTTGTCAGGAGGTCACCTGCATCAATGCTGCCAATGTCCCCGTGTAAAAGCCTGTTTTCTGAAGAGCGCATGAAGATCTTCTTGCCATGATTACAATTACAGTTCTCGGCCGCCAGAAGTTTAAGTACCTTACAAGTACGAGTATGTACAGTACAAGTACGTACTGGCACTTCAAATTCGACGGCATGTACTTTACACAGCGAATCGATTAGTTGGGTTATCTTCTCTGGTACATTCACAGTTGATTTTAGTACTATGTTCGTCCTGGAAAGACCTCCATTCTTGCAAAACTTTACTAATTTACAGTATTGTACGAGTACAGTAATTAGGGGTTTAGGGGTTATCACGTGACGCAGCCAGAAGCAGAGTACTAATTATTTAAGTTAGGATGACTAAACATATGGCAAGGGTTTTGAGTATTGCAGAGCTTAGATCGTACCCGTGAGGTAACGTGCACGCCAAAAAGTCCGTAATTGGCCCCAAATGGTCGTGTGCCTTATATCTTTATTTTAAGCGAATGAAGTTTGCGTGGATTGCTACCTGGAACCAGGCTTGGTACAGTGTATACCGGTACTAAGGGTTTATTAATAAGTAATTACTTGTAGCCAGAATCTCTAATTCGTTGGCAAAACTGAAAGTTGTATCGATAATAGAAGGCTCTGGGCTTCCCATAGCTGCTGTGTTGACAAGTGTGCTGCATTCTTACCATGCTTGCACCGGGTAGCTACTAGCAGTCTCAGGAAATAACAACTATCCCACTACTCGTACTGTACAACGAGCCACAGATTGGTGCCCCGATACGTATATATCGTACAAGTATCGTATAGATGTACGACATGGTCCTGTACTCGTACTGTACACTCCCTGTACCGGTACGATACCTACAGTATGGACAGCAGCACAACGCAAGAAACTAACACAGGCAAACTGTACGAGTACATACTGTACCAGTAGCCGAGTTAATACTGTAGCACCCCATAATTGGGAATAGAACTGTAGGCACACTCATAATCATCATCACGTCCACCCCTTATCCAGTTACGGTACCCCACATGCACGAATAGTGGTTCTTGTGTCCCATGGCCCCAAAGTTCACAGAACCAGCATGAAAGTATCGTATATCATCCACTCTATAATTTTATAACGAAACAAGTATTTATAGCTGTACTGGCTGCAACAAAGGTAATATTGGGGGGGGGGGGGGG